>CAJQUN010000187.1:693665-1190072 GCA_907163345.1 Haberlea rhodopensis
CTCCGGCGGAGAATACATGTCTCGTCAATTTCATGATTTCCTTGAACAAAAAGGTATTATTTCCCAGCATTCTTGTCCATATACACCACAACAAATGGGGTGGCGGAACGTAAAAATCGTCACTTACTAGAAGCCACTCGCACTTTGTTACTTGAAGCTGCGGTTCCTGCAAAATTTTGGGTTGAAGCTTTATCTACGGCCGTTTAACTCATAAATCGATTACCATCCAGTGCACTTCAATTTGTCACCCCATATTACCAGCTCCATAAACATCACCCTAGTTATCTTAACTTACACACTTTTGGATGTATTTGCTTCGTTCATTTACCTAGTATTGAACGAAATAAATTGTCGGCTCAATCAGTCAAATGCGCTTTTATGGGATACAGTGTTTCTCATAAGGGATATGTTTGCTATGATTCTCACTCTAACAAGTTTCGTATTTCTCGTCATGTCATTTTCTTTGAAAATCAATATTTCTTTAGCAAATCAATTGGGTCCACGCATTCACCACCTGTTCTTCCATCCTTCGATGAGCCATCTACATCTTCTCCACGCTTCAAGCCTGGTATTGAAAGACAACGTCCAACTTTGCATCCTCGAGAGCCCGACCCTCCACCTGACACTGCTCAAACTCTGGATCACGTGATAACCACGGCCTCTGACACTACTCTTCGGCGCTCATCACGTTCTTCTCATCCTCCTGATCGGTATGGCTTCTCTCCTTCCTCATATCATGCTACTTTGTCAGCTAATCCCATTCCTACGTGTTACTCGGAAGCTATTACGCATTAATGTTGGAAGACCGCTATTAATGAGGAGTTACAAGCTCTTCAAGAAAATGCCACATGGGATATTGTCATTTGTCCACCACAGGTTAAAGCCCTTGGCTGTAAATGGGTTTACTCTATCAAACTTCACTCCGACGGAACTTTGGACAGATACAAAGCCAGGTTGGTTGCTCTTGGTAATCGTCAGGAGTATGGAATTAACTACGAGGACACTTTTGCTCCTGTTGCGAAAATGACTACGGTGCGTACTATACTATCTATTGCTGCTTCGCAAGGCTGGCCTCTACATCAAATGGATGTTAAAAATGCCTTCTTACATGGTGATCTCAAAGAAGATGTGTATATGAAACTCCCTCCGGGTCTTTCTTCTGATTCTCCATTAGACGTTTGCAAATTGAAACGCTCTCTCTACGGCTTGAAACAATCTCCTCGTGCTTGGTTTGAAAAATTTCGATCCAACTTGCTCCACTTCTCCTTTCAGCAAAGTAAGTTTGACTGCTCTTTGTTTCTTTGCAAGACATCGACAGGTATTGTTCTTCTTCTTGTCTACGTGGACGACATTGTCATTACTGGGAATGATTCTGCTCTAATTACACGTCTCCAATAGCATCTTCAGGCCTCATTTCATATGAAAGACCTGGGTCAGCTCACCTACTTCTTGGGGTTGGAAATTCAGACAAGTCCTTCTGGTATATTCTTGAATCAGTATAAATACACACTGGATCTCGTTGCTTTGGCACGACTTCAGGACTCTCCTCCTGTCGACACTCCATTGGAAGTTAACGTGAAATATCGGGGTGGAGAAGGTGATCTTCTTCCTGATCCCACTTTGTATCGACAACTTGTTGGGAGCTTAAATTATTTGACTATCACACGACCTGATATATCCTATGCGGTTCAACAAGTTAGTCAGTTCATGCAATCTCCTAGACATCTACATCTTGCTGCAGTTAGGCGAATCATTCGCTATCTTCGTGGCTCTCCTATGAAGGGGATATTTTTTCCCGCCTCGAATAAACTTCAACTTGTTGCCTATAGTGATGCTGACTGGGAGGCCTGTCCAGATACTCGTCGCTCTGTCACTGGATGGTGTATGTTTCTTGGTCACTCCTTGATCTCATGGAAAAGTAAGAAACAATCTCGCGTATCCAAATCTTCTACCGAATCTGAATATCGTGCTATGTCTGTTGCTTGTTCTGAAATTATGTGGCTACGTGGACTACTAGATGAACTGGGATTTACTCAACACGAACCCACCCCTCTTCATGGAGACAACACTAGTGCCATTCAAATCGCAACCAATCCAGTATTCCATGAACGAATGAAACATATTGAGGTAGACTGTCATTCTATTTGAGAAGTTGTGGACAACAAGACAATCACCCTTCCTCATGTCTCTAGTGACCTTCAACTTGCCGACATATTTACAAAACCAATGACTCGACAACTACATCATTTTCTGATTGGCAAATTGCTGCTTCTTGACAAACCAACATCAATTTGAGGGGGGATGACACTCCAGCACCATTCATGGCCAAACAAAAACAAATGATTGATGATTGCATAATTCAAGCAATCCACTCAATAAGTAGGCTTTAATGTAAATGACACAATGTATGTACATTCCTTAGTTAAAGGCTTAGTTAAAGGATGAATTAGGCTTAGTTAAAGGATGAATTATAGGAATGTAATTACTATAATTATAGGAATGTAATTACTATAATTGTACTATATATATTTGTAATGAAGAAGAGAAAAGATTATTCTGTGCAATTGACAAAGATGAAGGGTGAGAGGAGGCGGCGGCCGAGAGCTTCCTTTGGTGGCTACTAGGTTATCAAAAAATTAACACTTAAACTTAGCCTTGTTAGCATATTATATTTTATATTAGATTTAATTAAAAAGGCTTTCAAAAAGCCTTATTGGCCCAAACCCAATATCTTAATTAAATCCATATATCTAATATTTGTAATTAAGACTCTTCTTAATTAATTAATTCATCCAATGAATTTTATCTCCCTTTATTGATTTAATCTTTTTTGCGACCCGATAGGATCTTGCAATGTTGGCAGCGACATAAAATATAATTTTATGTCACAAGCAATGAGCGGTATCTAGCAACACATCAAGGCTACCCAAATTACAAGAATGTCATTGACTCGACATAACCTATGTACTGTGATAATATTAACCATGTAACTTAATCCTTTTGTCCAATGTGTTTAGATTGAACACGAGTCATTGAATAGTCATACTCGTATATTCAATCTTTTCTTGATCCCCAAGTAGAACTAGAATAAACGAATAAGCTCGATATCACATATCGACTCATTCGAGCATGGCCGTGCTTTTAGTCTTACTTGATCAAGGGCCCAAACACTTTTCCTGTTATATAGGAGGGACAAATCCTTTCTTGATCACTCAACATCCATCTACACAATTCGTGGTGTATCCAATGATTGTCTTTATAGTTTACCCTGTTACAGGTAACGTTTGACAATATCAAGATACATGACTCCTTATGTTGGGATCTCTAGTGATCTCAAGTCGTAAGGATTACATACATTATTATCCCTATGAGAATTGCTTATGACGTTCATATAACTATCCATGTAGCATTCTCATGGTGGGTCTGTCCAGTACATCGTTCTCTAACATGCACCCATGTGTTGATTTGATATCTCATATCTATGAACAATTCATCAATCAAAACATACTAGTCTCAATGCATTATCATTATCCCGATTCATGATAATAATTGACTAGGGACAATCTTTAAGAACAATACAATATTATTCTAAGGACATTAACTTATATATTAATTCATATTACACAGATACTTGAATATATAATAATGAATTGTCATTAATAAAACCATAATACATTGTATGTCATAAACAATCATCTAATGAGTTGTCTTAGGGCATATCCCAACATCGGATAACTGGCATACTAACCTCGCCCGTGAGCTGAGGTTGGATGGTGATGAGCCATTCGTAAAACAGTCTGGAGGTAGTAAGTTTTCGACTTGTGGTGTTGCGACCCACCTCACATGGTGCCGTTATGGTCAAAATGGTATATTTCAGTTTGTTAAAATTTTATTGTAATACGGAAGCATGATGGGCCTGTTATTTATTTTTAACATGATCTTCAAATCGGGTTTTGAATTATAATTAGACGAACGCTATATAAACTACGAGTCCTTTGCAAAAGTATGCTATTGGGATTCATCCCGAGATGACAGAAACTGAAGGATCTCATGTTCATATGATGCTACTGTTGGTAAATATTAGGATGAAAACAATGATGATTAGTATATTGTGGCATATTTTGTTCTTTAAACATTTTCTAGGGGTTAAGAACGCAATTTTATTAAAGATTGGTTGGACTGTGTGGACCACTTGGACCACATAGGGTTATTATTGTCATTTCAACCAAGAATGGACCTAGATCAACTAATGTTTTTTCGCTGGACTGGTATAGATTAAGTTTCACAAAAGAGTACCGGCCCATAATTTTCCCTTGTAATATTGCAGGCCGGTCCTCGGTGAGATAATAACCATGTCATTGGTAATGCAGGTAGGGGCAGAGCCACCTTTGGGCAAGTTGCAGAAAAAAAGAAATTATTACGTTAAAATAACTTTTTTTAAAAATTACATTATATTCCCAAAAATTATAGTTTATCCCTCAAAAATTACATTTTCTCCCCTTTAAAATTATATTGACCCCCTATTATTTTTTATTTTAATATTTTTTACCCCATATCAATTTCCTGCTCCGCCCCTGAACACAGGTCATCGCTGATGCAACCACGTTGGTCATTGTTATGATTCTAAGTCATGGGATTTCCCACCCAATGTAAGGAAACTTCCATCACTAATTCCCACACTTACCCACAGAAAACCCCATACCTTAAACAAGAAAATGCTATCATTCACTACCTAGAATTTTTGAAAAAAGCACACACACATTTTCGAAAATTGCAAGGAATAGAGGATGAGATCTTCACCATTTTCTCAATTTGAATAATTCGCTAGACGCTGTTTGACTCATTTGATTTGATTGTAAGTGTTTCAATTATTAATAAAAATAGTGATATTTGTTTACACATTATATCCTACTTCCGACATGACTTGTAAACATATTTATCATATACACCTCTGCACATCAACCTTAGAATTATACATATTGTAGGCAATGGCTAGACGACCTCCTCGTGAAAACCACAACCTTCGCTATGTATTTCCTCTCAACAATGAAAAAGTTAATGAGACTGATGGGAACAAGAACCCTCCACCACCACCACCTCCAAGGGTGGGTTTAAGCAGTGAGGATTTAATGGCAATCACCACTATCGTGGCTACAACTCTCCAAGGAATTGTTAACTCAACTACAAACCAACCGCAACCACCGCCAGTCTAGCAACCACAAGGGATCAAATATCATTATGAGACCCTACGTAAAAAATGAGTGTCGACTTATGATGGAATCCGGACCTAAAAGTAGCTCAAAACTGGTTAAAAGAAGTTGAAAATCATCATCAGCTGCTTGAAGTATTTGGATATCAAAGTTGATGTCATGATACCTTTTCGACAATGCTCGAAAATGGTGGGAATGAATATCCCCATCTTTGGCGGAAGCAGGCCGATCACTTGGCAAGGACGCCGTAGTGCCTTCCTGAAACAGTACTTCCCTGCAGCAGTACGAATCCATAAGTTGAGTGAATTTGACAATCTGAAGCAGACCCCTGGGATGTCAGTAGTGAATTATTCTTTGAGGTTTCATGATCTTGGAACCTACGCCCCAACCATCATGGCTGAAGAAAGTTTAAAACTACACCGCTTCAAGAAGGGTTTGAATAGTCGGATCTAGTCAGCTCTGGCGGTATTTGAAACCACAAACTTTGGAGACCTAATGGGAGTCGCCATCAGAGCCGAAGATGATATTCCACACTGAGAGGAAGAATTCATACGTTAATGCCCCCCACCTCCTCACCGAACTTTTGACAATGACCAAAGATTTAAGAGACCGAACCAGTCCAGCAAGGAGAAGACCCACTTTCATGCACACTAATAAGGCAATTTCAAAATGATCTTTATGCGGCCTAACAGATATTGGAGAGTGCCGTGGAGTGAGCGGAGCCTGTTCTGGTGTGGTAACTTGGGTCATAGAATCGTGGATTGCCCCGAGGATTATAAAAAGGTAACCAACACAAGCAATTTAGGCCCTCCCATCAAGCCAAAAGAAAGCAAGCCCAACGCCCAAGTCCATGCAATTACTCAATAAGAGGCGGAGGACGTGAGTGACGTCGTGGCAGGTACCATTTTAATGAACAAATTATATGCTTATGTATTGTTTGATTGTGGTGTCACACACTCGTTTTTTGTCAAAATGGTTTGCTAAGAAGTTTAACTTAGGCCAATAATACTTGATAAGCCATATAGAGTGACGAACCCCGCCAACAAAACATTATAGACAAGTAGGATACATCAAGATTGCAAAGTTGACATAAACGATAGAACATTTAGCGCCGACCGGATTCAACTCAAACTGGTAGAATTTGACGCCATTTTGGGGATGGATTGGCTAGCTAGAAAACATGCGATAGTTGACTATCATAACAAGGATGACAAGCTAATGACTTCGTATCATAAATAAGTCATTTCCATGGTAAAACTAAGGAATATAGATTTTGTTATCTGCGGCCCAAACTTGGAGAGTCATGAAAGACGGCGAAGAGTTGTATCTGGCCACGATAAGCGCGATGAAGGAAGGAGCCAAATTTAAATTAGAGGATATCCCAGTGGTATAAGGCTTCCCATAGTTTTCCCTGAAGAACTGCCAGGACTGATGTTAGACCGAGAAGTGGAGTTTGAGATCAACGTATTACTGGGCACTGCACCAATATCGAATGCACCTTACCGCATGGCCCCGACTGAGTTGAAAGGACTTAAGGAGCAACTACATCCAATTGTTAGATCAGAAGCTTGCCGCTTTACCAACAGCTATAGTTGATGTTAACAATGCAACTCAAATCTTTTACACCGTACAACAGGACAAGCACTATGTTTCGATCGATCACATAACAAGGGTAATTGTTGTACCCAACAATCCTCATCCCAATAATTGCACACATTGCAACTCATGGGAATCGAGCAAGTGACATTGACTCTGATACCAAATGTTGGATCAAGCTCTTGCCGCTTTACAAAAAGAGGACAAGAAGCAAATTCGACCAAGTGCTTCTCCGTGGGTAGACCCGATCCTAGTTGTGAAGAAGAAGGACGGAAGCATGAGCTTGTGTATTGACAAAAATAGTTGAATAAGATCACCATCAAGAATCGATACCCTCTTCTGAGGATAGATTACCTCTTAGACCAACTCAAAGAAGTTAAGGTCTTTCCAAAACTCAATCTGAGGTCGGATTACCACCAGCTGAAAGTCAAGACGGAGGATACCGAAAATCGCCTTCAAAACAGATATGTACATTACGAGTTCACAGTAATGCCATTTGGACTAACAAAAGCACAAGACGCATTCATGGAGTTGATAAACCAAGTATTGAAGCCATTCCTGAATAAATTTGTCGTAGTATTCATTGATGATATCCTCGTATACTCATTGAGCAAGAAGAAACACGAAGAACATCTCTGTCTTACCCTTCAAACCTTAAGAGAGAGAGAGAGAACTGTACGCCAAATTCAAGAAGTGTGAATTCTGGCTAGAATATGTCGCATTCTTGGAACGTATAATATCAGTAGCAGGCATATCGGTGGATCCTAAAAAGGTGGAAGCGATCATGGATTGGCCAAGGCCAAAGGCAGTGACAGATATTCAAAGTTTCCTGTGACTAGCTGGGTATTATCAAAAATTCTTTGAGGGATTATCTTCTACAGCCATACCCCTCACCAAACTCACATAAAATAACTCTAAATTCATCTGGAGTAAAGAATGTGAGGAAAGTTTCGAGACATTGAAGAAAAAACTAGCATCTACACTCGTACTAGTTTTATCCACTGAGGACAAGGACTTTATGATATACAGTGGCGCATCAAAGGATGGCCTAGGGTGTGTACCTATGCAAGAAGGGAGAGTGCCTATGCATCAAGGCAACTCAAGCCGTAAGAGCAAAACTACCCTACGCATGACCTCGAGTTAGCAGCCATTGTATTCGCCTTCAAAATATGGAGACATTATCTCTATGGTGCCAAGTGTGAAACTTTCACAGACCAGCAAAGTCTCAAGTATTTGTTCACCAAAAAGGAATTGAATATGAGACAAATATGATGGATAGAACTCTTGAAGGACTATGACACACTAAGTCGGAAAGGCATTGGAAAAATAATAGCATCCCTTTCAGCTCAGCCCTACCTCTGAGAAATGATAAAGTTGGACCACAGTAAGGATCTTAGTCTGACTAAATTGAAAGAACACGTTAAGGAAGGGAAATTATCCGACTGCACGACAGATAGTGAAGGAATCTTATGGATGAAAGGAAGATTGTGTATATCAGACATATATGACCTTAGTCAAGAAGTGATGTATGCAGCGCATAAATCAAAGTTTTTGTCCACCCTGGAAGTACAAAGATGTACAAAGATCTCAAAAACGTTTCTGGTGGAATGCAATGAAGAAGGACGTTGCCGAATTCGTTCGATGTCTAGTATGCCATGACCCGAAGGACTCATACAACCTCTCGAGATTCCAGAGTGGAAGTGGAAACACATCTCCATGGACTTTATGGTAGGCCTATCGAAATTGAGACAAAGTCACGATGGAATATGGGTGATTGTAGATAGACTCACCAAATCCACGCATTTCCCACCTATCCGCATGAACTACAACCTCGACAAACTGGCGGCTTTGTACATGGACCACATTGTACGATTGCATGGAGTTCAAGTGAGTATTCAGACAGAGACCCCATATTTGTATCCCGATTTTGGAAGAGTTATCAACAAGCAATTGGAAGAAACGTGACACTTAGCACCGCTTATCACCAACAAACCGATGGGCAGACAGAAAGGACCATTCAGACTCTTGAGGACATGCTAAGATCTTGCACCATGGATTTCAGTGCAATTGGAGCGACTACTACCATTAATTGAATTTGCATACAACAACAGTTATCACACATCATTGGAATGGCACCGTATGAAGCATTGTATGGACAAAAATGTCGATCGCCCATATACTGGGACGATGTAGGAGAAAAATCTATCACCGGACCTGAACTGATTCAAGCCACCACTGACAAGATCACTATCATAAGGGAAAGACTCAAGGCAGCCCAAGATCGACATAAGAGTTGGGCGACATGAAGAGAAGACCTTTAGAATTAAACATTGGCAAAAAGTCTATATCAGAGCAGTGGTTAGCTCTTGGGGCTGTTGAGGGCCTAGGAACATGTTAATGGGAATCAGAAGCACATACTTATGCATGATGGTGGTTAGTGTTGTGTGGCACAACTATATTGCTTATGTGCGTTTATGATATGTGTTCATAATTGGATTATGTTGTTGCTAACAATGGTGGTTGCAGGGTCATATGAGACATGGATTATGCATTACTGTTGCATATATATATATATATATATATATATATATATATATATATATATATAGGAGTGATGATTTTAATGCTTTGCCGCTAAATGTTGAAGCGATGGTAAAATTCCGCATGTCACATTTGAAGCGAGGTGCATTAAAATACACTCATGGCGATGTTTATTGGAATACGGGTTATGCATTACGGTTGCATGCATGGCGTAGCGAGGTGAATACTTGCCGCTTCATGGCGTAGCGATGTGAATACTTGCCGCTGTCATACCGTAGCGATGAGAGAAATTTGCCGCTGATATGAAACGAAGAACACGGCCTCTGTCATATCATAGCGAGGGATATTATTTTCCGTTGGTATTGTCAAAGCGAGGGGTATTTCCGCTGTCATGTAAAGCGAGGGGTATTTTCGCTGTCATGATTAAAACAAGGAGTGATGGTGCCGCTGTCATACCGTAGCGATGAGAGAATATTTGCCGCTGATATGAAGCGAAGAACACGGCCGCTGTCATATCATAGCGAGGGATATTATTTGCCGCTGGTATGTCGATGCGAGGTAGCGATGAAGATATTTGCCGCTCATATGAAGCGAAGGACACGACCGCTGTCATATTATAGCGAGGGATATCATTCCGTTATTCTATTGGCGATGGTTTATGCCATCGGGTATTCTTAGCGATGGTTCATTCCGCTATTCTAATGGCGATGGTTTATGCCGTCGGGTATTCTTAGCGATGGTTCATTCGGCTATTCTATGGGCGATGATTTATGCCGTCGGGTATTCATAGCGATGGTTCATTCCGCTATTCTATTGGCGATGATTTATGCCGCCGGGTATTCTATTGGCGATGGTTCATGCCGTCGGATATTTATAGCGATGGTTTATTCCGCTATTCTGTTGGCGATGGTTCATGCCGCCGGATATTACATAGCGACGGGTCATTCCGCTACATCTATGGCGATGGTTCATACCGCCAGGTATCATATAGCGATGGTACATTCCGCTACATCTATGGCGATGGTCCATACCACCGGATATCTATAGCGATGTTTTATGCCGCTGACTCTATGACGTGGGATCATACCGCTGATTCTATAGCGATGCGTCATACCACTATGTGCGTAGCACTGGATTATGCCGCCTACGAGCGATGAGTGCTGCTTGTGTACCGCTGTTGGACGACGGAGACAGGTATTCCGCTATCTTGTTAGCGATGAGGTATGGCACATTACGGTTTATTTAGCATTATTATGGATATCATGCGTTGATTTACTTATGCCGTCATGTGTTTGGCGATGAGACTATGGATGTCGTGTATCGACATGTACCGTCATATGTTTGACGATGTTATTTGGATGTCATATGTTGACAGGCACCGTCACGGGATGACGATGACATAGTGGATGTCTATGTGGACGCGTGGCGTCGTTTTGATGAAAAATACATTCATGTTTATGGATTTGGTTGTATGGTTTGAGTGCCTATGGTGAGCACATGGTAGTGTCTGGGTCACTAGTTGACGAGACCATTATGCCGAGCAGGTTGCTCGAAGAATTATTGGGTGCGCCGTACGAGAATTGTACCGTAGCACATATTTGAAGTATATATTATACGAGTAGTGGTACCTTTGTGTATACTCGCTGGGATGGCTTAGGACAAGTGATTGGGTGGTAAGAGTAGTCATTGAGGAAACTACTCGCTTGTTGTTGTGATGTGTGTTAGGCATGGGCACACCCACCCTGAGGGTGTGGAATAAGTCCTAATGGATTAGGATTGCATCGTAGTTGAGCAAGGACACCGGGTTGTCCATTGTGCTTTGGTGTTTTAGAGATATGTTGGGTGATGACCCACAACTCTAATGGTTTGTACGGTATGGTATACCGGGATGGGACGTGTGTCACGTTGATAGATTGGTACAAGCCTATGGGGCCAGCGAATCGTTAACCAGGTATTGTTGCAGTGCTTTGGTGTGCTTGTGATAGCCATTATGTTGCTCGTTGGATTCGAGCTAGGTGAATCGTATGGTAATACGATGAGGGTTATGGTAGACTCTTGTAGTCTCCATGTGGCATGGTGATTGAGGTAGGGAATACCTGAAGGGGACGTTTATACGTCAAATGTTTCGAGTGACTTGTACCGGGACAACTCGATTTTGTTGGGAATACCAACGTGAGTGTCAACAAGACGTTATTAGCTCTGGTTGAGCATCCTTGCATATGGAATGCAACTGGAGTCACGATTGGATTTGTAGGATATAGCTAGTGGAGTAACACTACTATACTGATTTTATCTCTTGGATGGTACTGTCGTGGAGACAGCTGGTATCGATTACGGGTTGATTGTAAATCAGCCATGGTAAACATTACTGGTGTTGGACCGAGTAATGGATTTCTTACATTTCGGCGAGACGTTAGAGGAGACGTCTCCGGGGAAATGCTCGAGATTGTGGAGTACTGTAGCATTAGTACAGAGCATCTTTAGTTTGACAATACATGGCGTATACAGGTTCGTTTTGATAATAGTGGCATGGATGCACTACTGGACCAGTTGTGTAATTTATTGGTTCCGGGACATGTTTTGGTAAATATATCCAGATTTCCGAACGGTGGTTCGAGGATTGGAGGATCATGGATTCATGACATTTTCCTTGAGAGGAAGGTGGTATTATTATACCTACCGGTTAAAATTTTGGGAAATTCGTTGTTTTGGTTCGTGTGGTGTTGACGTTGAAATCACACCATTTGGTTTTCGTTTGTCAACCACCATTCTCCGTGGGGTGAGAATAATCAAGGTTTGACAGTTGGTTTTGGGATTTGGGTATGATTGGAGATACCCGAGTCTATTGCATTGAGTATGCATGTTGTGTTGGTGCGTGGGCATGTATGCCGATGTGGGCATACGAATGCCAGCATTTTCTTGGTACCCGTCGAGCATCAGATTTATATGCTTTGATGAATGAATCTCCGGTGTGAGATTGTGGCACCTTGAGATTGTAATCTCAATGGCATGATGTATTCTAAGGAATAATCGTGAGGTCCGGTTGACTTCCCCTGAGGAGGGATTGTCGTGTTTTAGGACCATGGTAATTCTTACTGGTTAATTCGATAGCCTCCCTGTTTTAGGATTGTTAAATCCCAGGATATAGGAGGGATGGCCAGGATTCGGATTTGTTTAGTGTCGTGGTTGACACGTGTGGCGGGAATGCAATTGATTGTTCTTGCATGTACTTTTGAGAACTTGAGACCTTGTGGAGTCTTGAAAGTGTGTTTGGACCAAGAGGTGATCTTCTTGGAACACCCGGATGTAAACATCTTTAGAGATGTGTTTAGTGTTGGTCGGTAGCCGTGTGGTTGCCCAATCCGTGTGGCAATGTGGTGTAACTACTCCTTATAGGAGATAGGTCTGGAACGGAAGCCGGTTATGGTTAGGTACATTGTTGTGTACTGGTGGTTCCCTTGGCAGCGATGTATGTTTAACATCGTAGGCTAGATCGTAGGGATATCATCGAGACGATATCTATTTTAGAATCGCGTATGATTTGTTGATCTGCAGTTACGCTTGGTTGACTGCCTTTGAGATGGTTAGTATCGGGGAATGCTGATATCTCCCATGGATTTGTGTCGGTTGGGGAGGTTACTCCATTCCAGGTTTGGTGCGAAGTCGGTATCCTCGCGGTTGGTGTGTCGTTCATGTTACGTTCATGATTCGACATCGTGGATCCGTTTGGATTGCATGTTCTCGGTGTTACGTGGAGTACGTTGTGCAAATTTCGAGTACGAAATTTTATTAGTGGGGGATAATTGTGATACCCGGGAATTATTAGTGTTAATCCCGGTGTGGTAATAATCCTTAATGGATTTTAATTGTGGCAATTGTGTAATAATTACGATTTTGGGACTCTCGGGGATTTTAAATCCTGTTTTTGGAGTCGTTGGACCCAGGGGATGAGATTGTAGTCTCATCGTGGTGATAACCTTGGAATTTGGTCTTTGGTGGGATTTGGGGTCCGGAGTACTTTGTACTGGGGCAGTTAATGGAAATAGAGATTGGGGAGGTGATTTTTGAAAATAGATGATTTTTAATGAGTCATGATGTATTTGTGAAGGGATTGGTATTTTCGAGTTTTGTTGCTATATATACCAAGTGGACTCGGTATTTCGTCATTTTAGCACGAAACCCTTCTCTCTCTCCCCTCTCTCCACGCTCAAACCCTTCCCCCACCATTTCCCCTCTTTTGCTCTTGGAAGCAAAATCGATGGTAGCTTGGCTCGGAGGCCGATTTCTCGAAGATGATCAGGTATTAGTCTTCCCCTCGTCATTGTCTTCGATATGGTTGTAGTATTGTTGTTTTTGGTTGAGTATTAATGTTAGATTTGGGTTTGTGGATTTTGGGTAAAAATCTTAAAGTTTGTTGTTGGAGTTTTTATTGAGTTTTAAGGGAGTATTTGATGTGTTGGTGGTGTATGGGGTGTTGGTTTTGAGTTTGGGTGTGAAAAACACCATGGAAGATCGAATTTTTCAGAAAATCGCAGGTGGCGATCGATCGCTGAGGAGAGGCGATCGATCACGATGAGCAGTTCAATTTTTTGATGGCGATGAACAGTGTTGGCGATCGATCGCGAGGGTTGGCGATCGATCGCGAGGAGGCGATTTTGGCCACTGGTCAGGGGCGATCGGTCGCACTAAAAGAGGCGATCGATCGCCGCCCGTAAGAAGGTGTTTTTTTTTTGGAATTTTGGGAAAAATGTCAGGATTTTGGAATCGAGGTTTGAGTGGCTCGTTTCCGGGGCAATGTCTACATTCCAATGAGAATGCTATACTTTTAAAATTGATTAGTTGGAGCCAAAGTTTATAAAACGGGATTGTCGATTGAGTTTTTGGCTATCTTTTAAACTTGTAAAATGGTATATTTTGGGTATTATGCATGCTTAGCCGGGGGGCTTTTATTTTGATAATCGTCATGGATTGATGATATGTTTGGGGGTTATGAACGTGCTTGGGCACGTGGTTGCATGCTTGAGTTTAATTGTGAACTATTTATGTGTTTGCATAATTCATCGTGTCGTGGGACTCAGGCGAGGTCGGACTCGAACTACGAAACTATAAGGTACGTATGACGTACGAGCATGGCCTATTATAATGTTGCAACTGTAAAATGCATGGCATGTGATAATTGCTATAAATGGATAGTGAAATGTATAGTGTATGGTAATTACGATAAATGGAAATACATTGGGAATTATGGTGCCGCCTTGAGCGAGCAATGATTGAGATGTTGTCGCCATTGAGCGACCATCGGTTAGGACACCGCTATTGTTGAGCGTGCGTGGAGTTTGAAACGCCGCTATTGTGGAGCGAGCAATGAAATAGGAACATGGAACCATTGGTTAGATATATGTGATATCTATGGTCTTTTACACAATGATTTTACCATATTGATTATGGAATTAGCATAATAGAAATGGTATTAGTTAATCTATGTGGCGATTAACTGGCTTTGAGAATTTGATGCGTTTAGTTATTTTGAGAACAGGGACAACACAGGGGATCCCGGATGAGGATGATACCATCGAGGGAGTATCATTTAAATTCATGGCATTTACATTCTGTAAATTATGAACTGCAATATTTGGATTATTGGATTGGTGGTATTGGTATGCTCATCCCGTGTGGGGGCTGTCTCTGTTAGGGCAGGTGACACAGGTGTAGCAACAGCCTTGGAGTTGAGCTCGGACTGTTGATTGGAGGTACTTCCAGGATCGAGGTGCCAGAGCTGGTTGAATGAGTACATGGATCCAGAGTTGAGATCGAGTTGTGCTTGGGAAGTGCTTCGAGGATTGAAGTACCAGTAACGGTATCTGGTAGGGTATTTTATACATTAGATACACGCTTATTCATTGGGTGCTCTCATGTGAGTACGTGTTACGTGTATATGGAATGTATAAATGGCCATGGTCTTCTCTCTTCATTTATGGCTTGCATGCAATTAAATACGGAATTGCTGAATGAACTGAGAGTATGTTAGTGTATTATTAGGGTGCATACTATGAAAGTGGCTTTAGTTGGGGAAGTTGAATATTATGAGGTTCTAATACAAGAAATTTTATAGATGGTAAATGATGTTATTCTTGTATATGGTTTATTTCCCATGATAATATGATTGTATGCACTTAATGGCATGGATTAATACACTAATAACGGGTTAAGGGCACAGGGGTCTTTACAGTCTACATGGAGGTTTCACTTATGAAAGGAGTCATTCGATTCAACAAGTCGGAAAAATTGAGACCGAGATATGTGGGACCATTCGAAATTCTTGAAAAAGTGGGAACACTGGCTTACCGAAATCACTACATCCAAGTCTATCCCCGGGTTCATAATTGTATTCCACGTGTCACAACTAAGGAAGTGCATTGTCGATCACAGTCATGTAGTCAAAGCAGACCCCTGGTAGATAAAGGAAGCTTGAACGAAACCCTGAAGTACGAATTACATTAAAGATCAAATACCGAGACGAAGGACCATTCTATACGTCAAACAATGGTCAAATCATACGGAAAGGGAAGCCACTTGGGAGCTAGGAGAAAAATGTGAGAGAAGTATACACACCTCTTCAAAGATCAAACTAATTCAAGTTTCGAGGATGAAACTTCCAATAAGAATGGATGAATGTGATGACACTCCACAATATATGCACCTCCTAAATCCATTGTCAAAGTCGATCGAGGTGGTGACCAATCCAAATCCGAGTTCGACCAACTTGCGAACTAATAGCTCCCTTGGTGTAAACCCCTTGTTAGGAAAGAAATTCGAAGTAGCAGCCCCATTAATGAGAATAGAGAAATGTGCAGAAGTCAAGTAATTCCTTGAGCCGATTAGCCATAGCCTTTGCTAAATTTTCACTATCACATTGCACAAGCTCACATGTCGAAATTACTAATTATAGTAGGATTCTTGACCTTCGGAATGAGAACTAAATTAGTATGGTTAAGGGAACCATAAGGCCGACCCCGGTTAAGAATATTCAGATACATATCAGTGATTGTCGAACCAACCAATTCCCTATTACCCAAAAGCCTCAAAACCATCAGGTCCTGGCGCTTTCCATGGACCCATTTGAAATAAGAAAGATTTAATATCTTCATTAGTAGAAGGGGCATCTAACTGACATCTCATGGTATTAGAAATAGAGCAAGGTATCCATCTGTAACAACAGCCCAATCAGCAGGAGTGGGGGAAGAGGTGGTGAAAAGCTTAGCAAATGAGTTCCAAAAATACCCGCCACTTCATCCCGTGCCACAACCCAGTCATGATTCTTGGTGAAATTTCATGAATAGCATTCTTTCTGCGACGCCTGGAAGCGCGCTGATGAAAGTATTTTGTATTTCGGTCGCCAGCTACCAACCAGTTAGCACAGGCCCGTTGATGCCAATAATATTCTTGTAAAGACAATAGATTATCTAACCTCCTCTCTGTGGACTGAATAATAGATCCGTTATGCCAAATTGAATGACTATCGAGAAAAGTTAGCTTCTGTTGAAGTACATGTATTTGTTTTGAAAGATGACCAAACTTCCACTTACCCCCAATCTGCCAACTTAGTTCCACAAACAAATAACATTCTATGGAAATCCTCACTTGACTGTGGTGAATGATCACTTGTTCTCCAGACTTCCTCAATGGCCTTTGGAAAATCAGAGTGAAACCTCCAAAATGGTTCAAATTTGACAAAACCGGATTGAGCATTATGTCGATAATAAGTAGATGGTGCCTGAGTAAGCAAAATTTTCAGCATACGATGGTCGAGCCATAGTAATCTAAATGTTTAACCACTGCAGTGGGGAATAAAGATTTCCAGGAATGCGTAATCACTGCTCGATCCAATCTCACTAAAATTTCATTTGGTGGAGATCTACGATTTGTCCATGTAAGGGAGGACCAATAACTCCCAAATCAACCGGGTTACAATAATCAAGAGCCTCTCGAAACAAAGACATATTAGCACTACAATGATCATTGCCCACTCTTTCTCATTAATATCCAAAATTTCATTAAAATCTACAGCCACTAGCCAAGGAACATTAAGCACACCGTTGAAGTAAATTCCACGAGTGTTGTCGCTGGGTATTATCCAGGTGCTCATAAAACCCTGAAAATCGCCACCGTATACAAGCAGCCGAGGTGATAATAGCATCAGTATGCCCCACACTCTAAGATTTTATTTCGACCTCCTAAGCCACCACTCCGTCCCACCCTATCCACCGTCAAGCCATGCTCAAAACCCAATCTACTATATAAATCAACAGCTTTACGATGAGGCAGTTTAGTTTACGAGAGTAACACCATAGATGATTGATGCTCTTGAATAGCACTCCCATCCCACGGGTAATTCCAACTAAGACAACTCATGTAGACCATAAACCGCCCAAAACAAATTATGAGGAAACTTTGTACCCAGTTGGTGTGATAAGAAAAGGTTCAGAAAATAGCAACATTTCGGTTAAACGAACTAACAGACCGAACCGAATTATTTTAGAAATTCGATTCGATTTAATCGGTTTTGATTTTTTAGAAATCGTTTAATTCAGTTAAATCGGTTCGATTTTGATTTTTCTTTAAAAATATCCGTTAACCAAATTAATCGATTTTTAATATTTTTTTAAAAAAGTACTTTTTAAAAAAAAAAGTATTTATTTTATAAAACTTAATTAGGCTTATTCTTTTATTTTTTATTTTTAAAATCAAATTAGTATATATTTAAATGTTTTTTTAATATTTTTAAAAAAATATCGATTAATTTGGTTAACGATCGAATTAACCGATATTTTTCTCGGTTCGATTAAATCTGATTTCAATAAAAAATTGATATTTTTCTCGGTTTGATTAAATACATTTTGATAAAAAATTCGATCGGTTCAATTATCTAAACAAAATTTGGATAATTCAGTTTTTGACAATTAGATGGGTAAGTGATCGTTCTGTCGATGATAGAATAAATCGAATGCGCGCCAGAGAAAATGGACTAAATGCCAAAGAAACTGAAAAACACCCCAAAAAGAGGCCGTCCCTGCAACTGAGGAAACCCGACCAGAACGACGATAAGAAAACTAGCAAATTAGGAGAGGATAAACGTCCATTCCCACAATTCACGGGAAAAATAGATTTAAATTTGGGGAAAAACTTCGCCATGGAGGCACCTTTATCGCAATGGAGGCTTCTTGTCCTCGTGTAAGTATCTTGATGTTCACGGTTTGTGTGTACTATGTATATGTGTTCTCGTTTACTCGATTTGCCATTAAAGTTCAGTTCTTGAATCCCTGAAACGAAAAACAAGAATCCAATATCAGCAGAAATAGCTATGGCAGTGACCATGAGTCGGAAAAGACTGTTTTTAAACCCTTACTTTTATTTTCCATCTCAAAATCTAATCTTTACAAGTTTCTTCACTTCAACCCCAGGCTTAAACCTTGCTCCACTCCCATCAACCCAAGAACTAGACGTGTTGGAATCCCAAATAAAATCTTTAACTCAAAAACCCATCACCAAAATCCAGTTGAGAAATGTTTTCTGTCTTTTTGAGCAATCTGTGGACACGGGTATTGTTCCTTCGGAGTCTGATTGCAATCTTTTATTTCAAATTCTTGCTAAGAATAAAGACCACAAAATGGCTTTCAGTGTTTACAAGAGAATGACCATTCATGGGGTTTTTTCTACGTACTTGTCACTATCTGCTCTAGTCGAGTGTTTGGTGCATTTCTGTATGCCTCGATTGGCCATGGCAGTGATTGGTTTGATTTTGAAGCATGGATATAGCGTTCACGTGTATGTTGCGAATCTTATAGTGAATGGTTTTTGTTGTGATGGATTAGTTGTAAAGGCTGAGGAATTACTCGATGAGATGGGTAGAAATGGTGTGTTGCCGGATAGAGTTAGTTTTAATACTTTGATAAAGGGATTTTGCCGGGAGAGGAAATTGAGCGAGGCTATGTGTGTGAAGAAAAGGATGGTTTGTGCTAATGTAGTTCCCGATTTGGTCACGTATAATGTTCTGATGGATGGTTATTTCAAGGGGCATCAGGTGGATCAAGCTCTGGAGTTGTGGGAGGAGATGAAGAATCGGTTAGAGCCTGATGTTATTGTGTATAGTACACTCATAAATGGATTTTGTAGCAGCGGAAATATTGATAGAGCTAGTGAAATTTTTGATGAGATGTTGAGCAAAGGAGTTTCGCCCAATAATGTTACGTATACTTGTTTGATTATTGGTCTTTGTAGGAAGGGAAAACTCGAAAAAACCAAGACATTGTTTAATGATATGATAGGCCGTGGGATACGCCCTGATGTCATCACATTCACTGGTATGATTGGTGGGCTTTGTGAACTTGGGAAAACCGAGAAAGCGGTCGAGTTATTTGATTTCATGTTGGAAAAAGGCGAAGAGCTTAGTATTACAACTTACAACACTCTAATTAATGGATTATGCAAGGTTGGGTTGTTGGATGACGCATTCAGGATTCTGGAAATGATGGCTGAGAAGAATATGAAGCCTGATGTGGTGAGTTATAATGTGATACTGAAAGGGCTCTGTGACATGGGAAAGGTTGATGGTGCCCTAAAACTTTTCAATTCGATGAAGTTGAAGAAGAATCATGCCAAGCCAGATTCTTGGACGCTAACTACTTTAGTTCAAGGCCTGTGCAAGGAGGGCCGCCTTACAAAGGCGGAAATAATTAACCGTGAGATGGTTGAATATATGAAATTGAGGGATGTTGGGCCTTATACTGTCCTAATCGATGCTCATTTGAAGTTGAAAAATGTTAAAAAGGCTATGCACCTATGGAAAAAGGTTTTTCAACTGGGGTTGATTCCAGATTCGTTGACTTACAGTGCTACAATAGATGGATTTTGCAAATGCAACTTAATCAACGTGGCAAAAGGTATTTTTATGAATATGAGGACCAACGGTCCTGCTCCTACCACGTTTGACTATAACGCATTAATGGCAGCCTTATGCAAGGAGAGTAGCTTGGAACAAGCAAGAACTTTGTTTAAAGATTTGGTCAGTGGAAACTGCCAACCAGACGTTATCTCTTACAACATTATAATTGAATCAACCATTAAAGCAGGTGATGTTGAGTTTAGCAACGAACTACTGGTTGATATGCAGCAAAGTGGATTAAGACCTGATGCATGGACGTTTTCAATCTTGATCAACAGGTTTTCGAAATTAGGAATGATGGAAGAAGCTAAAAGTGTGTATGACAGAATGACGGCATGTGGATTCTCACCAAATGTTTTTGAATTCGATTCTTTGCTCAAGGGCTTTAGTGCAGAGGGTAAAACAGAAGAAATACTTGAATTGCTTCAGAAAATGGCAGATTCAGGTGTTGTTCTTGATGATAAACTGACTTCGACAATCTTGATGTGTATATGTGGTATTCCCGAAGCTGAAAATATGGTTAATCTTCTACCATATTTTAAACAAGATGTATCGAATTCAAAAGGAAGGAGTCTGACGCATGATAAGTTGCCAATGAAACTCGACAATAGAGCCACCAAGCTTCAAATGTCTACCCCTTGATCAGTGTCAATGTGGAAATATTTGGAAAATTCCATCTTTGATCCTTCTCTCAGGGTTGAGTGAAGCTGCATCTGCACCCCAATTGTACTCCATTCTTCCCATTGAGTACGGGACATACGTCACCATGCCTCCAGCCTTTACTTTGGTTCCATCTGGTAAAACATCATCCTCTAAAATCCCTTTTGGATCCTGCAAATCAAATGTTTAACATTTATAATAGTTGTTTTATGCTATTGCTTTTTGTTAAATTAACTGAGAAATACTTAACCTGAGGAACAGCTGGGTATAATCGAATTTTTCCGTTATCACAGCGTGCAAGTAATACAGTTTCCCTTATGAATCATAGTTCAAAATCCCTGCAAATTGTGCTGATCTCTGGTTGAATGATTCTTGATCCTCTTTGTGATACTTGTTTAATGAGACACCTTCTTTTGCACGATCTTCTTCTAGTTTTTTTAATTCTAAATAAAGTTTCTCATTTACGTCTTCGTGAGTCATTATCATGTAGATCGCCCATGCAAGAGTTGTAGCAGTTGTATCCCGGCCGGCGATAATAAAATTTAGGACAACATCTCTGAGGCTTTTGTCGTTCATGTTACACTCAGGATCTTTGCTTCGTTCAATGAACCTTGAAAGTATGTCATGCTTGATCTAATAGTTTTCCAAAAGCCAAATGAAAAAATTGTGAAAATCAGAAGTGCGCCTCGATTGTGATTGTGGCTAAGCTGAAATCTAGTTACCTTGTCGTCTTTATTATTCCCTTTGGCTTCATCTATTTCTGCCTTCCTTGTCCTGATGACAGAGTATGTAAAATCATCAATTGTTTTAATGCTTTGATCAAGCACGGAATCAGATCCAATCTTAAAGAATTTCTTTACTTTCACTGTGGGTCTATGAATCTAAGAGTCACTGTCATATTTGCTGTATCAATGGCCTTTGCAAACTGATTCTCTGGTAATTCGGGAGCCAATGTGCCTATTTCCACACCACATCCAACCTTACATATCGAGTCAAGGGTCATCCTCATCAAAAGATCCTGGAGATTGATAATTTTATGCTCAAATTGTTGGATAATTTTCAAGAAGTGTTCAAAACCAGACTGATACGGGAACAATTTTGTGTGATCACATCAACATTGACAATGCCATCTCCTAGCAGGACTTCCATATATTAGTGATATACTTCACCCTTCAAACAACATCTATTTTCTTTGTAAAAACATAAAGAAAGAAAAACGTACCCCACTTTAGATAAGCTTAGGTAAACATCAAAAATCCTATATTCAACAGCACCACAACAGGCAAGATAGACCTAGCAGGAAAAAAAGTGGTGGTAGTTGTTCATGTTAATAAATCATTAAACCTCTTGTATAATTTTGTAATAAAAAGTTATCCACGACACACTAATTGTCGCCTCATCAACATTTTTTAGCATGAAGATAGAATACAAAATTTGATCTTACAACCATTGTTTCATTGAAAAACTCATTAGGAAATATGAAAGTAATATAGAAATTTTTTAGGGACAATGCTCAGACATTTAAAAAAAATTTACATTCAATTATATCTTTTATCAATCGAGATTCTTGCTTGTAGTCCATTGTTTGGGATATGATTTGTGAGAATTCTGATAGATTTGGATCAATACTGATTATTGAAATCTGGTGAAACTATAACATTTTGTTGCTTATAACATTTTTGTGAAAGTGACATTGAATGTTGAAACAAAATTTTACATCACTACCTTTGGATAATTACTGAAGTTTGCTTTCAGCACATGCTCCACATTAGCTGGATCTGCAATGTATGTATAAGTCGTGGACGGCATTGGCACGACTACTATTTGTGACTTGGCCAAATACTTGACCAGCCAATCATGCATCCTGTTGTAATTCATCAGTTGTTCGATGGAAGCTCCTAAAAACGGCCACGTTTTCGGACCTTTCACATTCATCTGCTTCCATCTGTGGATGAAAATCCATGAAACTAACATGCAAAAAAAAGCACTACAAAGATTCTTGAAAGGTTTCCCTCCTTTTCCATGTGATATCATATGAAATGATCCTGAAAAAATAAATTGTCCTTTATATAGTGGATGATTGGTCATATTAGTGTAATAGTAGTTGAAGTATAGGTTCTTGAAATCTTTTTCTCGACAATATTTGCATTATTTTTAGCTAGGTTAAAGTCATATTCTTGGTGTCTCCAACCTAATTTAATTTAATATTGGGCCAAAAAGTAAGGTAAGTTTGATTTCGTACTATTATCTCGTTTTTTTTTGTTTATTTACCATCCCCTTCTGAATGACTACTATTTTGTTCATAAATGACAATTTTCTATTATCAATTTTTTTCATTGGCAATATGTATGAAGCACATTGTTGCACACTTTAGGAAGTCTTTTAAGTATAATAAATAGAGGGTAAATTGCATCCAGCTACCATATGAAATTCGAAATGGGCACAAATACCCCCGTGTTAAATAAATTAGCATTTTAATCCTTGTATTTTTATAAAAATAAGCGTTTAGACCCTTGTGTAATATTAATAGGCGTTTAAAATAATATTAATTAGCTTTTAAACCTCTGTGTTTTTTTTTAAAAAAATAAGCAAGAAACCCCTGTGTTTTTAAAAATTAAATATTAAAACCTCTGTGTTTTTAAAAATAAGTTTAAGCAATAAAACAAATTAAAAATTTAAAAGTAAAAAACTTAAAAAATTTATGATTTGTAAAATAAACCCTATTAGACGTAAAACAAATTGGTTGAAATATTTACAAAACTTACTTCAAAAATTAATCTTTTATTTCTTGCCTAATTTTATAATTATAGTGTTCTACTATATTTTTGAAGGCATATAATGTTTTCTTATAATAATCAAATGTTAAATTTTTAAACAATTTTATTTAAAAAATAAAATTATGAATTTTTAAATAAAAATCAATATGCACTTTCGGGCAATTTTGGGAGGTTAGATGATTTTTACCAAAAAATTGGAGAAGTTGAAATCATGAGTCCGATTTTCTAACACATAATTAAATGATGTACATATAATAAATATGATATATTTTAGTTATATAAAACGTAACGACATAAACAATTTTCTTCAAAATTTTAACATTTGATTATTATAAAAAGAACATTAAAATGCCTTTAAAAAATATAGTAGAACACTATAATTATCAAATTAGGCAAGAAAGAAAAGATTAATTGTTTTTTTTATCAAAAAATAATAATTGTTGAAGTATGTTTTTTTTATATATTTTAAGCAATTTGTTTTTATTTTTTAAAAGATATTTCAACAAATTTTTAAAATAAAAAATTAAAACGTCCAATACGGTTTATTTTAAAAAATAATATTTTTTTAATTTTTAATTTTTAATTTTTTTAAATTTTTTTATTGTATAGGCTTATTTTTAAAAAGACATGGGTTTTAATATATTTTTTTAAAAAAACGCAGTGATTTTTTGCTTATTTTTTTTTAAAAAAACACAGGGGTTTAAACGTTAATTAATATTACACGTGTGTTTAAACGGCTATTATTATTACTCATGGGTTTAAACATTTATTTTTTAAAAAAAATACAAGGATTAAAATGCTAATTTTTTTGATACAGAGATATTTGTGCACATTTCGGATTTTACAGGGTAGCTGGATGCAATTTGTCTAATAAATACATGATACATAATTTTGGGATATTACATTAAATGGTCCATGAAGTTTGCGCTCGTTCCCGATTTAGTCTCATATTTTCAGTAATCCAATTTAGTCCCTATAGTTTTTAGTTGGTCACAAATCAGTCATAGATATTAAATCTATCGTCAAATTTAAACAGAGACATCATGTGATTTGCACACACTTTCAAATAAGACACATTTTAATCCCCACTCTCCTATTTTTTGCCCAATTTCGAGTTGTGAATGGGAATCGCCGCCAAGCCCAAGCCTCCATTTTGGCTATTTTCCCAGCGGCAACACCGTGAGTTCGGTTTTGGGGTGCAAAATCGAAATGGGGGCAAAAAATAGATCTTATATTAATTTCAATATTTCTTAGTATAATTTATATCTAAATCTTGTATTATTTATAATTTCCATTACGTTAATTTTTTTATGCTAAATGTAGAATGGAATAAGTTAATTGGCTTTGATAATAGGTAGACACTTAATAATTGTGTCATAATTATTTGTGTCATAATTATTTGAAATGAATCCATAATGGTGATGAATCGTTAAGGAAAATGAATGCTTGGAATTGAGAATGGCCTTAGCACTATTATGAATTTGATGGAAGATACTTATCAATTATCACCTCAATTATGAATATTGCCCACTACTGTATAATTAATAATTTATTTTGTTACAATATTTAATTTTGAATAATAAATGTTAACTGTGCTACACGTTTCCTGAAAGCTACCTGGTAAATTTGAGAGGCATAATTTGGCTTCAAATGAGTGATTGTACCTGTCTATCTTAAAAGTTGGTTTAAGATGTATTTTACCTTTTGTATATGTAAAAAACCTTGTCAAGAATAAATAACTAAACATGGTTAGAATAAAATTTTATATATAGTAAAATAATTAATATGGTTAAAAATGGCACCAGAAGCTCTTACAATTGAGAGACGTATCATGTTCGAGACCCCAAATCACTTTCCTTCTTTTAGCAATGTGTACGAGTCTTAACCGGACCCGTATTAAACCCACCCTGTCGGGGAGCGGGTTTTGAAGCGGGGAGTGGCGTGTCCCGGGTTCGACCAAACCCGCCTCAGATCCATCACGGTATACATTTTAATTTTTTTTAATTGAATTTCGATGATACTTACAAAAGGAGGGATCAACTCTAAATTTAATAATAGGTTGGTATAAACACCGTTGTCTTTTTCAATGAACCAAATAAGAAAAGCTACATCTCGAAAGTACCTGCTAGGATCATAAACAAATGTTAGAAGGAGGAAGAATTTTTTGGTGGGTCCCCTCCGATGCTCAAGTCATGGATAGGAGTATGATCTGTAAGGGAGTAACTACTATGTGTATGTGTATAAGAATGTAATCATACCTGAAATTATGAATTAGCTTGCTATTTATAGAGGCTACCTCGTAGGTGTATGGGGCGTGAAATGGTAGGACCATGTTCTCGCTACTCCTGAAATCCCGAGGCACGTTGTCTCCCTCTTGGACTTGGTCAATGAGCAAGTTAATCCAATCCGAAAGGCTCAGACCTTAGTGTACATATTTCACATATGGGAGGTCCAAGGATTGTCTCTTATGGACTAGTATTTCCTAGTAGTTAAGAGCTCGGAGAGTACAATCTTTTGGTCTTGTGGGAGAGACAATGCCGAGAGTAATATTACGTTTTCAACGGGAGATCGGAGGGTGGATTATCATTATAGTGCTAAGGCTATTGTTTTTCATGCACCATGTCAGCAGGTCGGTGAACCTTCTTGTTTATGCTCTTGTGGACAAGACGCCACCGAGAATAGTGTTGTAAAGCTCAACCTACCATCTTCCTTCCAGATAAATACATTTTTGTATATAAGGTCGGGAGGCGGGTTAATCTTCACTAGAGTTTAAGCTGAGACGTAGTTCGAGGACGTAGTTCGAGGGTGGATTACCGTATGAGTTACTAAGCACATCCGTCTTTCTCTTGTAAGGTCTAAACCACTATGGCACAATCTGTAGGATCTCGGAAATCTCGGAGAACGTGGCCTCAATCTTGAGACCAGTCAACAAGCAAACCGTTGGTTTAGTCATGGGAAGAATTGGTCAACACATCCAGAGAAGTGAGGTCTTTAATGAGAATAATACTGAGCACTTAGATCGGAAAGTTCGCATCTAATCTCCTTGTGATTGATAAATAGAACATCCTGATTGGCATCAAGGAGAGAGCTCGGCTTGGTGCTCCCACAAATGAGACAAAGCTAAGAACAATAATAAGGATAAGTGTCAGCTTGGCTAACCATGTCATTCCAGAGACGATATCTTCTGGCGGCTAAGGTCGGGAGGTCGATCAATCTAACCGTGCTAGGACGGATGCTTTTTGCGGCTGAGGTCGGGGGATCGGATGCTTCATGTTCTACAGGTCGGTAGGTCGACAATTATATGGTTATACCTCCAAGGCCTTCTCTGACTCTTTTTCCCGCCAGGTATCAATCGAATATGCATTTCACTTTTTTGGCTGAATCACACTTGATATTAATTAATTTTTTATATCAAAACGCATACGTTCATATTAAAGAGGTTGGACATTTTGAAGGGAAAGAGAGCAAATTAATAAAGATCTGTTAACTTAAAGATAGTTTTACAAGGCTTATTATAAATATTACTAGAGAAAAAAGTGAAACTCAATCTGTGTGCTTCAAAATTTATTTGTACCTCATTATATTGTTTTTTTTTTTTTTAAAAAGAAAAAGGTCAAGAGGGGCAGGGCTGGTTGAACCAGTCGGGTCCTCGGGGCTGAGCAGGTCTGCAACAACTTTGTTGTAGCGGCCGGGTCCCGAGTTTTGAGAAACCTGTCCAGACCCGCTTCGCTGCCATCTCTACCCCTTTGCAAGGGCGGAGCTAAATGGTGGCTGACATGGACTACTGCCCGTGTAAGTAAAAAAAAATAGCTAATGTTCAGCCTAGCCCTGGACCAAAAAACTAGCCCATTTTTAAGCTCATGTTCAGCCTAGTCCAGGTCAAAAATTCTAGCCCAGTTTCATTCCTTAGCCCATTCTCCAATAATTTTTTAAGGGAAAATTACAAATATGTGCTGTTTACAGAAACTTATTACAAATAAATCTGCAAAAAAAAAAAAAAACATCTTACCAAAAAATACACTTAAGAGAAAATTATATTCACATAAGTCCAATTTTTTAACTATTGGTTTGAAAATGTATTTTTTAGTTACCAAAATACCCTTCAGTTGAAAACATCATAAACCTAATTTCAGATATTTCATTTATTCCTCATACCGTCGCCCCACACATTAAATTTTCTGCTAAAATTTTTCGGCGATTCTCAGATCATTATTTTCTTCATCATCTCGTCGCAGCATCCCTAAAAATTATTTGCTAAAATGTTTTGTAAATGAAATATGTTTGAATCGAAGCATCTAAATTTTCGTAGCATTTGAAATCTTTTGAATCGAAGAAGATCTCGGACTACTCTGCACATATAAATTTTGGATCTGCTCTGCACATTCCATCGTGTGTGTATAATGTGTGTGTATGTGAATTATAAATTTGAATACCGATGCTGAATTCTAGATAGAGAAAGTCTGTTGGAATGTTTTTTTTATAAAAAAAAAATCTCTCATGGCTTTGACTGATGCATATGAATGAAGAAGTAAGGTATGCATTGGTGTTCATGCTTGTTTGCTCATTTCCAAAATTTACAGCCTGACATCAAGATATTGCAACGAAGAAAATGACCCAGAGAAAAAGTAACTGGTGCACGAAAGTTATAAAAAGTAACTGGTGCACGGAAGTTATAAAAAGTAACTGGTGCACGTAAATATAACATTGGTGCATGAAAATCATAAAAAGTAACTAGTGCATGAAAACGATAAAAAGTAACTGGTGCACAAAAATTATAAAAATTAACTGGTGCACGAAAATATAACCTTGGTGTACGAAAATCATAAAAAGTAACTGGTGCACAAAAAATTATCAAAAGTAACTGGTGCACGAAAATATAACCTTGGTGCACGAAAATATAACATCGATGCACGAAAATACAATACGGGTGCACGAACTTTGTGTTAATTAACCGATGCACAAAATTTTCAAAAAACAAACTGGTGCCTGAAATTAAATGGTCCGTGCATCACATATTTAATTGTATGGTTCGTGCATCACTCACTTACGATTATGGTCCATGCATCACATATTTTTTCTATGTTCCGTGTATCAATGACTGATTTCATGCATCAATTATTATTTCAAGTTCATGCATCAGTTACTGATTTTAATTTTCGTGCATCAGTTATTGATTTTGATTTTTCGTGCATCGATTAATGATTTTCAATCTTTCGTGCACCAGTTATTTTTTATAATTTTCATGCACCAGCTACTTTTTATAATTTTCATGCACCAATTAATTTTTCTCTTGGTCATCTTTTTCATTGCAAGTTTCAAGCTGTAAATTCTGAGAATGAACAAAAAAGCACGTACATCAATTAATCATAACTAAAAAATCTCAAAATGCAACAAACAATATATATATACACTTACACATATACACACACAAAAAACACACACACATATGAGAATTGAAAGAAAAAAAATCTGGAACGAAGTGATGGAACAGAAATCAAAGAGATGAAGAGAAAAATCAACTGTAAGAAATCGTAACTGGCAAGAGAGATTTACGAGGAGATTTGAATCGAGTGGTGAAGGGAATGGCTCGAACGAAGTGCTGAAATGAAGAGATTGAAAATTTCTGAGATTGCAGGATTTTCTTATTAATGGCACTTTTGTCATTTTAACATAAAGTGGACTTAAATGATTATAAGTTTTTTCCTAGACTAGGATGAATAAAATTTCAGTATAACGTACCAACATTTGCCCATTTTTTAACCTTATATGTGCAGAAAATAGCAGCCACGCCTCCAGTAGGCGAGATCGACTCGTCGTCGCCTCCGCCACATCAAACGTCGTTCACCATTCGATGTAAAAGCCTTATTTTATTCCAATTTCGAAGAAGATCTATATTATTATGTGTGAATCTTTTTTTACTTCAATTTTCGAAGCAGATCTGTAACAATAAGCCCGTTGATATTTTCTTCTCTTCTTTGCCATTTCTTCTCCTCTTCTCTATGTTGAAAACTTGAGTATGGAAAAATATTACAATATGTTATTTTTAGGGGTTTTAAAAGTGGTCATATGTCTTTTTTGGGATTCGTATATGTTTGGGTTAATGGGTTGTTCATGGTTTCAATTATGAAATTAACTTTTTAGTCATGCGAATAAAATGAACTTATATACATTTAATAGACTGATTCTTGTAAATTATATGTGATAATTATAAATAATGTTTTTCAATGGAAATCGAAAAATAACATATAAGAGTTGTAGAATCCTCTGTTATCCATAGAAAACTCACTTCTAAATTTTAGACTACCGTCAAATTTTCTAATTAATAGTAACAAGATAGATAAATTTGAGACGGTTATGTTGATGCTACCCTCAAGGTAGTGCCCTTGAGGGTGCATCAATCATAAGATGTGAATATTCCCGTGCACATTGCATGATAATATTCTTCCCAATGTTATTGCATATCCTTAAGGCACAACTATTAAGGGTAGCAACAACTCAAGAATTTGAGACTAGCTCTCCACCACAGAGTTGCTTACTGCCGGTTCATTGCCAGGTTTTGTTGTGAGACCAACTCACAGTTGAAAGCCATGTGGTTTTGAATCAAGACTAAGATTGTGTTAAAAGATAAAAAGGAGATATTCATGTAAACAATTGGCAAATTTTGATATAAATTATTATCATGTGCAATCATCTAGCATTGAAAATGGCAGCTGAGATTAAGGTATATCCTTCTTGATCAATAAATATTCACTGTCTAGGCTTTGTGTGGAAGGTGGAAATGGAGATAAGTGGCAGAGAGGAATCAAGTGAATAACATTTTCTCTGTCCATCTTTGGATTTAAATATTAAATTCAAGAAATTGTTCTTGTGTATATGAAATTGAAATTGTGAAAATATAGATATGAGTGGAGATTTTGGTTTACCGCTTATTACTAGTATATAAATTTCTTTAGTGTTTTATTTTCTTGCTACTCTCCTTTAAGATTCCACTTTGCATTCTATTGTTATTTAGTTCCTTTCTTTCTTGCCAAGTTGATGCTTTGATTTTCTTGGTAGTCTCCTTTAAGATTCCCCACAAAAATTTGAAGTCAAGAAAAGCTTCTCTAAACCATCTTAGATTTATATTTGATTATTAGAAATCCCATGCGCCCACATCTTGATTCCCCACCGTTTCTCCTCTAAATCTTGATCACATGGCTTTCCTCTAGCAGACTGGCTAATCATCTTTTATTAATCAACCAGTGAAATGTATATTCAATATTAAATTTTGAAAAAAAAATTAATGTATGTATAGCGGGCTGGTCCGGTGGGTTTGGCCAATCTCGGGACCTGCCCCGCCCCATTTCAAAACCCGGTTGAAGCGGGTCCAAACCCGCCTCGGTGGATCGAGTTCACTACGTGTCCGGATTTAGACCCGTCCTATTACTATCCCAAATCTAATAGGTCTTTGAATTTTGAATTGTTAAAATGATTATTCCTATTAAAGTTTTGGGCTCTTTTGGGGCAGTGCTGTGTTCTACTGTGATGTATATGATTATCTTATGGTAGTAAGAGGTCAATACACAGCTGCACCTCTCTCTTGTGTGAATATAACCGAGTATATGTAGTAGATGATTCTGTACCTTCATTTGAGTGGCTCCTCTGCTGAATTAAATGGAGAACTTGTTCTAAATTCCAATTTTTTGGGGCATTTTGAGATGATGTTATATAGTGTTAATGATATCATAATATGGTTTAGTGGGGGAAATCTCCATGTTATAACAAGTTGAGTTCGGGAATTAGAATAATAAATAAAATAAAGCTAAAATTACAGCTCTCTTCATTTGGAATAACTGTATTACAATTTTTGACATCTAATTTAAATATAAAAATAGTAAAACAAAAAATAGATTGACATAATATACGTGGAATATTCAGATTTATTATCTATGAATTGAATAACTATAAACCAGAACATAAAAAGAATACAAAATAATAACATAACACAATTTTTGTTGCCTATGGCTTCGGCGATCGGTCGCCTATTCCATGTGGCGACTGATCTCCAATACTTTTTAAAAAATATAATATGACGTGCTAGCGGCTGTGCCGTGCTGGAACGGAACGTGGAATTTTTTTAAAAAAAATTCAATCAATTTTGTTTAAAAGGATTAATAAGTAGTGGCCATCCGACATGGCAGATAACCATAGATTAACCAACAATTTCAATTTACAATGACAAATTGGGGGAGAATTTACAATAAAGAAAGCCCGAGTGTGTTACATCCGTTGCGCCGTTCTTAAACCATGGAGGGATAGATTGGCCCTAAGGACATGTGTATCTTCCGTTCTTCTTAAACGAGTATACAAAGCAAAGTTATAAAAAAAAAATTCCCCTTCTAAATGAGAAAAAATGTACCAAATAATAAAAGTTTGATTTAAATTACATTTAAAAATTCCGTATTAAGTAATTTTTATGCAAAAAAATAAATAAATAGAGATTATGTTAAAATGTAAAACCATATAGATTATTTTTTATAAGAATTTATGGTGGCTTATAATAATTTTAGATGATGAGTTATATGTTCATTAAACTTGGATAAAATTTGCATAAGATCGAGATATTTTGTGTGTTTATGTGAATTTGCTATAATACATTTGTCCACCAACATAGAATATTAAATAATAAAAGTATATTTGTTATTTGTGAAAAAAAATAGACATGATACCAAAGTTAGTTTTATAAATGACTTATACTTGATACAAGTAAGTGTATATTATTAGTATTATTAATCTAGTGGAAAATATCTAATGTTTTGATCAATACTAGTCAGAATAAAAACATTATCCACGTTTATCATATATTTCATAATAATTATTGCATTGTTTCAAAAAAAAAAAATTTGTTGCCAAGGGAAAATAGCCAAATTTATCATCTAAGGTACCGTTTGAAGAATTTTTAATTTTTATTCTATCCTTAGGTAAATTTTTGTTCCATGTTTCTTTTGATTTTAAACAAAAATTATCCCGTCATATTTATTCCACTTTAATCCTACTTTCAAACAAAATGACATATATATCATTTCTCACCAAAAAATTAAACTTACTTTCTATAACTTAATTCCAATTATTATTATTATTATTATTTTACTATATATATATATATATTGATGTCATATGACATATTGACTTTCTCGGGTAAAATCCCCTCAAGAGCCGAACAGAGAAATACCGAGTAGAGAAACACCGAACAGGTGACACCGAGCAAGGTTGTACTTAACAACTATTAAACCCTCCTCGGGTTTTCTGGTCAAAGGTTAGCGAAAGACCCGGAGATAACTAACAAATCAACCGACGTGAAGAAACACGCAGTAATGAGGTGCGGATTTCTCGGACACGTTTGGCCCAAATTAAGCCACGATCAGAGGACATCGTGTTTCGGATATCCAACGAATTAATCACTGGGAACAGCCCTATAAATACCCGCGGATAGTCTCATTGAAGAGGGTTGGATTTTCTTAAGCAAAATAGACTCCAAAGAGAGTATATTTACTTCTGTTCGGTCATTTTCGTCCTTTTCTGAAATATTTTCATACAGTCGTTCTGCGATTGTGAATTTGTGTCAAAAAGTCCTGTAACAAATCAAGAGTGTGATAATAAAACTTATACTGGACTACTTCCCGTGGTTTTTCTCTCAATTCCAGGGCTTTCCACGTAAAAATTTTGGTGTCTTTCCTTTACTTTTCATAAGCACTAAATTCTACCATATATTGAGAAATAACGGATCACATCATTGGCGCCGTCTGTGGGAAATCAGAGCAAAAGACGTTGAAGTAAGAAGATTTTAGCAAGAATCCAAGGCGAGATGGTTAGAAGTAAAGGTCTTCGGGGAGGGATAAATCAAATCCCCTCCCCCCCCCAGCCGCATTCATGCCCAGAACCAGAAGAAGGAGCAGGAGATACAGGATCATCTCGGAATGTTTCTCGGGCATTTCCTACAGGAGGAATACTTATGGAACATTTAACGGAAGTAATTGCCAAAACTGTAGGGGAAGTCCTGAGGTCGAGAAGAGACCAGGTAGGAAGATGAAGACTCAGCCCCCACAAAGGAATCAGAGAAAGAAATTAGAGAGTCAAAGGATCTTCCCAGACATTTGGATGCTGAAATGGACAAAACTTTGCATCACCAGATGGAGGACTTAAAGGATGAGTTGCAACAAATGCGCAACAAGATGGAAGGGCGTATTTACTAGGTAAGGAGGAGCACCCCATTTGCTCCTCAAGTTATTGATGATCCCCTGCCCCCCAATTTCAGAACTTTAAATGTGGAGAATTATGATGGCAACGCGGATCCATAGGAATATTTGTCTCGGTTTGAAAACGCTTCACTCCTTCACCAACTGACAGATGGAGTGAAATGTAGAGTTTTCTTGACTACACTTGCTGGCGCCGCTCAATCCTAGTTCAATCAATTACCATCAGGTATCATAGATTCCTTTCCTAGATTCAGCTCCCTGTTCCTTCATCAATTCGCGAGCAGTAGGAATTGCAAAAAAAACAGCATTGACTCTGTTCGGGCTCATACAGATGGAGAAAGAATCCCTTCGGGATTTCTTGAAAAGATTCAATCAAGCATGCCTTGATGTTCCACATGTCACTTCCGAAATATTAGTCAGTGCCTTCACTCAGGGGCTAAGAGAAGGAGATCTGTTCAGATCACTGGCAAAAAAGCCACCTTCAGATTATGACGAGTTGCTGGGATGAGCATCTAAGTACGTTAATTTAGAAGAGGCACAGAGGATGAAGCAGAAGAAAGAAGAAAAGAATGGTGGTGAAATCAGCAGGAAGGATAGGCCAACGGAGCAACCCAAAAGGAATTTTGACCAATACCTTCCAATGAGATCTCATCGGGAGGTAGCCATGAATCAAATTATATCGAAGAGGGGTCGAGGAGGACCTTATAGAAGAGGGTTGTTCCGAGGAGGAAACATCCGAGGAGGAAGAATGGATAGAGGGCAAGGAAGCAGCAGCAATGGGTTAAGGAACAATATTCCTTTTCCTCGGAATACCGCTAATCCTGGAAGAGGGACACCTCAGCCAGTTCCATGGGCAGTTCGGAGAGAAATATTCGAAGAAGGTAATCGGGCCCTCGGAGAAAGGACCTTAAACAATGTTCATAACCGAGGAACTATACATATGATTTCTGGGGGAATATCATGTGGAGATTCAAATCGAGCAAGGAAAAGTTATGCTCAAAAGCTCGAAGTATTATCCATCGACCCAAATCGTACACCCGAAGGTCCTTCTATAGCTTTCGGGCCCGCAAAATTACAGGGGATCTATTTTTCCCATGAGGATGCATTGGTTATCTCTGCCAAAGTAACCAATTATAACGTACAAAGAATCTTCGTGGATACAGGCAGCTCGGCAGATGTACTCTTCCTTAATACTTTAAACCAGATGGAATTAGGAAACATAGCCGTACAGAAGGTGATTACCTCTTTACATGGGTTTACTAGGGAGGTCATAAGTCCAGTAGGACAGGTGGCTTTACCAGTTACTCTGGGTAAAGAATCAAAGATAAAAACGAAGATTATCACTTTCCTCATAGTGGATGCACCTTCCTCTTACAATATAATATTGGGTCGTCCCGCATTAGCTGCTTTTGAAGCAGTTGCCTCTACTTACCACTTGCAGATAAAATTTCTAGTAGGAGAGGAGGTTGGACAAGTAAGGGGGAGTCAAAGCTCATCAAGAAAGTGTTATGTACAAGAGTTAAAGCAAGAGAAAGAGAATGAGGTGAACGGGGAGACGGTAGTAAGAGGAAACGCGAGCAGCTGGATGCTGAGGAGCGGATAGTTCCCGAAGAAGAATTTTTTAGCATCAAACTAGGTCATCCTACTAAAACTACCCGAGTAGGATCCCAATTGGATCCAGAATTACGGAGAAGGGTGATTGATTGTTTGACTCATAATGTGGATATATTTGCTTGGAGTACCTCTGATTTAATCGGAGTAAAGCCCGAGATTGCCGAACATCATCTCAATGTTGACCCCAGTGTTTGAGCAATTAAGCAGAAGAGAAGGCATTTCGGATCCGAGAAGGATGCCATCATCGCTAAACAAATAGAGGAGTTACTGAAAGCGGGCCACATACGGGAGATCAGTTTCCCTACATGGCTCTTGAATGTGGTCTTAGTGTCTACGGCAGGAGACAAATGGAGGATGTGTGTAGATTTCCGGGACATGAATAAAGCGTGTCCCAAAGATTGTTATCCATTGTCGAGGATAGATCAATTAGTGGATTCTACTGCTGGACACGAGCTGTTGTGTCTTATGGATGCTTACCAGCGATATCATAAAATTCTCTTAGCGCGAGAAGATCATCAAAGGTCAACTTTGTCACAGCAGGAGGAACTTTCTGCTATGTGGTAATGCCTTTCGGATTAAAAATGCTGGGGCCACTTATCAAAGGTTGATGGATAAAATGTTCAAAGATCAGATATGGCGGAATGTGGAAGTATATGTGGATGATGTCTTGATTAAAAGCAAGAAGGCACAAAATCTGATCGGAGATATGAAGTCTTCGCCACTTTGAGAAGGTTTGGCATTAAATTAATCCCGTCAAATGCACCTTCGGAATTCATAGTGGGAAATTCTTGGGGTACATGGTAACAAAGAGAGGCGTGGAAGCCAACCCGAGAAAATCCGAGCAATCCAGGAGATGAATCCTCCTAGAACATTGAACGAGTTACAAAAGTTAGCAGGAAGAATAGCAGCGCTTAGTCGATTCATATCGCGGTTGGCTGATAGGAGTTTGCCTTTCTTTAAAGCATTAAGACGAGGGAGTGCGATTCGAGTGGAATGATCAATGCCAGAAAGCATTCGATGACTTAAAAGAATATCTAGCTCAATTACCATTGATGAATAAACCTGATCATAATGAAACACTCCTCGTTATTTGTCGGTGACCGAGGAAGTGATCAGTTTGGTGTTAATTCAGGAAAGGTTAGGGCAGCAGCAGCCGATATATTATGTCAGTCGAGCTTTACAAGGGGCCGAACAGAGATATCCTGAAATCGAAAAATTGGCATTGGCTTTAGTCACCACTGCGAGAAGGATTCGGCCATACTTTTTATCTCATCCTATCATGGTGGTGACGAGTACTCCCTTGGGAAGGCTCCTATCCAAAGCAGAAATTTCAGGACGAATGGTGAAATGGGCCACTGAATTGAGTGAATTCGATATCTCTTATTAGCCTCGAACTACCATCAAAGCTCAGGCCTTGTCAGATTTCCTGGTAGAGGTGACTCATACCCCTGAAGAAAAAGATTGGAATTTGTTTGTAGACGGATCATCTACTCAAATAGGAAGTGGCGCAGGAGTTGTACTCATTAGTCCTGAAGGAGAAGAAATTGTCGTAGCTATCCAGTTCGGTTTTCATTCCTCAAATAATGAAGCTGAATTCGAAGCTCTCCTCTCAGGTTTACGGGTAGCATTAGATGCCGGAGCTCGGAAAATACAGGCGTTCATGGATTCAATGCTAGTCGTTCAGCAGGTGAATGGAATATATAAGGTAAAAGAAGAAAAGTTGAAAAAATAAGTGTGATGTCCAGAGATTAATGGTGTTAATCCCGGTGTGGTAATAATCCTTGATGGATTTTTAATTGTGGCAATTAGGAATTAATTGCGGTTTTGCGTCTCCCGAGATTGTTAAATCGGGTATTTGGGATCGTTGGATCCAAAGGTTGAGATTGTATTCTCATTTTGGTGGAAAACCTATGAGTTGGGTTTTTAGTGGGACTTGGTGTCCGGGGTGCTTTATGTTGGGGCCAGTATGGGGATTGATGTTGGAGAGAGAGTTTTTGAAAACAGATGATTTTTGATGAATCATGATGTATTTGTGGAGGTATTGGTATTTTGAGGCATTTTTGCTATATATACCAGTTGGACTCGGGATTCCGTCATTCGGAATCCATTTCTCTCCTTCTCCCCCCTTTTCACGCCGACCCCTCTCCCCTAACCCTCATCCATTCTCTTTGGAGAAAAATCGACGGAGGCTCGTTTTAGGAGCCGGATTCTTCGAAGATAAATTGGTAATCTCCTCCCCCTCGCTTTTATCTTCGTTTTGATTGTAATTTTGTTGATTTTGGTTGAGTTTTGAGGTTGGTTTGGGTTGGGTGATTTTGGTGAAAATCTTGGAATCTTGTGGGTTTGTTTTAATTCAAGTCTAACACCCTTGTTGGAGGTTCTTGGGTGTTGTTTTGATGTGGTTTTGAGTTGGGAGGAGTTGGGGTATGATTTGTGGATGTTTCAAGCTTTTAAAAATGGTGGATTTCGAGTTGCAGGGAATGGCGATCGATCGCCCGAAGCGGGCGACCGATCGCATGCAGGCAGTAGGCGTTTCAGCATTGTGGCGATCGATCGCCACTTTTGAGCGATCGATCGCCTCGCGCCAGTGAGGTCTGGCGATCGATCGCTATATCGAGCGATCGATCGCCAAGGGGATAGCGATCGACCGCCCGGTATAGCGATCGATCGCCAGCAGGTGATTTTCGATTTTCTTGGCTTTTTCGTGGGATTTTGGATTTGCGACTTAAATGGTCGGCTTCCGGGGCAATGTTCACATTCCAATGGGAATGCTAGACTTTTAAAATGGATTGGTTGGAGCCAAAGTTTAATAAAATGGGATTCTCGGTTGAGTCTTTGGCTATCTATTAAACATATAAAATGAAATATTTTGGGTATTATGCATGCTTAGCCGGGGGGCTTTTAATTTTTTGGTAATCGTCATGAATGACGATAATTGGAAGTTGTGAACGTGCTTGTGCACGTAATTGCATGCCTATAGTTGATGGAGAGTTATTTGTGTGTTAGCACTTAACTCATCGGGTCGTGGAACTCAGGCAAGGTTGGACTCAAACTACGGAATTATGAGGTACGTACGACGTACGAGCATGGCCCTTTATTGTAATTGCAATTGTGAGTGCATGGTACACTAAATTACAATAAACGTATATTGAATTGCATGGTTTATGGTAATCACTATGAATGGACATATATACATTGGGAATTATATGGTGCCGCTTTTGAGCGAGCAATGATTGAGATGTTGTCGCCTTTGAGCAAACATCAGTTATGACGCCACTGCTGTTGAGCATGCGTGAGGATGAAATGCCGCTATTGTAGAGCGAGCAATGAGATAGAACTATGGAACCATGAATGAGATAAATGGGACAAACGTGATCACTGCTTAATGATTTGATATTATGGTTGTGATATCGGTATATAGCATATGGATTCGTTAATCAATGTAATGATTAACTGGCATTTGGGAATTTAATGATTTCAGTTGTTTTGAGAACAAGACAGTACATAGAATCCCGGATGAGGATGATACCATCCAGGGAGTATATTTTGTATATCATAGCATTTACATTGTTGTAAATTATGAATTGTATTATTATGATTGTTGGATTTGGGATATGGTATGCTCACCCCGTGTGGGGGCTGTATCTGTTGGGGCAGGTGTTACAGGTGTAGCAGCAGCTTTGGAGTTGAACTCGGGCTGTTGATTAGAGGTACTTCCAGGATCGAGGTACCAGAGCTGGTTGAATAAGTGCATAGATCCAGAGTTGAGATCGAGTTGTGCTTGGGAGGTGCTTCCAGGATTGAAGTACCAGTAACGGTATCCGATAGGGTATTTTATACAATAGATACACGCTTATTCATTGGGTGCTCTCATGTGAGTACATTTTACGTGTATATGAAATGTATAAATGGGCTACGGCTTTTCTCTGTTCATTTATGGTTTGCATGCAATTAACTATGGAATTGCCAAATGAACTGAGCGCATGTTAGTGTACTATGAGGGTGCATGTCATATATGTAATATTGGTTGGGGGGATTTGACTATTATGTGGATTGATTGCAAGGAATTTTTATGGATAGCTAATGTGGTGTAGCACTTGCATATGGCTTTTCCCCATGATAGTATGATTATATGCACTAATGGTATGTGTTAATACACTAATAACGGGTTAAGGGCACGGGGGTCCTTACAATATGTGGAGAATGCCCGAGCATTAATGACTCAGTTCCAAGAGGCGGAATTAAGGTAGATACCGAGAGAAGAGAATAATCGGGCCGACGCACTCGCGAAGTTGGCTAGTTCCATTCATGAGTGGAAGAACATGAAAATACTAGTGCATGACCTTTCAATCTCGTAAATATCTATCAACAACATAATGAATCTGGAGCCATGTATTATATCCGATTGGCGAGAGCATATCATTAAATTCTTGAAAACTAAGGTTTTGCCATCTGATCCGAAGGAGGCTGCTTGGGTGAAGAGAATGGAGAATCGTTTCATATTAGCAAAATGCAAACTGTTCAAAAAAGGATTTTCAACTCCCTTTTTGCAATGCACTTCAATACAAGAAAGATAACATTTGCTAAAGGAGATTCACGAAGGTTGTTGTGGAAATCATTTGGGAAGCAATATGTTATATCAGAAGGCTCTTCGAGCTGGATACTATTGGCCCACCATGAAAGAGAATGCCGAACAGATTGTGAGAAAATGCGATAATTTCCAGAGGCATGCAAATTTATCTCACGTGCCCGCAGAGGTCCTAAATAACTGTGTTATTTCCTGTCCCTTCGATCAATGGGGGATGGACATTGTCGGACATTTTCCTCTTGCCGCTGGACAAAGAAAATTCCTTCTGGTAGCAGTTGAATATTTCACAAAATGGGTGAAAGCTGAGCCTTTAACAAAGATAACCGAGGAGGAGATCATTAGATTCTTATGGAGAAGCATAGTGTGTCGATTCGGGATACCAAGGTGAATAATTTCCTATAATGGAAGGCAATTTCAGGGGAAGAAAGTACAAGAGTGGTGCAAAGATATGAAAATCAACAAAGTATTCACATCAGTAGCCTACCCGCAAGCAAATGGATAAGTCAAAGTTATTAATCGTATTCTACTGCATGGGATTAAGACGAAACTGGAAGGTGCCCGAGGGGAATGGGTAAATGAACTACCTGGTGTCTTGTGGGCATACCGAACAACTCCTCGAGTATCTACAGGGGAAACACCATACATCCTAGTATATGGTTCGGAGGACCTTATCCCAGCAGAAATTGGAGTTGAATCTCTCCGAGTACAATGCTATGATCCTAAGCAGAATAAGGATATATGGAAGCAGGAATTAGATGAGATTGATCGGTTCAGAGAACGAGCTGTAGCAAGAGCAGAGATATACAAAGAAAGGATCACCAATGCATATAACCGAAGGGTTTGCCCGATAACATTTCAAGGAAGAGATTTGGTATTGCGAAGAACAAATCCTGCTGGGGAGGTGAAGAAACTAGCACCCAAGTGGGAAGGTCCTTCTAGAATTAAAGAAGTGATCGGAAGAGGACCGTACAGACTGGAAGATCAAGAAGGTCAGGAGTTGGTAAGTCCTTGGAACATTCATAATTTGAATAAGTATTTTGTGTAATCTTCCTTACTGTTTTGTTTATGAATTTGTTGGCAATAAAATGAAATTATTTGATTCAATTTAATGATTTACTCGTGGGATCGGGATGTTTGGTCCACGTTTAAACATAAAATTGCCCAAGTGGTTGTGCTCGGGGTTGAGCGCTTGTTCGAGATTTTAATGATTTACTCGTGGGATCGGGATGTTTGGTCCACGTTTAAACATAAAATTGCCCAAGTTGTTGTGCTCAGGGTAGTGAGCTTGTTTTTGGAATTTAATGATTTACTCGTGGGATCGGGATGTTTGGTCCACGTTTAAACATAAAATTGCCCTAGTTGTTGTGCTCGGGATAGCGAGCTTGTTCGGGAATTTAATGATTTACTCATGGGATCGGGATATTTGGTCCACGTTTAAACATAAAATTGCCCAAGTTGTTGTGCTCGGGGTAGTGAGCTTGTTCGGGATTTTAATGATTTACTCGTGGGATCGGGATGTTTGGTCCATGTTTAAACATAAAATTACCCAAGTGGTTGTGCTCGGGGTAGCGAGCTTGTTCGGGAATTTAATGCTTTACTCGTGGGATCGGATGTTTGGTCCATATTTAAACATAAAATTGCCCAAGTTGTTGTGCTCGGGGTAGCGAGCTTGTTCGGGAATTTAATGATTTACTCGTGGGATCGGGATGTTTGGCCCACGTTTAAATATAAAATTGCCCAAGTTGTTGTGCTCGGGGTAGCGAGCTTGTTCGGGAATTTAATTATTTACTCATGGGATCGGGATGTTTTGTTCACGTTTAAACATAAAATTGCCCAAGTTGTTGAGCTCGGGGTAGCGAGGTTGTTCAGGATTTTAATGATTTACTCGTGGGATCGGGGTGTTTGGTCCACGTTTAAACATAAAATTGCCTAAGTTGTTGTGCTCGGGGTAGCGAGCTTGTTCGGGAATTTAATTATTTACTCGTGGGATCGGGATGTTTGGTCCACGTTTAAACATAAAATTGCCCAAGTTGTTGTGCTCAGGGTAGCGAGCTTGTTCGGTAATTTAATGATTTACTCGTGGGATCGGGATGTTTGGTCCACGTTTAAACATAAAATTGCCCAAGTTGTTGTGCTCAGGGTAGCGAGCTTGTTCGGGAATTTAACGATTTACTCGTGGGATCGGGATGTCTGGTCCACGTTTAAACATAAAATTGCCCAAGTTGTTGAGCTAGGGATAGCGAGCTTGTTCGGATTTTAATGATTTACTCGTGGGATCGGGATGTCTGGTTCACGTTTAAACATAAAATTTCCCAAGTTGTTGAGCTCGGGATAGCGAGCTTGTCCGGTATTTTAATGATTTACTCGTGGGATCGGGATGTTTGGTCCACGTTTAAACATAAAATTGCCCAAGTTGTTGTGCTCGGGGTAGTGAGCTTGTTCGCGATTTTAATGATTTACTTGTGGGATCGGGATGTTTGGCCACGTTTAAACATAAAATTGCCTAAGTTGTTATGTTCGTGGTAGCGAGCTTGTTCATGAATTTAATGATTTAATCGTGGGATCGGGATGTTTGGTCCACGTTTAAATTTAAATTATCATTGTTATTTTGTTCGAAAGAAAGTAACAAAGTGAATAAAATAAGTTTATTCATATTGATGAGTAATACAACAATGATCAAGGAAAGAAAATAAAATCCCTACTCTATGGATGAAAGAGCTCTTCGGGGAGACTTTCTAGTGCAGCCCCCACATCGAGGAAATCTTTCGAAGCTTCTTCGGTAGGATAGCCCTGAGCTTCAAATTGGCGAACACATGCTTCAAATCCATGATCAAACAACTTAGAAGCACGGTCCGCCACCATGTTACCATACTCCGGGGACTTCAAAAATTCAGCCTTTTTGGCAAGCCATAATTCTTCCATTCGAGCAGCAGTTGAAGATTTCTCTTGAGCAAGTTGCTCAGAGACGGATTGATACTGATCGCACTGAGTGGAATCGGGTGAGAAATTCACACGCCATCATATGGGCCTGCATCAGAACATAAATAATGAGTATACTCAAAATGGATGCTTGGAAGATTGTTAAGAAAAATAGTTACCTGGGTGAAGGAAGTGGAGAATTCATTCACTAAGTTGCTGAAGGCCAACTCCCCGAGATATTTGCGGTCGGCGGAGTTGGGAGAATGTCATAAGATGGATTGGGAGGTTTAGGATCAGGTTTCTTCAGTAGGGGGATGTTGAGAGAATAAGTCCAAGAGGGAATATGATATCTCGAGGGGGGCCGAGAAGCACACGGACCACCAGGAGCAGGTTGGGATGATGCTCGGGGTTCAGAAGGGATGAGGGAAGAAGAAGTTTTCTTAGGGGGAGGGGCTTTCGGAGAAGAGCCTGGTGGACCTTTTTCGGCGTCGGAGGGTCAGGGTCCCCTCAGGAGAAGCCCTCTCATGATCTCAACAGAAGGGGGAGGGGCAGGAGCGGCAATAGCTGCGGAAGTTTGGCCTTTCTGGTGTTTTTCCATTAGCAAAGCGGCCATCCTGGCTTTCATCATATTTGTTTCTGAAAAAAGTAGAGTGAATGTTAGTCCAAGCATAACAGGTTGAAAATACGAACAAACGAGACTGCTTAAAAGCACTCACCGATGGGCATTTTCAAGGATGCACCCTTCGGGCTCAGCTGGAACAAGTACAGTAGTCCGTCGTCAATCAGCTCCATTAGGTTAAAACACTGATCGCCAAGTGTACGACGAACCAATAAATACGATTCCTCCTCAAGGTAACCGTTGATTGACTTGCCCCTCGGGAGATTTTCCCTCCACTCCATAGGGCAATCCCAAGGTTGGAGCAGACGGGCAAAAAAGTATGAGTTTTTCCAATTTTTTATAGACGAGGGATATTTTTTGAGGAAACCAACCCCTGTCCAAGAAGAAAAATAAAAAAAGCCCAATCTCTTTCTTCTTTAACTGAAAAAAGCAATGAAAGAGTTCAGGAGTAGGGGTAAAACCCAAAAAAGAAAGAACTATGAAGAAGCCTGCTAATAGCCTATAACTATTGGGGAACATTTGACTAAGAGAAACAGAAAAGTAGGAGGCTATTTCGACAAAGAAGGGGGGATAGGAAAGCGGAGACCCCTCGGAGCTGGTCTATGTAAAAAGAAAAATAACCCTTAGGGGACAAGTGCGGACGAGATCCAGAGGGAGGAGCAATAATAGAAGTCCCCTCAGAAATCCCCCACTTGGTTCGAATATTATTTAAGTGTTGATTCGATTTAATCTCGGATTCAAAAATCTCAAACCAAGAAACGCGGGCTTTTACTAAATCCTGCTCTGTTGTAATTCGCTACTCGTTCATACGAGCAGCTGAGGCAGCGGAAGAGCTTAAGGTCTCTTCGCTATCGGAAGAAGAAGAATATCGAGAAGAGGGGCTAGAGCATCTCCCTCATTGAACATGTCTATTGCCTGCAGTGAGGAATCAGCAAAAGAAGAAGCCATACTTGGTGAGTAGAAGCTTGAGAAAAGTTGCTCGGTCGTCTGATGTTAGCTCGGAAGTAGAATGCAGTAAGGTAAGATAAATGAGAGAAATGGAGGGATATTTATAGATGGGACCATGTGAACAATCATCTAATCCACGCCGTCCAAAGATAATTGAATGAACGGCTATAAAGGTACCTCGGGAAACGAAACATCGCTCGGCATTTTGAAATTTTTAAGCGGGGAAAAAGGGCGGCAAAAACCCTTGAGCAGGTTAAGGTTAGGTTTTTACCCCAAGACAATAAAATAAGACTTCTATAATCTCGTCTTGCTTTACTTTAGGGGGGTGAGGTGATGTCATATGACATATTGACTTTCTCGGGTAAAATCCCCTCAAGAGCCAAATAGAGAAATACCGAACAGAGAAATACCGAATAGAAAAACATCGAACAGGTGACACCGAGCAAGGTTGTACCGAATATCTGTTAAACCCTCCTCGGGTTTTCTGGTCAAAGGTTAGCGAAAGACCCGGAGATAACTAACAAATCAATTGGCGTGAAGAAACGTGCGGTAATGAGATGTGGATTTCTCTGACACTTTTGGCCCCAATTAAGCAACGATCAGAGGACATCGTGTTTCGAATCTCCCGCAAATTAATCACTCGGAACAGCCCTATAAATACCCGCGGATAGTCTCATTGAAGAGGGTTGGATTTTCTTAAGCAAAAAAGAATCAAAGAAGAGTATATTACTTTTGTTCGGTTGTAAGGACCCACGTGCCCTTAACCCATTATTAGTGTATCAACCCACGTAATCAGTGCATACAATTATGTTTTCAGGGGGAAAGACTACATGCAACCATGGCATGAAATACCTTCTATAAAATTTCTTGCATTAGAACCGCAAAATATTTCAAATTCCCCAACCAAGACCACTTACATTGCATGCACCCCTGTAATATACTAAAATGCTCTCAATTCATTTAGCAATTTAGTATTTAATTGTATGCAAATGAAGAGAGAAAAGACATGCCCCTTTATACATTCCATATACACATATAAACGTGCTCACATGCGAGCACCCAATGAGTGAATGTGTATTTAATGCATAAGGTAATCTACCAAATACCATTACTGGTACTTCGATCCTGGAAGCACCTCCAATCCATAGCTCGAACTCAACTCCAAAGCCATCGATGTACCTATTCACCTGCCCCAACAAAGACAGCCCCCACATGGGGTGAGCATACCAATATGCCAAATCCAATAAGCACAATATTACAATTCATAATTCACACAATGTAAAGGCTATGAATATTTAAAAGACACTCCCTGGATGGCATCAACCTCATCTGGGATCCCCTGTGTTGTTCCTGTTCTCAAAATAACCGAAAACATCAAATTCACAAAGCAAGTTAATCATTACATTGATTTACAAATCCGTTCCCCATGTACTGATATCATAATCAACAAAACCTAATCATTAAACAATGATTATAGATATTCCATATATCTCACTAATAGTTTCATAGTTCTATTGCATTGCTCGCTCTACAATAGCGGCATTTTAATCCCACGCACGCTCAACAGCGGCGGCGTCATAACCGACGTTCGCCCAACGACGACATTATTCCAGTCTTTGCTCGCTTAAAAGCGGCACCATATAATTTCCAATATATTTATCCATTTATTGCAAATACAAATAACCATGCACTTCATCGTTGCAATAATATAAACGGCTATGCTCGTACGTTATACGTACCTTATGATTCCGTAATCTGAGTCCAACCTTGCCATAGTCCCGTGATCCAATGAATTGTGTGCTAACACATAAATAACTCATAATCAATTACAAGCATGCAACCACGTGCCCAAGCACGTTCACAATTCTCTAAACCCATCGTTAATCCATGACGATTAACCATTTTAAAAGACTCCGGCTAAGCATGCATAATACCCAAAATATTCAATTTTACTAGTTCAAAAGCTAACCAATTACTCAATCGAGTATTCAATTTTCTTATTAAAATTTGGCTCCAACCATTTCATTTTAAAAGATATAGCATTCCCATTGGAATGTAGACATTGCCCGAAAATCGGCTATTAAACCTCGATTCCAAAATCCCAACATTTTCCAAAATTTTGAAAAACCAAAGGGAACAGGGCCGCGATCGATCGGCGCCAAGCCACGATCGATCGCCATAACCTACTGTCCGAAAAAAATAAAGCCGCGATCGATCGCAAGATCTCGTGATCGATCGCCAAGACCTCTGCGATCGATCGCCCATTCTCCACGATCGATCGCCGCTACTGCTCACCGTCTTCCCAAAATCAGTACAATTGGCGATCGATCAGCGCCAAGCCGTGATCGATCGCGACCTGCGTGTTTCCAAAAAATTCGAGCTTTAATGGTGTTTTTCACACTTAAACTCAAAACCAACACCCCACACACATTCAACACCTCAAATACTCCAATAGAACTCAATAAAAACTCCAATAACAAACTTTAAGATTTTCACCCAAAAATCCCCAAATCCAAATCCAACCCAAACCTTAACCAAAATCAACAATCCTACTACCAAATCGAAGATAAAAGCGAGGGAAGAATAATACCTTATTATCTCCGAGAAATCCGGCTCCCAAATCGAGTCTTCATCGATTTTCCCATGGGAGGAGAAAGGAGGGGAAATGAGGGGTTTGGGGGGAATGAGGCGAAGAGAGAGAGAGAGAGAGAGAGAGAGAGAGATTCCGTGCAATGACGGAATTACCGAGTCCACTTGGTATATATAGTACGAAGGCTCCAAAATACCAAGCCCTCCACAAATACATCATGACTCATTAAAAATCATATGTTCTCAAAAATCATCTCTCCAATCACCATTTCCAATCGGCCACAATACAAAGTACTCCGTACCCCAGATACCACCAAAAACCTAATTCAAGGTTTTTTCACCACGATGAGAATACAATCTCAACCTTCGAATCCGACTATCCCAAATACCCGATTTAATATCCTCGGGTGTCCCAACATCGCAATTAATTCTTAATTGCCACAATTAAAACCCATTGAAGACCTTTACCACTCCAGGATTAATACAATAATTCCCGGGCATCACAATTATCCCCTACTAATAAAATTTCATCCTCAAAATTTGCACAGGAGTACCTCACGTACTACCAAAACTACTCAATCCAATCGGATCCACATTGTCGAATCATGAATGCATCATGAACGACACACCAACTGCGAAGACACCGACCTCGCACTAGTTCTGGGATGGAGTAACCCTCTCAAACCATCACAAATCTTACAAGATGTCAGTATTCCAAAATGCTAATCACCCCCAAAAGCAGTTAGTCAACTCTAACCGCTAACCAAATGAATCATTCGTGATTCCAACATAGATATCGCCTCAATGATATCTCCACGACTCGGCCTACGATGTTAAACATACATCGTTACCAAGGAAACCACCAGTACACCACAGTGTACTTATACTAAACTCGGTTTCCGTTCTCTAAAACCATCTCCATCAAGGAGTAATTACACCACTTTGCAACATGGATCGGGCAACTCACGGCCACCGATCAATACAAACACATCTTCAAAGATGTCTACATCCATGTGTTCCAAGAAATCATATCTTGATCCAAACACACCATCGAGACACCACGAGGTCTCAAGTTCTCGAAAGGACATGCAAGAAAAATCAATTGCATTCCCCCACACGTGTCAACCACGATACCTAACAAATCTGAATCCTGGTCATCCCTCATTTACACAAGGATTCAATAATCATAACACAGGGAGGCTATCGAATTACCCAGTAAAGATCTACCATGATCCCAAATACGCCAATCTCTCCCAGAGGAAGTCAACCGGACCTCACGATCATTCTTCAGAATAAATCGTGCAATTGAGATTACCAATCTCAAGGTGCCACAATCTCTCACTAGAGATTCATTCATCCAAGCATCCTAATCCGATGCTTGACAAGTACCAAAATGCTGGCGTTCGTATATGCACCCCGGTATACATGCCTAAGCACCAACACCACTTGTATACACAATGCAATTGACTCGGGTATCATCAATCATACCCAGAAGTCCCAATTCCATCTGTCAATCCCCAGCTATTCTCACCCCTCGAAGAATAATGATTGACGGGCCAACGACCAATGGTGTGATTCCAACGTCAACACCACCCAAACCGACTCATCGGATCTCTTAAAGATTCTCATTAGGTATATCAATACTGCCTTCCTCGTAAGGAAAGTGCCATGAACCATGACCCTCCAATCTCGAACCACGTTCGGAAAACCTGGATATATTTATAACAAAATATATCCCGGAACCAATAAATACACAACTAGTTCAGAATAGTGCATCAAGGCCACTATTACCAAATCGAAATCCCTATACATCACGTATACACATCTAACGATGTCATGTACTAATACCATAGTACTCCACAAACCTCGAGCATCCCCGCAGAGACGTCTCCTCCTACGTCTCACCGAGGCCATTACCCAATCCAACACTAGTAATGTGTACCATGGTTGATTCACAATCAACCCTCGACCGATACCAGCTGTCTCCAAGACAGTATGATCCAAATCTCTTCAAGAGACATAAACAATATAGTAGTGTCACCCCACTAACTATATCTCATAATTCACATTGTGTTTCCCCATTGCATTCCAAATGTAAGGATGCTCAACCAGAGCTAACAACGACTTGTTGACAACCATGTTGGTACTCCCAACAAAATTGAGTTGTCCCGGTACAAGCCCCACAAAACATTTGACGTAAAACGTCCGCGTGAGGTATTTTCTGCCTCAAACCTTAAGCCACAAAGTGACTACAAGAGTCCACTATAACCCTCATCGTATCATCATACGATTCACCAACTCGGTTCCAACGAGCAGTATAATGCCTACAACAAGCACACTACATCACTGCAACAATACCTGGCTAGCAAATCGTTGCCCCACTTAGGTTTATACCAAACCTGCCAACGTATCATACGTTCCACCCCGGTATACCATACCGCACAACCAATTAGAGTATGGGGTTATCACCCAATATTTCCCTAATACCAATGCATAACGGAGACCTCGGTGTCCTCATTCAACCACAAGGCAATCCTACTCCATTAGGATTTATTCCACACTCTCATGGGTGGGTGTGACTACGTCTACCATACGTCAAACCGGTACCAGCAAGTAGTTTCTTCAATAACTACGCTTACCGCCAGTCACTTGGCCATAGCCATCCCAACGAGTATACCCAAGGGTACCACTACTCGTAAAATATTTACCTGCAATGTGTGCTGCGGTACACTTCCTGTACGGCGCACCCAATAATTCATCGAGCAACATGCTCGGTATAATGGTCTCGTCAACCAGTGACCCAGACACTATCCTATGCTCACCATTGGCACTCAAACCATACGACTAAATATATACATAAATGTATCATCCATCATAATGATGGTATCCGTCCCCATAGATCATCCTCTATGCCATCATCATCATGTGACGGTACATGTCAACACATGACATCCACAATATCATCGTCAACCCATGACGGTATATATATATATATGTTGAGCCTTAAACGCATGATTGCGTTTAATGCGTTAAATTATCCCCGATCAATCTTTGAGTTTTGATGATCAACAAAACTTGTGTTTGTTATACTAATGCATCTACTTAGTGTGCAGATTAAGTGATGAAAAGTGGTTTGGAATGAAGAAAATCGAGTGTGCATATTCTGGCCTGGTGATCATCGCCCCAGTCGATGAGTGCCAGGTGAGGCATCGCCACGCCCATCGATAGAGGCGATGGCTAGGCGAGCATGCGAGGAAGGTCGCTCCAGACGATGATGACCAACACCTGAGGCGATGGCAACCATTTGACACTTCGCCCCGCACATCGGCAGAGGCGACGCCGAGGCATGCACGGGCATCCGCGCAGGGGAGATTGTTTGAGGCGATGGCATGATCGCCCGAGGCGATGCAAGATTTTAGGCTGCTGAGGCTACGGCATTGGAATTTAATTTGGATCGCCTGAGGCGATCGGGACATCGCCTGAGGCGATGCGTGATTTATGCTGGCCGTTGGGGCGCGGCGATGGAGATCGCCTGAGGCGATGGCTGAGGCGATCGAGGAATGATTTCAGCCTTTTGTGTAGCAACGGCTAGTAGGAGCCTAGGGGGCCTCCTACACTATAAATATTGATGCTTTGGAGCATTTTGGAGCTAAGTAACAGGCCTACAAACTTCATCAAAGCTTTGCCAATTCAATTCTTAAATAGCTTTGCAATCTTCATACATTGTTGTTGTATTGGAGATTGTAATTCTTCTATTTTGTTAGAGTGTTTTTGTCTTCGTGTGAGTGCACCGTGAATGTGTTTTTGGTTTGATTCATTGTAAAGGTCCTCCAACACCAAAGCAAGTTGGAAAATTGTAAAGTCATCAACAAGTCTAGTTGGTGCAAGTGTGTGGCTATCCTTGGAGCCCTTAAGGCCAAGAAGACTCGTGAAGAGTGTTGGTAGCTCGGGAAGAGCTTTGTGTACTCGGGAAGAGTATTGTGCTCGGGAAGAGCTTGTGTACTCGGGAAGAGTAGTGTGCTCGTGTAGAGCTTTGTAACTCGGGAAGAGTTGTGTTGTGGCTAACTTGGAGCCCTCAAGGCCAAGATCATTTATTCTAGTGGAACCTCGGTTGAAAAGTTATCTAACCGCGAAGAGGAGACGTAGGCGATTAATCGCCGAACTTCTATAACAAATATCCTTGTTATTTTATTGCTTTATTTCCTTTACGCATTTATTTATTTTGTTCTTTTTATTTATCGATTGACTAAAGGCTTCCGCAAAGCGCAAAACTCTTTTATTTTTCAAACTCATTTTAAAACGCTAAAGTAGCCAAGGAATCTCATTCACCCCCACTCTTCGATTCCAACAAGTGGTATCAGAGCCATTTGATTTTTGTTTTTAAATCAAATCTTTTTTATGGCTAATCTAGCAAATGAGTTTGCTCAAGGTCAATCGACAAATCGCCCTCCGCTATTCACGGGTGATAACTACGGTTATTGGAAGAATAGAATTTCTCTATACATCCAATCCGTAGATTATGATCTATGGAAAATTATTGTGAAAGGTCCACACATTCCTTTAAAGGAAGTTGGGGGAATAAGTGTTCCCAAAGAAATGGACGATTTCACAAGAGCGGACATGATTTTAATTTCTCAAAATGCTAAAGCTATTAATATTTTGGATTGTGCTTTAGATATGAAGGTGTACAACCGGATCTCGATGTGCTCAACTGCAAAGGAAATTTGGGACAAATTGCAAATTTGTCATGAGGGCACTAATCAAGTGAAGGAGACCAAGATTGATCTATTGCAACTCAAGTATGAAACTTTTGAGATGGAGTCCGGAGAAAACATTGATTCAATGTTTAGAAGGCTTACTCAAATAATCAATGAGCTTGCCCAACTAGGAGAGAAGTACCCTCCAAAGCAAATATGGAGGAGAGCACTAAGGGCCTTTGCCTAAGGAATGGGACGCAAAGATGACGGCCATGATCGAGTCCAACAAAGGAGAGAATGGATCTTACGACCTTGATGAGCTTCATGGCACATTGGTGACCCATGAACTTGAAGTATCTACCAGGAAAGGAATAAAGGAGGATGATAGATCCATGAGGAAGGGGATCGCCTTGGTTGGAAGGAAAGATCATTCCGAGGATGAAGACGAGGATGATGATGAAGAGATGATCTTGTTCACAAATAAGTTCAAGAAGCTCTTCAACAAACATAGCAAGTCAAAGACCTCAAGTGCTACCAAACAAGAATCCAAACATGAGGTAACTTGTTATAATTGTCAAGAAAAAGGTCATTATGCTAACAAGTGTCCTAGGAAAAAGAATAAAGACAAAGGCAAGAACAAGGCGTTTATAGCCACATGGAGTGATAGCGACTCCGATGAAGAAGAAACCAACCTTTGTCTCATGGCCAAAGATGACACAAATGATGAAGGAAATGAAAGCGATGATGAGGTACCATCTTATGATGAATTATTAGATGTTTATAATGAACTCATTGATTGTCTTGGTAAAACCAAGAAGAGCAACAAATTGCTTAAGCTAGACTTGGCTAAGAAGGAAGAAGAAAATATTATTTTGAAAAATCAGGTGCTTGATTTAAAGACATCTTTTGCCAAGTTTAGTGATAGTAGTTTAAAGATGAATGAATTGCTTGGCTTGCAACGTTGTAGCTTTGACAAAGCCGGGTTAGGTTTTTCAAGCAAATCAAAATCATTTTCAAACATGTTAGCTAAAGCCAAGCATGATTCTCCTACTTGCAACTATTGTTGTAAAATTGGCCACACTAAGAATAAGTGTAGGTTTGCTAGAATCCAATACCAACCTAATAAGAGGTGGAAATGGATTCCAAAAGTGCCATTGAAAGTTAATCCACAAGGACCCAAAAATCAAATGGGTACCAAAGATCCTCCTATTGTTAATTTGTTTTGTAGGGACAACAAAGGGATGGATGAATGCACAAGCAATTCAAAGGAAGAGTTCATCCTATTCACCTCAATAGAGGAGGCGCGAGGCATTGGACCAATGATAAGAACGAACTCTTGTCATCGAGGGTAAAATTTATTTTATTCATTTTAAAAGAGCAATTCAAAATTCATTGGCACAAATCAATTGTGATCAATAAATATTGAAGCTCAATATTCATTGGAGTAAAATGCATAATCCCTTAGCATAATTGTTAAATGCATGATGTATGCTTATTTGTATAGTAAGTATCTTGATATGCCTTGCATTCAAATTTGAATATGCTATGTGAAAATGTGCAATTATATGATTTGTTATAATGCATTGATAATTTTATTGTTTATTGGGCATGAATGCATGAACATATGCACACATTGCAACATTTAGAATTTTATTGTTGAGTGCCTTAAACGCATATGTATTTCTCTAATTGATTTAATCTAATAGCTATTAAATGCTTGGTGAGGACCATGTGTAAAATTGTTAAAATATGGTTAGTGTCAACATATTTGAGCTATGTTTATTTAAATTTTATGCTTTTTGATTATCACAAAAAAAGGGAGAATTTTGTGATAAACTTGAACCTTAATACATGCATAGTTTAAGGGGGAGAGCTTATGTATGCATGGTTTGAGGGGGAGAGTTATTTGTTTGATGCTTTACTTGTTTAACTTGTATGTGTTATGCAATTGTTAAGGGGGAGTCATTTTTACTCACATTACATGCATATTACTTATTCAAGTTTATCAAGTTTTGTGATCATCAAAAAGGGGGAGATTGTTGAGCCTTAAACGCATGGTTGCGTTTAATGCGTTAAATTATCCCCGGTCAATCTTTGAGTTTTGATGATCAACAAAACTTGTGTTTGTTATACTAATGCATCTACTTAGTGTGCAGATTAAGTGATGAAAAGTGGTTTGGAATGAAGGAAATCGAGTGTGCATATTCTGGCATGGATCGTCCCAGGCGATGGTGATCATCGCCCCAGGCGATGAGTGCCAGGCGAGGCATCGCCACGCCCATCGACAGAGGCGATGGCTAGGCGAGCATGCGAGGAAGATCGCTCCAGGCGATGATGACCAACGCCTGAGGCGATGGCAACCATTTGACACTTCGCCCCGCACATCGGCAGAGGCGACGCCGAGGCATGCGCGGGCATGCGCGCAGGGGAGATCGTTTGAGGCGATGGCATGATTGCCTGAGGTGATGCGTTGAACGCCTGAGGCGATCTGGACTTCGCCCGAGGCGATGCAAGATTTTAGGCTGCTGAGGCTACGGCATTGGAATTTAATTTGGATCGCCTGAGGCGATCGGGACATCGCCTGAGGTGATGCGTGATTTATGCTGACCGTTGGGGCGCGGCGATGGAGATCGCCTGAGGCGATGGCTGAGGCGATCGAGGAGTGATTTCAGCCTTTTGTGTAGCAACGGCTAGTAGGAGCCTAGGGGGCCTCCTACACTATAAATATTGATGCTTTGGAGCATTTTGGAACTAAGTAACAAGCCTACAAACTTCATCAAAGCTTTGCCAATTCAATTCTTAAATAGCTTTGCAATCTTCATACATTGTTGTTGTATTGGAGATTGTAATTCTTCTATTTTGTTAGAGTCTTGTTGTCTTCGTGTGAGTGCACCGTGAAGGTGTTTTTGGTTTGGTTCATTGTAAAGGTCCTCCAACACCAAAGCAAGTTGGAAAATTGTAAAGTCATCAACAAGTCTAGTTGGTGCAAGTATGTGTGTAAGGACCCCATATACTTAACCCTTTATTAGTGTATTAATCATTATGTGTGGCACATGCTTTCAATAAAATTATTCGGGAAACTCAGATGATACTTTACCATTGAATGGCAATTACAAAATTTTCTTTAACATACAGTGTTATAAGCTCATCATCCTAACAACAATAGACTCATAGAGTTCGCCCATTACACCACTTTTTTTACATTGTGGACTTTTATAAAAATTTGGGCAGAGTCTCCCCATAAATAGGGCTATCCCGAAATAAAAGCACAACGCATAACATAATTCCCGGCCAGGGAAAACATAACACTCATCAGAATACAGCAATATCAAGTAAATTCCCAGCCAGGGAAGACACCACACATATGACAACAAAAGTGGGTTTCAACACCCACAATACACCAATGACTCTCATATCATTTAGCAATTCTACCCCTAATTGCATGCAACATAGAATGAAAGAGAGAAAGGCTCATGCCTTTATATACAACCCATATACAAGTATAATCTTGCTCACATGCGAGCATCATGAATATGTATATAACCCTCATGGGTATATAAGTACTCTATACGATACCGTGCTCCATCAAGCCCTGGTACCACGATCCTGGGAGTACATCCAATCAACAGCTCGAGCTCATCTCCAAAGCCATCGATGTACCTGTTCACCTGCCCCAACAGAGACAGCCCCCAACGGGGTGAGCATACCAATTCCACAATTTCATAATCATAATGACATAATACATAATTTACGAAAATGTAAATATTGTGGAACATATGTGATACTTCCTGGATGGTATCATCCTCATCATAGCGTACCCCTGTAATAACCCTGTTCTCAAAACAGATAAATCATCAAATCCTGAATATGCAGTTAATCATCATATTGGTTAACCCTAGCCAGTTTCAATTTAACAACATCTCATAACATCTTTCTTTATCTAGCAATTATCATAATTCTAGATATCATATTGAGATTTCCTTAACTTCCGATACTAGTTAATCACTTCTCTGATTAACTACGTCTCTGTTCCTATTCATTACCAATAGAGAATAAAATACAGATATCCTAGATATCTAATCAAATACCACATTTTCATTTCTTACTTCAAAGTAGCATCATACTATCGGTGTTTGCTCCGTAGCAACCACACCCCATCATTTGCTCGCTTCATAGCGGCACCAAGCATTTCACCATGTGAATCAACATAACGTAACCAAGTCTCGGTACCATCATAGTAAAACATTTCATGTATTTAAATCATGCATCATACTTGTAAGACATCATTTAAACTATGCTCGTACGCTAAACGTACCTTAAATCCTCGAAGTCCGAGCCAAACCTTGCTCGAGTTCCATGCCCCGAGGAACGATGTGCTAAAACGATAAATAATTCACAATTATTTACGAACATGTAACCCATGCTCAAGCACATCCATAACCCTCAAAATATTGTCAACACACGACAATAAATCATTTAAAAGACCCGGGGCAGGGTACATGCAGGGAGGGAAAACGAATGCGACATATCGAAAAATTGCCCAAGAACACCTTCGATAATTCGAACCCTAGCATCACAATTCGAACCCAACCAAGCATCATAAATCATTTAAACATGAATAAATCGAATAACAACAAGAATCATCATCCTCATGCCAAAAACCCCCAAAATCGAACATAAACCCCTCAAACATCATGAAATTCGAACCAAAATCCACAAATTCGAACACAATCCTTAAATTCGAACACAATACCTCCAAATTTAGCAGGGAATAACATGAGAGGGACGAAAAAGGGGTAAGGAAGGTTACCCATACGAAGATCGGAAGGAAATCGGACGAAAATCGAAGAACCCTAGAAATTGGGGATCGACGCATTCCTTCAAAATCCGAACGAGAGACGAGACCAAACTTCGAATTGCCGGAGGGGAAAGGAGCGCCTGGACGAGACGAAGCCGTGGGTAGGTCGGACGCGCCGAACGGCGGCGGGACGGCGGCGGGCGAAGCGTTTTTGCGCGCGGAGGGGGCTGGGCAGGCGGAAATCGGTGGGGAGAGAGAGAAGGGGAAAGTGGGGCTGAAATGCAATTTTTAATAAAAATCTCGGGTTCAATTGGTATTTATAGCAAAATACCCCGAAAAACTAATAGCCCCACAAATACATCGTGATTCATTAAAAATCATCTGTTTTCAAAAATTCTCTCTCTAACTCCAAAACCCCCTACCGGTGCTCACACAAGCACCCGAGATCCCGAGACACATCAAAAACCCAACTCTTAGGTTTTTCACCCAAATGAGAATACAATCTCAACCTCTGGATCCAACGATCCCAACTACCCAAATAGACGAGCCCAGAAGGCCCAACACCTCGATTAAACTCCAAATCGCCACGTAAAACCACTTTAGGGATTATTAACACTACGGGATTAACATCTATAATCCCTGGTCATCACAATATCCCCCACTAAAAGAATTTCGTCCTCGAAATTAGCACCGGTGTATCACATAACACCCAGGCTACACAACAACATGAAGCCAGAACCTCGATTCTTGACCATAACAGAATCGTATTAATAAACGCGAGGATACTTACCTCTCATCAAACTCTGAAACAGAGCGACATACCAAAACCAACATATCACCCAAGAGGCAAAACGTACCTCGATGCGGGTCATCCCAAAAGTCAGTCTCTCATGACTGCAAAACAACCTATACTTACGACTGTAGATCGGACAGTCATCCTTAGTTCTAATACAACTAGTAAGAACGCATCCTGAAAGACACCTCAACCGTGATAACGTTGACCTCGTGTCAAACTCTGGAGTGGAATAGACTTCCAAATCCATCATAACGTCAAAGAGCGTCAGCACAACTCAACGCTAAAAAAATCCAAAAGCAGTTAGTCAACTGAAACTGCGAGGATTCGAATCGCTCCCGATTCCATCGTAGATATCATTCGAAGACATCTCTATCATGACTCACGATGTCTAACATACATCGTTACGAGGGAAACACTAGTATTCCACGGTGTACACATACCAAACCTGGTTTCCACTTTCAAACCTCCTCTATCGAAGGGGCAGTCGCATCATTGCAACTCAAATTGGGCAACTCACGGCCACAAATTCACACAAAAGATATCTCATAAGATGTCCACCTCCGGATATCCCAAGAACCACATCCTGGTCATAAATAAACAATCGAGACTCCTCAGAGTTTCAAATTTGAAAGGACATGCAATAAACCCAATGCATCCCAAATACATGGATTCCCAGACCGAATCAACGACGACTTGATGACTCTCTTGTTGGTACTTCAACATCATGAGCTGTCCCAGACAAATCTCACCAAGATTAAACATAAACATATATATGTTTCAGTGAGGCATGCACAACCTCATCCTCAAATGACGTGGTGACTACTAGAGTCCATCACAATCCACATCATATCACCTTACGATTTGCAAAACTTGGTTCCAACGAGCAGTATAACGGCTCTAGAAAGCCCATCATGGTGCTGCACACACGCGGCAGACAAACTAGTCGCTGCCTCACTAGGTTCACCTCAAACCTACCAATCAGATGGACGTTTCCGCACGGCATACCACACCGTGGGAAGAAAATCAATAGAGTAGTGGGTCTTTACCCAACATTCCTCCAATGCTGATATACCCTGGACACTCCAATGTCCCCATGTACTTAACATAACCTGATCTTACTCCCTTAGTACCCATCCTACACCCTCATGGGTGGTGTGACCATGTCTACCACATGTCACATCGACAGATAGCGAGTAATTTCCTCCATGATTACTCCTGTCGCCAAATCACATGGCCAAAAGCCATTCCAACGAGCATACCTCAAGGGTATCACCACTCGTAATATGATCACCCTAAACATAAGCAGCGGTACAATCACATGTACAGCGCATCCACCTATTCCTCGAGCAACCCGCTCGGTATAAGGGTCATGTCAAACGGTGACGCACACACCACCTTGTGCTCGGTACTGGCACCCAAGGCATACCACTGAATACGTATACTCAACGCATTGTTCATCGTAACGATGATGCATGTCTAATAAGACATCCCCTACACCATCGTCATCGTCATCGTCATCACGTGACGACACATGCCCACTAATGGCATCTAAGGCATTGTCAACTAGTGACGATACATGTCAATAATGACATCTAAACAACCCAGTCAACTCGTGACGGCACAAGTACCTCAGCGTATGTCATCCCCATCATGCTAGTAAAATAGGCGTAATAAAACATGTATATCAACGCATACCAGCAATAATAAGGCTAATAGAATAGCAATATAACATACCTCATCGCTAACAAGATAGCGGCATACCTATCTCCGTCGCTCGATAAGAATACGTAATCAGCACCCATCGCTCGAAGGCGGCAAAATCCTGTGCTGAATACATAGTAGCACAGTCCATCGCTATAGGATCGACGGCATGATACCTCGTCATATAATAAGTGGTATGAAACCTCTCTATACACCTGATCATGAATCATCGTCCACATAATAGCGGAAAGAGGCATCGCTATCAATACCCGGCGGTATAAACCATCGCCAATCAATATAGCGGAATGAACCATCGCTATCAATACATCTGGCGGAAAGAACCATCGCCAATCAATATAGCGGAATGAACCATCGCTATCAATACATCTGGCGGAAAGAACCATCGCCAATCAATATAGCGGAATGAACCATCGCTATCAATACATCTGGCGGAAAGAACCATCGCCAATCAATATAGCGGAATGAACCATCGCTATCAATACATCTGGTGGAAAGAACCATCGCCAATCAATATAGCGGAATGAGCCATCGCAATCAATACATCTGGCGGAAAGAACCATCGCCAATCAATATAGCGGAATGAGGCATCGCTATCAACATATTTGGCGGCATAAACCATCGTCAATCCTCATAAAAGAATGAGTCATCGTAAATCCACATAATAATATTGTATGGCCTCTTACCATATGGGCATCTTACCCTGTGGCATCTTACCACAAATAACATCGCATGGCCTCTTACCATGTGGGGCATCTTACCCCGTGGCATCTTACCACAAATAACATCGCATGGCCTCTTACCATGTGGGGCATCTTACCCCGTGGCATCTTACCACAAATAACATCGCATGGCCTCTTACCATGTGGGGCATCTTACCCCGTGGCATCTTACCACAAATAACATCGCATGGCCTCTTACCATGTGGGGCATCTTACCCCGTGGCATCTTACCACAAATAACATCGCATCTTTATATAAACATCATATAAACATCATCATTATAAACTTATTCCTCATAATCATCATCATAATCATCATCATAAACATCATATCATCTTTACTCATCATAAACATCATCATAAACTTACTTATCATTATCATCATCATAAACATCATATCATCTTTACTCATCGTAAACATCATAAACTTACTTATCATAATCATCATCATAAACATCATATCATCTTTACTCATCGTAAACATCATCATAAATACTTATGCAATCAATGCAAAGTCATAGTTTAAGAATATGTTACCGTTTGATGCCCGTACGTTTCTTACGTACCTTCCTTGCTTGAACATTACATGAACAAACGCATTAGTATATTCAATAATAATTGAGACCATACCGAAGTATTCCACTGTCGGTTGTCTACCCAGTCTGTCCTCAGACAATACATCATATCTTTCTTTTCCCTGATTTTCTTCCAAAATCAGATTCCTTGGCACGTAGCATATAGAGTGTTAGACATCGCTATTAATGCCATCCTATCGTGTTCCACACGATTCCTGCAACCACAATGGTTAGCAATACTACTTTTCATATCATATAAGCACATAAACAATTAGTCATGTCGTATAACATTAATGCCATCATGCATAAATATGTGCTATCAATAACTTCCTAGGCCCTCAACAGCCCCAATGAGCAACCACTGCTCTGATACCACTAATGTAAGGACCCCATATACTTAACCCTTTATTAGTGTATTAATCATTATGTGTGGCACATGCTTTCAATAAAATTATTCGGGAAACTCAGATGATACTTTACCATTGAATGGCAATTACAAAATTTTCTTTAACATACAGTGTTATAAGCTCATCATCCTAACAACAATAGACTCATAGAGTTCGCCCATTACACCACTTTTTTTACATTGTGGACTTTTATAAAAATTTGGGCAGAGTCTCCCCATAAATAGGGCTATCCCGAAATAAAAGCACAACGCATAACATAATTCCCGGCCAGGGAAAACATAACACTCATCAGAATACAGCAATATCAAGTAAATTCCCAGCCAGGGAAGACACCACACATATGACAACAAAAGTGGGTTTCAACACCCACAATACACCAATGACTCTCATATCATTTAGCAATTCTACCCCTAATTGCATGCAACATAGAATGAAAGAGAGAAGGCTCATGCCTTTATATACAACCCATATACAAGTATAATCTTGCTCACATGCGAGCATCATGAATATGTATATAACCCTCATGGGTATATAAGTACTCTATACGATACCGTGCTCCATCAAGCCCTGGTACCACGATCCTGGGAGTACATCCAATCAACAGCTCGAGCTCATCTCCAAAGCCAGCGATGTACCTGTTCACCTGCCCCAACAGAGACAGCCCCCAACGGGGTGAGCATACCAATTCCACAATTTCATAATCATAATGACATAATACATAATTTACGAAAATGTAAATATTGTGGAACATATGTGATACTTCCTGGATGGTATCATCCTCATCATAGCGTACCCCTGTAATAACCCTGTTCTCAAAACAGATAAATCATCAAATCCTGAATATGCAGTTAATCATCATATTGGTTAACCCTAGCCAGTTTCAATTTAACAACATCTCATAACATCTTTCTTTATCTAGCAATTATCATAATTCTAGATATCATATTGAGATTTCCTTAACTTCCGATACTAGTTAATCACTTCTCTGATTAACTACGTCTCTGTTCCTATTCATTACCAATAGAGAATAAAATACAGATATCCTAGATATCTAATCAAATACCACATTTTCATTTCTTACTTCAAAGTAGCATCATACTATCGGTGTTTGCTCCGTAGCAACCACACCCCATCATTTGCTCGCTTCATAGCGGCACCAAGCATTTCACAATGTGAATCAACATAACGTAACCAAGTCTCGGTACCATCATAGTAAAACATTTCATGTATTTAAATCATGCATCATACTTGTAAAACATCATTTAAACTATGCTCGTACGCTAAACGTACCTTAAATCCTCGAAGTCCGAGCCAAACCTTGCTCGAGTTCCATGCCCCGAGGAACGATGTGCTAAAACGATAAATAATTCACAATTATTTACGAACATGTAACCCATGCTCAAGCACATCCATAACCCTCAAAATATTGTCAACACACGACAATAAATCATTTAAAAGACCCGGGGCAGGGTACATGCAGGGAGGGAAAACGAATGCGACATATCGAAAAATTGCCCAAGAACACCTTCGATAATTCGAACCCTAGCATCACAATTCGAACCCAACCAAGCATCATAAATCATTTAAACATGAATAAATCGAATAACAACAAGAATCATCATCCTCATGCCAAAAACCCCCAAAATCGAACATAAACCCCTCAAACATCATGAAATTCGAACCAAAATCCACAAATTCGAACACAATCCTTAAATTCGAACACAATACCTCCAAATTTAGCAGGGAATAACATGAGAGGGACGAAAAAGGGGTAAGGAAGGTTACCCATACGAAGATCGGAAGGAAATCGGACGAAAATCGAAGAACCCTAGAAATTGGGGATCGACGCATTCCTTCAAAATCCGAACGAGAGACGAGACCAAACTTCGAATTGCCGGAGGGGAAAGGAGCGCCTGGACGAGACGAAGCCGTGGGTAGGTCGGACGCGCCGAACGGCGGCGGGACGGCGGCGGGCGAAGCGTTTTTGCGCGCGGAGGGGGCTGGGCAGGCGGAAATCGTCGGGGAGAGAGAGAAGGGGAAAGTGGGGCTGAAATGCAATTTTTAATAAAAATCTCGGGTTCAATTGGTATTTATAGCAAAATACCCCGAAAAACTAATAGCCCCACAAATACATCGTGATTCATTAAAAATCATCTGTTTTCAAAAATTCTCTCTCTAACTCCAAAACCCCCTACCGGTGCTCACACAAGCACCCGAGATCCCGAGACACATCAAAAACCCAACTAGGTTTTTCACCCAAATGAGAATACAATCTCAACCTCTGGATCCAACGATCCCAACTACCCAAATAGACGAGCCCAGAAGGCCCAACACCTCGATTAAACTCCAAATCGCCACGTAAAACCACTTTAGGGATTATTAACACTACGGGATTAACATCTATAATCCCTGGTCATCACAATGTGGCTATCCTTGGAGCTCTTAAGGCCAAGAAGACTCGTGAAGAGTGTTGGTAGCTCGGGAAGAGCTTTGTGTACTCGGGAAGAGTATTGTGCTCGGGAAGAGCTTGTGTACTCGGGAAGAGTAGTGTGATCGGGAAGAGCTTTGTAACTCGGAAGAGTTGTGTTGTGGCTAACTTGGAGCCCTCAAGGCCAAGATCATTTATTCTAGTGGAACCTCGGTTGGAGGTTATCTAACCGGGAAGAGAAGACGTAGGCGATTCATCGCCGAACTTCTATAACAAATCTCTTGTCTTTTATTGCTTTATTTTTCATTAAGCATTTATTTATTTATTTACTTCCTTATTTTATTTATTTATCGATTGACTTTAAGTCTTCCGCTTCGCAAACTCTTTTATTTTGCAAACTCATTTTAAAAAGCTAAAGTAGCCAAGGAACCTCATTCACCCCCCCTCTTCGGTTCCAACAATATATATATATATATATATATATATATATATATATATATATATATAAACGCATGTCATCCACAATAACGCTAATAAAACAGTAGTACGCCATAACTCATCGCTAATAAGATAGCGGCATACCTGTCTCCGTCGTCCCATAGCGGTACATAATCAACACCCATAACTCGTGGGCGGCACAATCCCGTATCAACGCATGACATCCACAATAACGCTAATAAAACAGTAGTACACCATAACTCATCGCTAATAAGATAGCGGCATACCTGTCTCCATCGTCCCATAGCGGTACATAATCAACACCCATAGCTCGTGGGCGGCACAATCTCGTGCTACGTAGATAGCGGCATAACCCATCGCTATAGAATCAGCGGCATAATTCATCGCTATATATATCCAGTGGTATGAGTCATGACATAGATGTAGCGGAATGACCCATCGCTATATAATACATAGCGGCATGAACCATCGCCAATAGATGTAGCGGAACGTACCATCTCTGTATAATACCCGGCGGTGTGAACCATCGCCATAGATGTAGCGGAATGACCCATCGCTATATAATACCTGACGGCATGAACAATCGCCAATAGGTGTAGCGGAATACACCATCGCTATATAATATTTGGCGGCATAACCCATCGCCAATAGAATAGCGGAACGAACCATCGCTATATGAATACCCGGCGGCATAAACCATCGCCATAGAATAGCGGAATGAACCATCGCTATATGAATATCCGGCGGCATGAACCATCGCCAATAGAATAGCGGAATGAACCATCGCTATATGAATACCCGGTGGCATTTACCATCTCCAATAGAATAACAGAATTAACCACCACTATGAATATCCGGCGGCATGAACCATCGCCTATTCTCATGAACCATCGCCAATAGAATAGCGGAATGAACCATCGCTATATGAATACCCGGTGGCATTTACCATCGCCAATAGAATAACAGAATTAACCACCACTATGAATATCCGGCGGCATGAACCATCGCCAATAGAATAGCGGAATGAACCATCGCTATGAATATCCGGTGGCATGAACCATCGCCAATAGAATAGCGGCATGATATCCCTCGCTATTATATGACAACGGTCGTGTTCTTCGCTTCATATTAGCGGCAAATATCCTTCATCGCTATCTCACTTCGACATATCAGCGGCAAATAATATCCCTCGCTATAATATGACAGCGGTCGTGTTCTTCACTTCATATTAGCTGCAAATATTCTATCATCGCTACGGTATGACAGCGGCACCAATATTCATCGTTTTAACATGACAACGGAAATACCCCTCACGTTATCATGACAACGGAAATACCCCTCGCTTAGACAATACCAGCGGCAAATAATATCCCTCGCTTTAATATGACAACGATCGTGTTCTTCCCTTCATATTAGCGGCAAATATTCTCTTATCGCTACGGTATGACAACAACAAGTATTCACATCGCTACACCATGAAGGCGGCAAGTATTCACATCGCTACGCCATATATGCAACCACAATGCATAATTCGTATACCAATATACATCGTTAAGAGTGTATTTTAATGCACCTTCTTCAAATGTGACATTCGGAATTTACCATCGCTTCAACATTTAGCGTCAAAGCATTAAAATCATCACTCAAATATATATGCAACCACAATGCATAATCCATATTCAATATGCCCCTGCAATCACCATGGTTAGCAACATATTCCAATAATGAACACATATTATAAACGCACATAAGCAACATAGTTGTGTCACACAACACTAACTACTACCATGCATAAGTATGTGCTACCCATTTCCATCAACATGTTTCCTAGGCCCTCAACAGCCCCAAAGAGCAAACAACTGCTCTGATACCACTAATGTAAGGACCCCCGTCCCCTTAACCCATTATTAGTGTATTAACCCATGTAATTAGTGCATACAATTATGTTTTCAAGGGGAAAGACTACATGCAACCATGGCATGAAATACCTTCTATAAAATTTCTTGCATTAGAACCGCAAAATATTTCAAATTCCTCAACCAAGACCACTTACATAGCATGCACCCTTGTAATACACTAACATGCTCTCAATTCATTTAGCAATTCCGTATTTAATTGTATGCAAACGATAAATGAAGAGAGAAAAGCCATGCCCCTTTATACATTCCATATACACGTATAAACGTGCTCACATGCGAGCACCCAATGAGTGAATGTGTATTTAATGCGTAAGGTACTCTACCAAATACCGTTACTGGTACTTCGATCCTGGAAGCACCACCAATCCATAGCTCGAGCTCAACTCCACAGCCATCGATGTACATATTCACCTACCCCAACAGAGACAACCCCCATACGTGGTGAGCATACCAATATCACAAATCCAATAAGCACAATATTACAATTCATAATTCACACAATGTAAAGGCTATGAATATTTAAAGACACTCCCTAGATGACATCATCCTCATCCGGAATCCCTTGTGCTGTTCCTGTTCTCTAAATAACCGAAAACATCAAACTCCCAAAGCCAGTTAATCATTACACTGATTAACAAATCCGTTCCCCATGTACTGATATCATAATCAACAAAATCGAATCATTAAACAGTGATTATAGATATTCCATATATCTCACTAATAGTTCCATAGTTCTATTTCATTGCTCGCTCCACAATAGCTGCATTTTAATCCCACGCACACTCAACAGCGGCGGTGTCATAACCGACGTTCGCTCAATGATGACATTATTCCAGTCATTGCTCGCTTAAAAGCGGCCCATATAATTTCCAATATATCTATCCATTTATTGCAAATACAAATAACCACGCACTTCACAGTTGCAATAATATAAAAGGCTATTCTCGTACGTTATACGTACCTTATGATTCCGTAGTCTGAGTCCAACCTTGCCCTAGTCCCGTGATCCAATGAATTATGTGCTAACACATAAATAACTCATAATCAATTACAAGCATGCAACCACGTGCCCAAGCACGTTCACAATTCTCTTTTCAATCCGACCTTTGATAAATGGTATCGATAAACCCATCGTTAATCCATGACGATTAACCATTTTAAAAGACTCCGGCTAAGCATGCATAATACCCAAAATATTACATTTTACTAGTTCAAAATTTAACCAATTACTCAATCGAGTATTCAATTTTCTTATTAAAATTTGGCTCCAACCATTTCATTTTAAAAGATATAGCATTCCCATTGGAATGTAGACATTGCCCCAAAAATCGGCTAATTAAACCTCGATTCCAAAATCCCCACATTTTCCAAAATTTCAAAAAATCAAAGGGAACAGGGCCGCGATCGATCGGCGCCAAGCCGCGGTCGATCGCCATAACCTGCTGCCCGAAAAAAATGAAGCCGCGATCGATCGCCCTTCCCAAAATCAGTACAATGTCGCGATCGATCGGCGCCAAGCCTCGATCGATCGCGACCTGCGGGTTTTCAAAACATTATAGCTTTAATGGTGTTTTACACACCCAAACTCAAAACCAACACCCCACACACCTTCAACACCTCCAATACTCCAATAAAACTCAATAAAAACTCCAATAACAAACTTTAAGATTTTCACCCAAAAATCCCCAAATCCAAATCAACCCAAACCTTAACCAAAGTCAACAATCCTACTACCAAATCGAAGATAAAAGCGAGGTGAAGAATAATACCATATTATCTCCGAGAAATCCGGCTCCCAAATCGAGTCTTCATCGATTTTTCCATGGGAGGAGAATGGAGGGGAAAGGAGGGGTTTGGGGGGAATGAGGCGAAGAGAGAGAGAGAGTTCCGTGCAATGACGAAATTACCGAGTCCACTTGGTATATATAGTACCAAGGCTCCAAAATACCAAGCCCTCCACAAATACATCACGACTCATTAAAAATCATATGTTCTAAAAAATCATCTCTCCAATCACCATTTCCAATACCGGCCCCAATACAAAGCAACCCAGACCCCAGATACCACCCAAAACCTAATTCAAGGTTTTTCACCACGATGAGAATACAATCTCAACCTTCGGATCCAACGATCCCTAATACCCATTTAACATCCTCGGGTGTTCCAACACCGTAATTAATTCATAATTGCCACAATTAAAATCCATTGAGGACCTTTACCACTCCGAGATTAATACAATAATTCCCGGGCATCACATCGGTCATTTTCGTCCTTTTCTGAAATATATTCATACAGTCGTTCTGCGATTGTGAATTTGTGTCAAAAAGTCCTGTAACAAATCAAGAGTGTGATAGTAAAAATTATACTGGACTAGGTCCCGTGGTTTTTCTCTCAATTCGAGGGCTTTCCACGTAAAAAATTTGGTGTCTTTCCTTCACTTTTCATAAGCACTAAATTCTACCATTAATTGAGAAATAACGGATCACATCATATATATATATATAATTTTAAATATTTGTATTGTTTTATTTTGTTATTATTTTTAGTTTATTTATACCTATATATAAAGTGTGATGACCTTAGAGTAACTATCTTTGGTTTCTCATGCCATACCAAATTTTCTTCCCAAAATACCCTATTTCCCATTATATTACTATTTTAAATAAAACATAACATAATAACTTCAAATAAAAAATACTCCGACTTCTTTATATTTCAAAAAAAAAAAATTTACTATATATAAAATTATATTTTGTATTAAAATTTATTTTATATGCATGCATCGCGTGCAACTATATACTAATTATTAGTATTATTAATTATTATTATTATGATTAGTTTTAATACTTTGATAAAGAGATTTTGCGGGAAAGGAAATCGATTGAGGCCATGAGGGTGATGAAAAAGATGGAATGTGCTAATGTATTTCCCACGTTGGTGACATATAATGTTCTGATGGATGGTTTCAGGGAGGGTCAAATACATCAAGCTATGAAGTTGTGGGAGGAGATGAGAAATCGGTTAGAGCCAGATGTTATTGTCTATAGTACACTCAAAACGGATTTTGTAGCAGTGGAGACATTGATAGAGCCAGTGAAATATTAGATGAGATGTTAAGCAAAGGAGTTTCGCCCAATAATGTCACGTATACATGCTTGATGAGTGGTCTTTGTAAGAAGGGAAAACTCGGAAAAACTAAGAGGTTGTTTAATGATATGACGTGGGATACACGCTGATAGCATTACATTCACTGGTATGATTCGTGGGTTTTGTGAACTCAGGAAAACTGAGAAAGCAGTGGAGTTATTTGATTTCATGTTGGAAAAAGGCGAAGAGCCTAGTATTATAACTTACAACACTCTTTGATGGGTTATGCAAATTTGGGCTGTTGAATGATGCATTTAGGATTATGGAGATGATGGCTGAGAAGAATATGAAGCCTAATGTGGTAAGTTATAATATGATACTGAAAGGGTTCTGTGACGTGGGAAAGGTTGATGGTGCCCTGATACTTTTCAATTCGATGAAGTTGAAGTAGAATCACGCTGAGCAGAATTCATGTACAATAAATACTTTAATTCAAGGCCTGTGCAAGGAGGCCCATCTTACAGAGGCAGAATTGATTAATCGTGAGATGTTTGAATACGGGAAACCGAGGGATGTTGTGTCATATACCGTCCTAATCGGAGCTCATTTGAAGGCGAAAAATGTTGAAAAGGCTATGCACATATGGAAGGAGGCTTTACATTTGGGTTGATTCCAGATTCATTTATTTATAGTGATGTGATAAATGGATTATGCAAATGTGACTTAATCAGCCTTGTGAAAGATATTTTTAAGAGAATGAGAACCAAAGGTCCTATCCCTACCTCGTTTCACTATAACGCATTACTGGCGGCCTTATGTAGGGAGGGTATGCTAGAGCAAGCAAGAACTTTGCTTAAAGATTTGGGCAGTGGAAACTGCCAACCAGACATCTTCTCTTACGACACTATAATTGGATCAAGCCTAAGAGCAGGAGACATTGAGTTTAGCAACGAACTACTGATTGATATGCAGCAAAGGAGATTGAAACATGATGCATGGATGTTTTCAACCTTAATCAACAAGTTTTCTATATTAGGAATGATGAAAGAAGCTAAAAGTGTATATGACAGAATGACGGCATGTTGATTTTCACCAAATGTTTTTGTTTTCAATTCTTTTCTGAAGGACTTTAGTGCTAAGGGTAAAACAAAAGAAATACTCACATTACTTCACGAAATGGCGGATTCAGGTGTTGTTCTTGATGATTAACTGACTTCTACAATCTTGATGTGTATATGTGGTATTCCGTAAGCCGAAAATATTGTTGAGCATCTACCATTTTTAACCAAAAAGTATCAAATTCAAAAGGAAGCAGTATCACGCATGATACAATGCTAACAAAACTGCACAATAGATCACCCAAGCTTGAATGTCTACCCCTTGACCAGTGCAAGTGTGGGAATACAAATACCATTTCTCTCTTTTTCCAATTCCGGTTATACAAACATGCCCCTCATTTATTTTTTTCGGATTTGAATGATGTCTCCACCTCAGAGTTCCTTCGAATTTCCTGATTTTGTTCTCAGACCAACTCACACTTGACAGCTGTGTTTGTGTTCAGACTCGTGACTTGGATCATGTTCAATGATAAGAAGAAGATGTATGTAAACACTGGAATACTTTCATTTTGATATCCGGACGGGTGAAACCCGTAAAACCAGCTCATAGATCGGTCTTAGTTCACCCGAACATACCCGAAAAGTGACCAAATCAACAACTTGAGCTCACCCACTAGGCCTTGGGCGAGCTGGGAGCTCGCCCAAGGTGGGCGAGCTCACCAGCTCGTCTCAGTTGTTCGGCCTTGCTGGTCTTTCTGAGCTACGTCTTCAGAACTCTCAAGCAACATCACTAGTCAAGTAAGCCAAACTACCAAGATTGCCTAGCTCCGAGCATGCCTAGCTCCGAGCATGCCAAATTCCAAGCATGTCTAGCTCACAATATGCCTAGCTCCAAGCATGCCTAGCTCCTAGCTCCGAGCATTCCTACCTCCAAACATGCATAGCTCCAAGCTCGCCTAGCTCCAACATGTGTAGCTCCAAGATCGCCTAGCTCTTAGCTCCGAGCATGCCAAGCCCCGAGCATGCCAAGCCCCGAGCATGCCTAGCTCCAAACATGCGTAGCTCCAAGCATGCCTAGCTCCTAGCTCCGAGCATGCCTAGCTCCCATCATGCCTAGCTCCAAACATGCCTAGCTCCCAACATGCTACACTCAAAGCATGCCAATAACTTGATTTAGTCAAACTAGTGGGCGAGCTCAGAGCTTCGCCCACGTTAAGCTAGTGGGGTAGCTCAGAGCTCGCCCATGCCACCTACCAAGCGGGCTTAGAGCTTGCCCGGCATCCTTTCTGGCCCATGTTGGCATGGATGAGCTAAACTTCATAGCACGCCCTCACAAATCAGATAAAAGGTACGACCCATATCTTCAAGTACGAATCGGATCCTAAAAGCTGCAGACATATCGTACGGGGAAAGTGACATCCTCTGGTCCCCTGCATAAATCAGATCATAAAGGCTGCGAGCATATCATACGGGGAGTACGGGGAAAGTGACATCCTCTGGTCCCTGGTATAAATCAGATCCTAAAGACTGCGAGCATATCGTACAGGGAGAGTGCCACTTACTGGTCCCTGGCTCTGGGACCCTGGTCCCCACCCTTAGCTTAAGAAGATGTCCCCCAGGCTCTTGACATGCGGTTAAATGTTGTCTCCCTTCCGTCTCCCTATAAATACAATGTTTACCCTTTTGCCGATTTCTGACTTGAGCATTGGAGGGGACTCGTCGAAACATCCTTCCGGCTCCCTTCTCACACTTGTTTGTGATTTCAGGCCTCACTAGCACTCAGAGCTGTTATCGGAGTTGTTACCGGCACCCTCCATCCGCCGGAAAGAGGACATATCATTTAGTAAGCATCACATTTAAATTATGATCTTGTGCTATCATGTGACATTGAAAATGGCAGCTGAGATCTGTTAGCATAAATACCCTACAAGCCAAACGTTGGCCCAATGGGCTTTATATTAACCCTGGCCCAATTAGCTTATACAACTATAAATATGACATTTGTATCAGAAGGAAGAACGACCTAATCACTCTCAATCAATTCACGCTCTCTAAAAGTTCATACCAAACTAGCACTGGTGCTGAGCTTGTAGATCTGGTCAGGTTGGTTGGACTCGAGGGTCACCGCTATCAGATTCTCATCGGTGAACGGTAATTCCTTTTCGTGCATTTATTCGATTTATGCATGTTAATATATGAATCAGGCGCGATCGACCGTCCCCGGGTCAGATCTGTTTATTGTATTATTTCCGCTGCGTTTGGATCTGGCGCCGGGGTACGAAAACCCAACAGTGGTATCAGAGCCAGGTTGCGCTTTGATTTATGTATTTGACAATTAATTTTATTAGATCGTTTCCAGTTTTTCTAATCGTGTTTGAATTGTTTCGAAAATTATTTGGAGTCCGGAAAAACATAGAAATTGGATTAAAAAGATGTTTTAATCGATACCCAAAAACCCATCGCCGGAAAACCTGTACTCGCCGGAAAACCAGATCAAATCGTCAATCGTAGAGGTGGCATGCGGCGGCGCGGCGGAGAAGCTGTTCTCCGTCGCCGTGCACGCCGCCCAGAGTGTTATCAGCGATAGTGATGGTGCTGGTTTCGCGATGGCGCAGGCATGTAGAAAATCGCGAACGAGTTGGACGATCTTTGGGCGAGACTCGTGCGAATCTTTGCAAATGTTGCAGACGAATTTGTTCGAGCTCCATGGAAGATCTGCTCGAGGTTTCGCGGAGGATCTCGGGATGTATTCGCGAGCTCCATGGAAGATCTTTCCAAATGTTGCAGACGTATTTTCCATACCTGCGGGCGATTGTTTTAAGCGACGGTAGAAGCGCGGGCTGGCGGCTGGCGGCGCTTGTAACCCTAGGAAATGAAACCCTAAAATCAGATTTGAAGGTTAGTGGCGGCGGCACAAGCTGATGAACAGCTAACCCTAATTTTCGAAATTGGGAAAGATGATGAACAGTTTTTTTTCGGAAATTAAAAAAAAAAATTTATTTTTTGTAAATCCGAAAATTAAGGTTAATTTTTGGGGTTTGAAATTGCATTTTTAATTTTGGATCCAAATTGTTTGGAGTCCATAAATTATTTTGGGTCATTTTAGATGTTTTGTCCGGATATTATTTTTGAAATAAATCATAATACTTATTTAATTAAAAATATGATTTTTAATTTATTAAGCGTAAAATAGAGATTTTACAAGCAATTGAAAATTTAATTAATTGAAAATTAAATGAAAATATTTCATTTAGTTTGTTAATTTTATTTTTGATTAATATTATGATTACAAGGTAAAATAGAGATTTTACCAAGTAATTGAAAATTGAATTAATTAGAAATTAAATGAAAGTGTTTCATTTAGTTTGTTAGTTTTATTTTTGATTAATATGATGATTAAAAGGTAAAATAGAGATTTTACCAATTTATTGAAATTTAATTAATTAGAAATTAAATAAAATGGTTTTATTTAATTTGTTAATTTTATTTTCAATTAATGATGCGATTAGTGGGAAACGATAGAATAAATTAATTATTGTGCTCTAATTACATGTGACGTAATTAGTTCAATTACATATGATGTAATTGGTTAGTTTAATGTTTAATTACATATGTTGTGATTGCATGATGGATGATTACGGGCCTTGACCAATGTGTTTAGGTGAATGTTTTGGTTTTTATTGTTTCATTATTATTGTGATTTTGGTTATCGGGCATGCGAGCCCGCTCTCTCTATTTTCTGATGTATCCCACCCCGGATTTGTATCCATTCTCTTGTTTGCACGATTTAAATGTAAAATCTTTATAATTAGTGGGAGATCGAGATTGAAGATGGAGCATCAAATCAAGACATGTATAATGGAAGCAAAAATGTAATAGGATTGCATTACATACCTGCATCACCTTAGACAGACTTGTGATCCACGTATGGCTCACGTGGATCAATTAGGAAAAGGCCGTAATCGTCCATATTTATTTTTATTGTGCATATGATGTATGATAAATGTTTGTTTGTATGTTTTATTAGTACATATGACTGGATGAATAAAACGTAGTTGCATGAATCCAGCAAACAAACAAACAAGTACTGGATGAGATTTGAAAATTGTTAAATCCCTCTTTTGAATATGATTCAAAAATTTTAATATCAAATTGTAAAGGGAGCTCAAAGGAGTTTGTTGCTTCCTGTCTTCCATCAACAGTTAAGCCATGAGACGCTACTTGTGTCAGGTGTCTTGTCTCACCCTCGTGGGGGGCATCTGGCATGGGAAAGCTGTGTGTTTAACTGCCACTTAATTATGGATAGGGTTCTGTTAACCTTTAAGATTGCTCACCCTCGTGGGGTCTTATTGGCGAACATTACCATCCGTGGGATGGGTTAGTTTGACGTGAGAAGGAATAATTGGCCTACCTCCGTAGGGTTATGTCAATCACGAGACGAATATCTTGGGGGTTGCATATGATGCAATTGTGAGCTACCTTTAGTATCATGAGGTCGGCTGGACCCTCGTTCGGGGCTATCATGAGCTAGTTGGACTCCAAGCCCACTAAGAAAATACGATTTTTCGTTCATTTGTCATGAGGGTGACGAATTCGAAAAATTTAGTGGGAGCATTCAATAACTAAAGTCCATAGTTTTTGAATTAATTAATAATCATACGGTTTGCATATATTTTCTGTTTATTCTCAGTATTGTGATTGCCGTGAATCCGATTACATCAATTCTCGATACAAACAAAGTAACCGCACCAAATTATTCTGATTGAATATTAATGTTAAAATAGTGCTTGCTTCTAAAAGATTGCTATATACCCTTGGTGGGAGCCTCCTGTTGAAGTGTCTCCCGATTCGTCTCATGAAGAGATTGCCACACTTGAGAAGTGATGGGACGATGATCTCTAGACTATGTGCTATATGATATCATCAATGTCACCAATGAGTTTCAACACAGATATGAGAAATTCGTTCACATTGCTGATATTTTCCAACACCTACAAATGTTGTTTGGTGAACGGACGCGATTACTGAGAATCGCGATTTCAAAAGAGCTATTTTCATTTCACATGCGAGATGGGGCTTCGGTCTATGAGCATGGTGTAAGAAAAATATCTCTTGTTGAGAAATTGGAAAATATGAATGTGACAAATCCTCATTAACTGGCTATAGATTTGATCTTATAGTCAAAATGTTGGAAACTCATGAGTCCTTGATTCAAAAGGAGAAACGTGTTCTTCTTGTCGAATCTTCTACCAATGGTAGGAAGAGTTCAAGGATAAAGAAGAGGAAGGAAAATGGTTCCCAACCTTGAAAGACGAAAAATGATATAGTAGCAACTAAGAAAGGAGAGGCATCTATGTTTTCACTGCTGGTCACTAGCGCAAAATTGTCAGGAATACATATACTAGAAGCGTTGTAGAAATGGTATGTTATATATTAAAATTAAATGTTTCTTTTGGTTCTATTTCTTTGGTATATGATGCCAGTTGTGCTCGCATTTTTGCAAAGAGTTGCATGTGATGTGAAGAAGTAGAGAGCCCTAGGAAGGTGAAACATACTTGAGGCTAAGCATGGTAGCAAGAGTTGTTGCAATGGCTGTTTGAAACATTTATTTAATATAAAATCTTGAACTGGTTAGGAACTGGTTTGAGCAATTATTTATTTGTTCTAGATTTAATCATGAACATTGTTCATATTTTGATAGAGAATTGTATTCTTTTAAATATGCGAATGTGATTTGCATTATTTTTAAGAATGCATGTTTTATTGAATCTGGTGAACTTATGAATGATTAGTATGATTATATTCAAAGAATATAAAAAGAATGATAACTTAAATCCAACATATATTTAGCATGTGCTGAATGTCCATTGAATTTGATTCATATGGACGTATGTGGAGCACTAAATGTTAGTGCAAGATGATGTTGAGTTATCTTAAAGAGAATGTGATTCTCTCCGAGTAACTCTCTAAAGTTACATATTTGTTGAATATAATTCATACAAATGCAGTGACCAAAACTCCATATACGATATGGATTGAAAAACAATCCAACTTTATATTTTGAGATTGTTCTGCTTATGTGAAGCAGCCAGTGGGAGATGAGTTGGATAGTTGATCCATCTTATGTTATGTTGTGGAAATTTATATTATCAATTGCAGGCAAAGAGTTTGTTTCGCAAGTGCAATCTTTCTAGAGAAAATGTTTCTATTAGAAAGGATGACAACATAATATAACTTGAAAGGGTTCAAGAACCACAAACCACTAGAAAAGTGAAAACGGTGAAATTAATTGAGTCAATCATAACCTTTGATTTACACGCACGAAGGAGATTTGAAAATGTTTCAAGAACTCCTGATAAATTGAATTTACTCCTAGAAAGTAGTCAAAATGATTTTGACCATGGATGTGATCCTAGAACTTTCAAGGAGACGATGTTGGACATCGTTTTGGGATATTGTCGAGATGCCGTGAAATTTGAAATAGACTCCATGTACTCCAATAAGGTATGGGCCTTAGTAGATCCTCTTTGGGAATTGTTCCCATTGGCTGCATAGATTTACAAGTGAAAGCTTGGAGTGGATGGGAAGGTAGCAACCTTCAAAGCTTAACTGATGTGAAGAGATCATTCTCATAGGCAAAGAGTTGTCTGTGAGAAATTTTTAATCAGTTGTGATGCTATAGTCTATTTTGATTTTTATTAGTTATATCTGCATATTATGAATATGAGATATGATAGTTGGATGTGAATACAACATTTCTCAATGGTGACATTGAGGTAGAAATGTAGCAGCCAAAGGTGTTCACAACTTATGGGCGTTAGCAAAATGTTTGCAAACTCCATAGGTCCATTTATAGGCCTAAGAAGACATCCCAAAGTTTAAACTTCCATTTTGATAACATCATCAAAGTGATTGGTTTTGTTATAAATCCGGAAGTGGCATGTGTATGCAAAAAGGTTAGTGGGAGCACGATTACATTTGTGATGCTTTAAGTCGATTATATCATGCTCATTGTGAATGGTATTGGATTAATCAATTAAATCATGATTATCTACTAATTTCTCCATGTAAGATTGGGAGAAGCGTCATACGTGCTTAGCATAAGGATCTATAGGGATAGATCTAAAGGATGCTTGAGATCTCTCAATCTACGTACATAAACACTGTGCTAAAAGGGTTTAGCATTGAATAGTCGAAAAATGAGTTACTTCATAATATGTCATAGTATTCATCTCTCGAGTCAATGGGTCTTAAGATTGATGAGGAGAGAGAAAATATGACATTGGTACCTTATATTTCTACTTTTAATAGCATACTATATGCTATGGTATGTACTTGGTGTCATGCCTCGATTTGACGTGTACATGTGTTATATGTTTATGGGGTAATTATGAGTAATTACAGTATGTTATGGACTCGGGTTCGGATTGAACTGAGTAGGAGTAAAGACATGGATGAATGGAATCTCATTGGAAAATAAAAGACATGAGAATTAAAGAAATGAGTTCCTAACATAAACATATTTTTTATGAATTTCATATGGATGTATAGTGGGATTTAACCTTGGTGTGCATTCAGCATGCATGTGAGAGGCATTTGAATGTGCATTTGAGTGGAGTTAGCATGTGGTGTGAATTTGAGTTGGATTTGAAGGCTGATTATATCTCACACAAATCAGATTTGAAAAACATAACACACCAAATCTCACCTACAAATCTCTACAAAACCCTCTTCAATCCCTTGCTTCTTCTTTCCATCTTTTGCTTGGAATTTACTTGGTATTCAAGCTAGGAAGTTAAGTGCAGTAACTTCATCAATTCTTGGTAAGAATTATATAACATATGATGTATATGGAAGTAGTGAATGGAAACTTGAAGCATGTGGTTACTATTTTGTATGCTTTGAATTGAGACTTCTTATCATGCAAAGAATTGAGTTGTATGATGAGAGCAACATGTTTCTATGTTACTAGTGATTGCATGAAACCTGTTTAAATGGTTGAAAGTGAGGTGTAGGAGAAACACCAAGAAAAGAAGTAGAAAATCGCCATGAATTTTCTGAAAACAGAGGAGGCGATCGATCGATATTTTCGAGGCAATCGATCGCATGTGGCTAAACATGAGAGTGGCGGTGCATTAAGCGATCGATCGCTTCGAGTGGCAATCGATCGCCTCGAGGCATAATGTTTTTCAAAGGGGAGGCGACCGATCGCGTGAAATTATGAAGTCGATCGCCTAAGACCAAAGCTTTAGGCAATCGATCGCCTCAAATCATGAGATCGATTGCCATGGTTAGGTTGTGAAAAATGTTATATTTTGTAGAGTTTGATTTTAATGCCTATCATAACATGATATATTATTGGCATTGTTGTAGCACCATCACAAGGGACAGGACAACGAGGCAATTAGCCAGTGACGACTGATTTATCTCGTTTGTGTCGCTTTACAGGTACGTGTTGACGTACGGAGTATAGATATTGTGTGATGATGTTATGCGATTGATATCATATGAATTGTGGTGTGTTGGTATCATATGATTGGTAGTATCATATGCATGTACATTCATGGATATCATGTATTTGAGATGGATGAAGTATATACGTTAGCATTAGAGGTATACGCCTGGTTTGGGGATATGCTCGGGTATGCTACGTTAGCATTAGAGATATACGCCTGGTTTGGGTATATGCTCGGGTATGCTACATATACTTGGTATGAGAGATATACGCCGATTTTTGGGTATATGCTATGGCTATTATCATGTGAGGACGGTACAATGATATGTGTTGCTAATATGAAGATGTGAGATGATTTCACTGACATATTGAGCGGAAATGGACATATCATCTTAGTCTCGTGATAATAGGATGTGTGATGAGACATGTCATGACATAGTTGCATTTGTTGATGCATGAGACAGAGCATTCACTTTGGATATGATTATTATTGCTTAATCATTGATATTGTGTTTTGATATCGCACTGAGATAGTTGTTTATCTATACTCATGTTGTGTGAATGTTTCTGTAGGGACTCATAGACGTGGGAGGACGGGATGTGAGTCATTTTCCGCTGCGAACTGAACCACTGCCTTGGAGTTGTTTTTATTTAAGTTGTTTGAATTCCATATGATGTATATATGGTAAGGTTGTATAAAGTTGTAACAACTTACTGAGTAAGAAACTTCTAATCAGTGCATGTTTTTACTTAATTCAGACTCACGTATGTATGATTAATTGATACATAATGGATTAAGTAACGAGGACCCCACACTTGGTCTGATGTATGTTCTTAGAGTAATGGGCAGACATCAGACAGGTCCGGTGAAGGTCACTGGAAAACTGTGAAAATAATCCTCAAGTTCTTATGAAAAACTTATGATATGTTCATGGTTTTTGGATCTGTAAGTGGAGAAATAAAAGTTGAAGGCTAATCTGATGCTGGTTTTTAAATTGGATGTAGATGATACCATATCGATGTTCAGATTTGTATTTAAGCTCAATGATGGTGATGTCTCTTGGAAACGTTCCAAGCAAGACACGACATTGGATTCCACCACTGAAGCTGAATATATTGCAGCATACGATGCAGCAAAGAGGCAGTTTGGATAAGAAATTTCATCCAAGAGTTGGGTGTAATTTCTAGTGCAGTTGACATAGTCTCTGTGTACTGTGACAACATTTGAGCTATTATGAATAGCCAAGATCTCATCAGGATCCAAACATATATTGAGAAAATACTATCTAATGAGACAGATGGTAGACGCGACATTATTATCGAGAGAATCGCTTCAACAGAAAAATATAGTGAATCCACCGACAAAGCATTTACAATTATTGGTGTCTGATAGACATCTTGGGAAGATGGTTTTAAGACACATGAGTAGTTGGCTTTGGGAAAGTGAAAGATACTGTTGTTATACATGATTAAGTAAATCAATAGTAGATTGATTGTACTTGTAATCTTATTATGACAAATCTTTGTTTGAACATTAATATATATGGCACTTCTTCATCTGTTTACCCATGCATTTTGATGCATTGATGAAGTCCTTGAGATTGCTATAGTCCATAGAATGTGGTTACGCATATGATGGTGATCATGAAATACATTCTCGACTGCGATTTCTAAATGTTCCTGGTCGATGACCTTCGAGAATGGGATATCGATATATGCTCGTTAGAGACTGGTATTCATGATGTGTCTAGTGTAGTGCGCCGCGTTTCATCGGCGTTGGCTTGGAGAAGTCAGCACACATGAATAGGTGCTAGTTAGGAATGAGTTCACTGAACGACCCTACTCGGAATTCTATAAGTGGTTACCATAGTCATAGTTGTGCACCATTACTCCTCATGACCCGAGGCGTCATTGAGGTCTTGATAGATAGCTGTGTACTTTGATTTAATGACTGATCACATGTGGGTCATAAAGTCATTAATTTGGGTATTCAGTGATGTTGTCAGAGGCCTATGATTGTCGTTGGGGATTCACCACTGGTCTTGATGAACCAGGATGTCCTATGTGTTTTTCTATATATGATTCGAGGAATCTCTGGCCAGAGTGGGTAGTGCTTGTGAAAAATGAGTTTTTCATATACGCACACAATGAATCATATAACGTGAAACAAATACATAGTTATTGAAATCATAAGGGTCTCGATCAACCAATGCCCTTGATTCAATCGGGACATATTGAGTGAAAGGAATGTACTGCACGCTAACTATGGCTGACAGGTTCTCGTATGTTGCTAGTCATTTGTATCTAGGTCTTCGTGAAGCGCAGATGCTAGGCGCTACCCACGATCGGTAGGTTGTTGCTGGAATTATATTTCGGCCATTGTCTATTAAAGGAGTTTAATTGACAATGAGGCATTCAGGGTAAGCCCAAATAAGTTGTTTGACTTCTAAAATCACAAAGGTTGTGATCCTACTGCTATGATACTTGAGCCTCGCTGGGTCACAATTAACCGGCCGCCGATCTATTGATGAGAATTGAGACTTAAATGTTAAGTGCTCAAATTGAGTGATTTAGAAGAGATGAATTTAATTTTTGAAAGCTCCTCACTTTAGTGGAGTTTCTATATTTGAAAATGTTTCATCTGTAGAAAGTTCTAAATTAAAACGTTTGATATATTAATGTCTCATAATTATGTACATTAGTAGTACATCAAGTTATTCAATAGGATTGAGTTACTTGGATTATGAGTTTGTAGTTTTGTTTTGGCTTTTGGGCAAGTGAGAGATTGTTAGCATAAATGCCCTACAAGCCAAACGTTGGCCCAATAGGCTTTATGTTAACCCTGGCCCAATTAGCTTATACAACTATAAATATGACATTTATATCAGAAGGAAGAACGACCTACTCACTCTCAATCAATTCACGCTCTCTAAAAGTTCATACCAAACTAGCACTGGTGCTGAGCTTGTAGATCTGGTCAGGTTGGTTGGACTCGAGGGTCACCGCTATCAGATTCACATCGGTGAACGGTAATTCCTTTTCGTGCATTTATTCGATTTATGCATGTTAATATATGAATCAGGCGCGATCGACCGTCCCCGGGTCAGATCTGTTTATCGTATTATTTCCGCTGCGTTTGAATCTGGCGCCGGGGTACGGAAACCCAACAAGATCATGGTATAACCTGATCGGTTATTGAAGCTTCCCTATCAAATCTATGTGGAAGGCGGGAATGGTTACCATGGCACAAAGGAATTAAGAGAATATCAAATTTTTCCTTCTCTTTGTTTGGAGTTGAATATTAAATTTAATAAATTCTTCATGAGAATTGTATTAGGTAGTCATGTAATGCCCCCAAAGATTTAAATGTATAGTGCTACGTGAATAATCTCGTTGAAATAATCCAAAGAATTACGTAAACTGATAATTTTGAGCTAGTATCAGAAATGATTTAATTGAATGTGGTTTTATTATAAAATTTATTAACAATAAATTTTGATTGCCTTACTTAATCAGTTAAAGAGTTGGAAATTAATAGAGTGAATCTGATAAATCCTTTAATTTTAGTTTATACTTATATCTATGTTTATTGATTGGTGCTTTAATTTGTGAAAACTCAACATGGCTTCATTTCTTCAAAACACCTAGGTTAAATTGTTCAAGGCAACCTTCTATGAACACACAACGTTGTTCAAATCTCACAAAAAGATCAGCAGCAAAAATGACAGCAGGGCTCGAGGAGATCTTCTAATCAATCCTCTTTGTGCTTCTCATTAAAGCACTGTAGAATAAAATCAACTCGAAAGTATACGCCTTCTTCATATTTCTTCAAGAATTCAAGATGCCAAAATTGTGATCACTTGTCTAGGTGGACTATTACTTTGGGCAGAGATTGATTTCAAAATAGAAATCTTAACCCACATGGTTATGCTATAATCGACAAGAGAAATGAGTAGCAGAATCCACGTAGTTATGGATTCTAGTGAAGGCTGAAAGTTCTTTACTGTAATCAAAAAGGGAGATTAAGAGAATAATTGGGCAGTGAGGCACATGAATGGTTGAAGGAATATAAATATGATTTAAGTACTCAAATTTAAGTTTTCTGATTTCATTTAAATTATGATAATTGACCAAAAGTGTTGAAATATTGAAATTAAATCGAATTTGGAAAACAATAAAAACATTTGAAGTTGAATAAAATTATTGAATAAGAGAAATTAAACGGTTATTGATTTTATAGCATATTGAATAAATTAGAACAATTATTGGAAATTAAAATGCTAGTATCGATGATGAGCATCGGGATCATGTGGGGAATCAAATATTATAATCTTTTTTATTCCAACTATTCAGGTATGTTATGTCTTTACGTAGACAGTAAATTATCTTTAAGTAAACATGTTATCGAATATACTTAAATTAATTGAAAATATGAGATTACATAATGAATTGTGATTTAATGGTGAGATTACATAATGAATTGTGATTTAATGGTGAGATAAATAAAACTGTATATTTTATACCAGGATTCGTGCGTGAACGAATACGTTAAATTTAAATGATTGTGTTATTGGCACGAGCCATAGATTGATGTGTGCTAATGGATAATATATATGTTTTGACATTATAAATGTGGTTGATGCGGACTGATTAGTCCATAATGTGGGCCAGTGGATGAAATATCTGGTTCGGGTATTATTGAGACAGGATGTGGGCCAGTGGATGAAATTTCTGGCCCTGATATCACATGTGTAGTTGATATGGACTGACCAGTCCAGACCTGACGAGTCTTTGATGTACGTCAGTGGATGACATATCTGGTCTGATGTTGGTTAATGCATTGCGAATCATTAACACTGAAATGATGAGATGAAACAACAAGTTCTTGATGTAGGCCAGTGGATGACATATATGTTGATGGTGAATGCATTGCGATGTATTTCACGTATCATTGATGAGATGATATGATTTGATATTGAACATTGCTTTTATATCATATTAATGTTGTCTTGTTTGACATGATTCATTCGAGGTAAATGAACAATGTATTATTATTTATCAAATTGTTGAGCTATTTTGATGAGATGTTTACGATCGGTATAATTTATGTTTGTATTTTTGATAAGAACGTACTGGGTGTTAGCTCACCCTTTTATGTTTTTTATTTGTCAGGCGATATGACAAGTATTAGTGAATGGGGCCAGAGTTAGACTGATGATAGGATACAGGGTAGAGCCCACTAGTTAGTAGTATCTTACCTTACTGGAAAACATGCTTTTGATATCTAATATGTTTGAAAGGTTCTAAAATATTATGTTTAAAGTTTAAGAAGGGGATTGGTAGAAATGTTTATATGTCTTTGATATGTATTATTGCATAGATGTTTGAAAGGTATATGGTTATGCTTATGTGATGTTAGTCAGCATCTCGGTCATGTATATTAGATTTTAAATTATGTTGGAACTATTTACTTTGGCGATAGTGGGTATGCATATTTTTATTAGAATTGTGATGTTGGATTGTAAAGATTACAGTAGAGATGCTCTATGTTTATTGTTTGACTTTAATTCAGGGTATTGTATATTTTGTAAGCCATTACTTGTCAATCTTGTTTTTAGAGGGCCTATTGTTATGATTAAGAATTAATATCATTTTAAAACAAATTTTTTTAGCTGAAATATTAATGGTTGTTGATTTTTTTATAATTAGACTCAGTAATTGCGTGTTAATGAGAATTTAATCCGACAAGTTAGCCAACGCAAAACATCGTACATTTTTTTATGTATAGTTGTGTCTAGGAAAAAGAAACTGTGGATATATATGAGTTGCAATTTTTATTTACGGCTTAGCTATCATATTTAAAATGTTAATGTGAAAATCTTTAGTATTTGGTTGATCTTTCAGTCCAATTGTATTCTACGCAACTCATCAAGTTTTTTTTCCTAATTTCTTCAAAATACTGTTTGACTACAAAGTTTGAAATTTGATATACAATTGTTGGGGTTCAATACTCTGCTTTGTGATCGGTCGAACATGTAGCGTTTGTGCTAGTGTATGGTTGAAAAGATTGATGTTGCGCCATTACACTTAACTATAGTTATTGGTAAAGCGGTAAGCGCTCGATCCTACAATTGGTATCAGAGCCAAGTTCACGTTTTCGATTCCCATGAGTTGAAGAGAGTGCAATTATTGGGGGAGGGATTGTTGAGGTTCAACAATTGCCTCTGCTTTGTGATCGGTCGAACACGTGGCGCTTGTACCATTGTATGGTTTAAAAGATTGATGTTGAGACATTACCATTAACTATAGTTATTGGTAAAGCGGTAAGCGCTGGATCATACAACAATAACAACAATTATGCCTTTAATCCGAATAAATTGGGAGATGCTACATGAACAACTATTTATTTAATCTCAATGAATTGAGATATGCTACATGAACAATAGAGAGAATCAAGTCGGGTTGACATGTGCGTCAGTGAAAATTGATATAATATCATATAATAATCGGGCAAAGTTTAATTTTTGTGGGGCAAAAATACACTTTTTGGAAGCAAAATGCAATTTTTAAATTTTTTTAAATGCATAAAAATATTTTTTTTAGGGGGGCACATACACAAATTCGCCCCCTGCTTGTATCAGCCGGTTGCGATCTGACTTGATCCTTCTATGGTTCATATATCAGCCACAATCTATTGAGATTAAAAGCTTATAGTTGTTGTTGTTAATGCTCTATTCTATACAGACTTTAACTCAAACGTTTTGATTGGTGACAAACAATAATAAATTTTCTTTCAAAACCAATAACATTTAATATGCAATTAATGTCTGATTTTCAAGAGTTATTTTTATCAGGTTCTTGTTGGATTCCAAATAATATTAATGCACTACATCTCTAAAGTAGTAGATTGCATCAATAAAATAATTTAAATCGTCAACTCTTATCGTCTTCGGTATTCTGGGAGGGGACAATATTTAAATGAGCAAACCATCGATTGAATGAAACTACATCACCAATTTGATATGGCGATACATGTCTTCGATTAGCTATTTTGAGTAATGTGATGAGGTCGGACCAACGATAGTCCTGAAATCAAGAAGTAACCGTGAGAATAGGCCAGAATGTTTTTCTATTGTTTTCCCTTGGACGATCATGATAATAGGTAAAATATGGATGATGTAAGTAGAAATAGATGTGAATAAATAAAAATGACGACCTAACCTGATATTTATAGGATAAAAGTTACCTTATTACATACTTCTTTCATTATCAGAGTTCTTTCAGTATAGGACTCTACAAAATCAGTTTTACAATATCAAGTTCTTCAGATAATATTAATCAAATCTCGAAGATCTCTCTTCTACCAAATCTCAAAGATTTCGATTCCATAAATAGGAGATCGCCACGATACGGATCCACATGATAGAATAACTATACTCGCATGCACTATGTTAGCAAGCTCTGTCGAAACATTTAGCTAATAGCTCAGAAGGTCGGTCGCCCATCAGGCACCACCCCATTCCTCGCCGTGTTTCCCGAAAGTTGGGAGATCGGAATGTCGGTATTATTTTGGGAGGTCATCCATATATCAGGTCATCCAGGGGCTGTAGGATGGGAGGTCAGCCAATATCAAACCTCTTGACCTGGACATGAGTTGGAACAATAAATGAGCTTTAGTTGAGTTGTATGAGAATGAATATGCCGAACTTCTACTCGTTTTATTCTGCTTATGTTTAATTGTGTAAATGGTAAATTATGGGATAATTTATGTGATTAAATTTCGGACCTCGTATTTTGGGTCGGGATGTATGATTTGGGCATATTCGAAACTTTAGCATAATTTAAATGTTTGGGGGACTTTTTTTAGTCTGTTTTAATTTTACTGAAATTTTTTGAAAGATTAGATTAACTTGAAATATTTAAAGTGGGAGTGAAGAATTATATATTTTTTTGGGATGATTTAATAGTAGTGGAATGGATTATCTTTTAAAAGGGATAATAACACCCAAACCCACTTCTCCACTCTCAAAAAAATCGATCCCCTCTCCTCATCTCCCATAAAAACCATCGGCTACCCCTTTCTCCTTCCCCAAAGAAATAAAAAACTCTTCCCTCTTCAAGCTAGCTTTGGAAGCTTTTGTGGGTAAGTTCCTCTCCTCCTTGGCCCTCTTTTCCCCTAGCTTAATCTAGTTTTTGGTGTGTGTTTTGATGGTGCTGTAGTTCAAAATTTTTTAGGGCTGTGGGTGACTGATTTGTTTCGAAAATTTTGGGGCTTTTGGAGGGCTAGGCTTGGTCTTTATTTTGTATTGATTTTGAAGTGTATTGGTATGTTATTCTTGTGTGTGTGCAGATTGTGGTGTGTGTGTACTGTGTGTGCAGAGTGTGTGTGTGTGTGAGTTGTGTGAGTGTGAGTGTGTGTGTGGAGTACACCCATATGCATTTATAAATGAACTCCAACTTGTTTTGGCATGTATAGAAGATGATTATTCATATTGGGAATTGATTTCGCATGTATTGTTGTGTGTGTGCACTATATCTTGAAGCATTTAGTTAGTAAGATTGGTGGAATAAATGATGGGATAAATTATGTGTTGAGTAGCATCTTATTGAGCTATTGATTCTTATTTTGAGTTATTGGTTTCTTTCAGAGCCTTCTAGGGCGTCTAGACAACGAGGATGATAGCTTGATCTTCACCATTGACGATGAGGTACGTATTGACGTACAAGCATGGGTGACTATGTTTTTCCACTGTTTATTTGAAAAGCAAAGTGTCGCTTAGGTATAGGGTCGTCTCTATGATTGAACGAAGTGTTGTTAGTAAATAATGGGTCGCCACTAGAGTGTGCGATGTGAGTATGTTGTGTTTGAATGTATAGAGGGGTCACCGCTGCGGCGTGTGATGTGTTTCTCTAAACAATGGGTCGCCTAGAGTGTGCCATGTGATTATGTTGTGTTTGAATGTATAGATGGGTCACCGTTGTGACGAGTGATGTGTTTATCTAAGTAATGGGTCGCCACTAGAGTGTGCGGTGTGATTATGCTGTGTTTCAATGTATAGAAGGGTCACCACTGGGGCGAGTGACGTGTTTATCTAAACAATGGGTCGTCACTAGAGTGTGTGATGTGATTATGTTGTGTTTGAACGTACAGAGGGGTCACCGCTGTGGCGAGTGATGTGTTTATCTAAATAATGGGTCGCCACTAGAGTGTGTGAGGGTCACCGTTGTGGCGAGTGATGTGTTTATCTAAATAATGGGTCGCTACTAGAGTGTGCGATGTGGTTATGCCGTGTTTTGAATAGTCTTAGAAACTAATGCTATGTATAATGAGTTTGTTAAATGATAAGAAGTGCGAGGCAGGAACGATCGAGACTCCACCCTGTTCTAATATATTCAGGAAGCATCCTGTTATCTCATAGCATTACATTTTGTACTTTTATCTTGTACATTCATGTTATTATTATTGTGGTATGCTTATCCCGGTGGGGGCTGTTTCCGTGGAAAACAGGTGACAAGGCTAACTTTTGAAGGATTTGGGAGATAGTGATTGCACGCCTAGAAGGATATCCAGAGGATCTTGGACTAGGTGTCATAATTGCATAAATATATGAATCTTTTGATGCTCTCATTGTGATATATATTAACTTATCAATGACTGTACATTATCTCTTTTTTGTTTAGATCATTTCCCTGGCTGGAAACTTACTTATGGTTTTGATTTTTGAAGTGTTGTGATTTCTCTGGCTGGGAACTTTTATGGTTATGTGTTTTATGCCTGGATAACCCAATTTATGGGGAGATTCTGCCGAAATTTTTGTAAAACCTCTCGACCTAATTATGGATTAGGTATATTTAACTGCTCATGCTTGGTAAGCATGAAGGGTCTTACATTGGTGGTATCAGAGCAGTGGTTTGATATCTGGGCTAACTAAACATCTAGCGTGAATTGAGAACAGTGGTTCTAAGTTAGTGTTTGGACATGGGGAAGGTCTAGCGTGAATTGAGGTTTGTGGCTAGTGAAAAGTCTAGCGAAACAATGATTTTCTTGCGAATGTGTCCATGTGTGGACGAGCATGCTGTGTTATATTGCAGTTTAAATAATCTTAGCTGCTTATGCTTTGATGAGATTATTGTGGTTGGTTATGTGATATTGAATTGTTATATATATATTGTTGTTAATATTTATATTTCAGCATGGCAGCTATTGAACCAGAGCATTTACCTGAAGGTGTAGGGGATGTCGTGAGTGTTAATGCCTCCATTGGACAGGCGAATGCTTTACCCCAGCCACCTTTGGGGCAAGGGCCTGTTGAGCAGCTGTTGCTGCCGGTAGAGTTGAGTTTGACTCAATTCCTAGGTTTTCATCCGCCGCGTTTTGAGGGCACTGAATCATGGGAAGAGGCCGAAGAGTGGTTATAAAGGATTGAACAGATTTATGTTCCAGCACCTTGTGCGAAGTCTGTGTGGCTGAGGTTGGCCGAGTTTCAGCTTGCCAAGAAGGCATATGTGGTGGAAGTCGACTCTCTTGGAAGCAAGGGCCCAGGGTCATGTTATTGGTTGGGACTTCTTCCGGACTAGGTTTCTTAGCAGGTTTTCTTCTGCTGCCAGACAAATGAAGGAAGATGAGTTTACGAACCTGAAGCTGGGTAATTTATCGGTATCTGATTACGCTTTTCAATACTCTTCGCTGTTGAGGTATGTGCCCCACATTGCTATTGACATTCATGCTAATATGAGACATTTTCTCAGGGGACTGCGGCCAGAATTATTTGATCAGGTTCTATCTAATACCCTACATCTTTTGATGACGCATTAGTGCGAGCTGAGTTAGCTGAGATAGTGTCTATCGGGAAGTAACACCGTCGCAAAGGCCAACTACAGAAGGTTTGAAACCTCGAGGAGAAACGTTCAAGCCTCGAGGAGCCTCATCATCGTCATCATACCGATCAGGCGGGCGACGTTTTGATTCCCGTCGTCCCGTGGACCCTAGGGGCAATGTACAATCAGGCCGGGGCCAAGTTAGTGGACCTCGGGAGTTAAAGTGTTTCAAGTGTGGAGGACCCCACTTGGTCCGAGATCGCGTTACTTGTTTTGAATGTGGGAGCCCGGGTCATATGGCTAGATACTGTCATAATCGTAGTGGACGAAAGGATTTTAGAAGTAATCGGGGCAGGAATTCAGAAGGGACAGTTCAGCAGCGACAACAGTTTGCACCTCGACCTCTTGGAGGGCAAATACCAGGGAGACCTCAGGGACAAGTGTATGCACTTAATAGGGAATAAGTCGAGGCTGCTCGAGAGCAGGTTATTGCTGGTAAGTGTTGTTTATGTACTTACCATGCTCTTATTCTTATGGATTCTGGTGCGTCCCATTCTTTCATTTCATTAAGCTTTGTCACAAAGTATCATATGTGTGCGTCCTCGTTGTCCACGCCTCTTATTGTCTCGACACCCACGGGGAACGATGTGTTAGCTGCTCGAGTTCTTACTGATTGTACTATCTGTTATGAGGATAAAGAGTTGCAAGCAGACTTAATTGTAATACATATGTCTGATTTTGATTGCATTGTGGGGATTGATGTCTTGAGCAGATATTGGGCCACGATTGATTGTTATCAGCGTACAGTAGAGTTCCAAACCGATCAGGGAAGTAAATGGACATTCTATGGGAAGGGTTCTAAGTCCCGAGTCCCGTTGATATCTGATGTAAGAATGTCGAAATTGTTGAACCAGGGAAGTGCGGGATACTTCATTTATACATTGATCGATGCTGATTAGATAGAGGTGAACATTGCTGACATTCCTGTGGTTGCTGATTTTGCGGACGTGTTTCCCGAGGAGATTCCAGGTTTTCCACCGGTCCGTGAAGTAGAGTTCGGAATTGGGTTAATACAAAGGTGTCTCCAATTTCTCGTGCACCGTATAGGATGGCGCCTGCTGAACTAAGAGAATTGAAGGCTCAGTTACAAGATTTGATTGACCAAGGTTATATACGCCCCAGTGTGTCACCTTGGGGTGCTCCGGTATTATATGTGAAGAAGAAGGACGGTTCTATGCGCCTGTGCATAGACTACCGGCAACTCAGTAAAGTAAAGTAAAGAATAAATACCCTCTCCCTCGTATTGACGATTTGTTTGTTGCAGGGGACCTCTGTTTATTCTAAGATTGATTTACGGTCTGTATACCATCAGAGTCGGGTAAGGATGAGGATATACATAAGACTGCATTCCGGACACGATATGGACATTATGAGTTCTTAGTCATGCCCTTTGGACTAACGAATGCACCGGCTATTTTTATGGACTTGATGAATCGGATGGATCGATTTGTGATAGTATTTATCGATGATATTCTAGTATATTCAAAGAATGACGCAGAGCATGCATCACATTTGAGGATAGTGTTACATATTTTGAGAGACAGACATTTGTATGCCAAGCTCAGTAAGTGTGAATTCTGGTTGGACAAGGTAGTATTTCTCGGTCAAGTGATTTCAAGAGAAGGGATATCTGTAGACCCAAGGAAGGTAGAAGCAGTGTTACAGTGGCGTGCTCCGACTTCAGTACCGGAGATTCGTAGTTTATTGGGTCTGGCTGGATATTACAGACGATTTATAGAAGGATTTTCAAAAGTTGCTAAACCATTAACACGATTGGCCCAGAAGGGAGCTAAATTCCAGTGGTCTGAAGCGTGTGAAAAGGGTTTTCAAGCATCGTTTAACCACCGCTCCGGTATTGATCATTCCGACAGAGAATGAGAGTTTTGTACTATATACGGATGCGTCCTTGCTAGGTTTGGGTTGTACATTGATGCAGGATAAGCATGTTATCGCTTATGCCTCGAGAAGTTAAAGCCACACGAGACGAGTATCCAGTTCACGACTTGGAATTGGCTGCCATCGTATATGCATTGAAGATATGGCGCCATTATTTGTACGGCACGAAGTTTATTATCTTTACAAATCATAAGAGTTTAAAGTTTCTTTTTACTCAAGCTGAATTGAATATGAGACAGAGGAGATGGATGGACTTGTTAAAGGACTATGACTGTGAAGTTGAATATCACCCTGGTCAGGCTAACCTGACAGCTGACACTTTGAGTCATAATGTTGGCCATCCTGCCGATTATGTGAGTTGTCTGTCGGCATTGATGATCTCCTACTGTCAGCTAGGATATGATTTTGACGTCTCTGAATCACCCGTGCGAGTATCGTCACTCTTAGCAGAACCCGATATTTTTTAGATTATCAGAGAGGCTCAGGGGACTGATGATGAGATTCAGAATGGGCGAGTTTGATTTTGCAACAAGAAGTACCTAAATTCAGAATGACTGAGGATGGAAGCTTGCGGGTCCGTGATCGTTGGGTAGTTCCTAATGCACCTGGACTACGCCAAGGTTTATTACTCATTGTAGCAGATACAATATACATCCTGGTGGCAAGAAAATGTACCGAGATTTATGTTCCCACTTTTTGGTGGAAGCAAATGAAACGGGATGTGACAAAATTCGTGAAAAAATGTCTCATATGTCAACAAGTGAAGGTAGAGAGAAAAAGGCCAGGCGGCGGATTACAGAGTTTAGAGTTACCGATTTGGAAATGGGATCATATATCGATGGATTTTGTGACTCATTTGTCGAGGACTCCTGCGGGGTGTGATGCTATTTGGGTCATTATTGACAGGTTGTCTAAAGTTGCACACTTCATACAGTATAACATGAACTTTACATTTGTAAAGATGGCTCAGCTGTATATTCGAGATATAGTACGACCACATGGCATTCTAGTATCTATTATCTCTGACAGGGATCCGAGGTTCACTTCCCATTTCCGGGAAGGATTGCAAGCAGCCATGGGAACTGAAGTGAGACTGAGCACAACTTATCACCCTCAGACCGATGTGCAGACTGAGCGTACTATACAGACACTAGAGGACATGTTGCGTGCATGTGTGTTAGAGTTTGAGTCTACCTGGCAAGATTCTCTACCACTGGTCGAATTCTCATACAATAATAGTTATCAAGCGAGCATCCAGATGGCTCCATTCGAGGCCTTGTATGGGCGACGTTGCGGATCCGCTTTTGTGTTGGGATGATATGGATATGACACCTGTGGGTGGACCTGAGATGATTAGAAATGGAGGAGAAAATGAAATTGATACGGCAATGGATGAAAGCAGCGCAGGAAAGACAGGCTACTTATGCTACTAAGCGACACCGACCTTTGGAATTTCAGGTGGGTGACCGAGTGTTCTTGAAAATATCTCCGTTCAGGGGTGTGGTACGATTTGGTATGAGAGGCAAGTTATCCCCGCGGTACGTTGCCACGTATGAAGTATTACAGCGAGTTGGCACTCTGGCTTACTGATTAGCGTTGTGACCCTCTTTATCTGGCATACATGACGTATTTCATGTATCGATGTTACGAAAGTATGAGCCTGATCCTTCGCATGTGTTGCAGCCTTGAGAAGTACAGTTGGATTCTGATGTCTGTTATATTGAGCATCCTATTCGGATTCTGGATCGGGCCGATCGTAAACTTCACAGTAAAGTGTTCCTATGGTTAAAGTCCAGTGGGAGAGACAGGGTGTCGAGGACGCAACGTGGGAAACGGAGCAACACATGTTACTACACTATCATGAGCTATTTGCTGGTATGTAAATAATTACTTTGGCTTTTCTCGTAAGCGCGAATTCAATTTTCGGGGTCGAAATTTTATTAGAAGGGGAGAACTGTGATACCCAGTTTATTATGCTTATGTTTAATTGCGTAAATGGTAATTATGGGATAATTTATGTGATTAAATTTTGGACCTCGTATTTTGGGTCGGGATGTATGATTTGGGCATATTCGGAACTTTAGCATAATTTAAATGTTTGGGGAACTTTTATTAGTCTGTTTTAATTTTAGTGGGAAATTTTGAAAGATTAGATTAACTTGAAATATTTAAAGTGGGAGTGAAGAATTATATATATATTTTTTGGATGATTTAATAGTAGTGGAATGGATTATTTTTTAAAAGGGATAATAACACCCAAACCCACTTCTCCACTCTCAAAAAAATCGATCCCCTCCCATCCTCTCCCACAAAAACCATCGGCTACCCCTTTCTCCTTCCCAAAAGAAATCAAAAAATCTTCCCTCTTCAAGCTAGCTTTGGAAGCTTTTGTGGGTAAGTTCCTCTCCTCCTTGGCCCTCTTTTCCCCTACCTTAATCTAGTTTTTGGTGTGTATTTTGATGGTGTTGTAGTTCAAAATTTAGGGATGTGGGTGACTGATTTGTTTCGAAAATTTTGGGGCTTTTGGAGGGTTATGCTTGGTCTTTATTTGGTATTGATTTTGAAGTGTATTGAGATGTTATTCTTGTGTGTGTGTGCAGATTGTGGGTGTGTGCGTGTACTGTGTGTGCAGAGTGTGTGTGTGTGAGTGGACACATATGCATGTATATATGAACTCCAACTTGTTTTGGCATGTATAAAAGATGATTATTCATATTGAGAATCGATTTGGCATGTATTGTTGTGTGTGTGCACTATATCTTGAAGCATTTAGTTAGTAAGATTGGTGGAATAAATGATGGGATAAATTATGTGTTGAGTAGCATCTTATTATTGATTCTTATTTTGAGTTGTTGGTTTCTTCCCTTCTAGGGCGTCTGGACAACGAGAAGGTTAGCTTGATATTCACCATTGACGCTTAGGTAAGTAGTGACGTACAAGCATGGGTGAATATGTTTTCCCAATGTTTTATTGAAAATCGAAGTGTCGCTTAGGCATAGGGGTCGTCCCTATGATTGAACGACGTGTTGTTAGTAAATAATGGGTCGCCACTAGAGTGCGCGATATGAGTATGCTGTGTTTGAATGTATAGAGGGGTCACCGCTGCATCGAGTGACGTGTTTATCTAAACAATGGGTCGCCACTAGAGTGTGCGATGCGATTATGCCGTGTTTGAATGTATAGAGGGGTCATCGTTGTGGCGAATGATGTGTTTATCTAAGTAATGGGTCGCCACTAGAGTGTGCGATGTGATTATGCTGTGTTTGAATGTATAGAGGGGTCACTGCTGCGGCGAGTGATGTGTTTATCTAAACAATGGGTCGCCACTAGAGTGTGCGATGTGATTATGCTGTGTTTGAATGTACATAGGGGGTCACCGCTGTGGCGAGCGATGTGTTTATCTAAATAATGGGTCGCCACTAGAGTGTGTGATGTGATTGAATGTATAGAGGGGTCACCGATGTGGCGAGTGATGTGTTTATCTAAATAATGGGTCGCCACTAGAGTGTGCGATGTGGTTATGCCGTGTTTTGAACAGTCTTAGAAACTAATGCTATGTATAATGAGTTTGTTAAATGATAAGAAGTGCTAGGGCAGGAATGATCGAGACTCCACTCTGTTCTAATATTCAGGAAGCATCATGTTATCTCATAGCATTACATTCTGTACTTTTACTTGTACATTCATGTTATTATTATTGTGGTATGCTTACCCCGGTGGGGGCTGTTTCCGTGGAAAACAGGTGACAGGGCTAACTTTTGAAGGATTTGGGAGATAGTGATTGCACACCTAGAAGGATATCCAGAGGATCTTGGACTAGGTGTCATAGTTGCATAGATATATGAATCTTTTGATGCTCTCATTGTGATATGTATTAACTTATCAATGACTGTACAATATCTCCTTTCTTGTTTAGATCATTTCCCTATTTGGGAACTTACTTATGGTTTTGATTTTTGAAGTGTTGTGATTCCTCTGGCTGTGAACTTTTATTGGTTATGTGTTTTATGCCCGGATAGCCCAATTTATGAGGAGATTCTGCAGAATTTTTTGTAAAACCTCTCGACCTAATTATGGATTAGATATATTTAACTGCTCATGCTTGTTAAGCTAGAAGGGTCTTACACACGCCTAAACTAATTTATATATCTGTAAAATCGTTTATGATTAATATATTGAATAATCGAGTTAAGATATAGAAAAATACTTTGAATTATTTTTAAAAAGTTATTTATTTTGCGTAAAAAATCTTAAGTAAATTAATAAATTCATTAATTGTGCTTAAAACTAACGACCCTTATGAAGTGATTTCATGGAGATAACATGATAAAGGCCCTTATGAGATTTCTGGAATAGTAATTGTACTGAACGGCGAATACGAGGTGTTTGATAAAATAATTATTTCCATAACCAAGGATAAATGACAAATGTAATGGTGTGGTGAAATCCTATAATCATTGTTCGTGTTCAACATTTGTCTCTGCTTTGTGATCGGTTGCAGGTGGCGCTTGTGCCAGCGTATGGTTGAAAAGATTTTTGCGACATGACCCTTAACTATAGTTATTGGTAAAACGGTAAACGCTCGATCCAACAATTGGTATCAGAGCCAATATCGCGTGTTCGATTCCCATGAGTTGTAGAGAGTGAAATTATTGGGGGAGGGATTGTTGGGGTTCAACGATTGCCTCTGCTTTGTGATCGATCGAACACGTGGCGCTTGTGTCAGTGTATGGTTGAAAAGATTGATGTTGTGCCATTACCCTTAACTATTGGTATAGCGGTAAGCGCTCGATCCAACAATTGGTATCAGAGCCAAGGTCGCGTGTTCGATTCCCATGAGTTGCAGAGAGTGAAATTATTGGGGGAGGGATTGTTGGGGTTCAATAATTGTCTCTGCTTTGTGATCAATCGAACATGTGGCGCTTGTGCCAGTATATGGTTGAAAAAATTGATGTTGTGACATTACCCTTAACTATAGTTATTGGTAATCGGTAAGCGCTCGATCCTACATTATTAATACTCTGACAATTGGAGAGATCGTCATATAGGATACAAGACCAGCCTATTTTGAACAGAAGCAGGAGTCTTATGATCTAGCCAAGAAGAATGTCTTTCCAAGAGGATAGGTTAATCAAGAACTATCCTAGGGAAAAACAAAAGACAGTCTCAAGCAAGATTAAAAAAATCCCAGATATCTTTATGACAAAGGGAGTCTAAAGTATACAGAAGGATGACGAGAAGTTGAAATAATCTTCGACATTACAGAAAAAGATAACATCTTTCCTTGTGATGCCTTATATTATTTACAACAACCCATAGTTGGCAGATATCAAGGAAACCTCAAAATTGGTGAAATTGATCTAACAATTACCGGGTCAGCAGGAAGAATCCCAGAATAGCTTATTTTTTGGATTGAGTTTCTCGAGGAACACAAACATTGGGAAAGATTACATGATGGAATGAATTCACAGTGGACGGGAAAAGATATAGAATCCAATGACCACCAGTTCATTCTCAATATTCATCTCAGTCGGGATGTTATACGAGAAATATCGTGCAGAATATTTTGCAGCATATATTGATCCAGGAGCTGGAATATGCACGGCCAAAAGAGACATCTTCCTTAAAGAAGTTGGTGAGAAATTACCAGCCATTGTCAGAAGAGACTTTTCCAAGCAGATTCTTATTCTTAATGAAGGAGTCCAGTCGGCGGAAATACGCATCAGAGGAACAGACGGTACTCCTTGGTACAAAGTCAAGACTCCGCCTATTTCCATGATACGAGAGCTGATATGTTATGAAATAGTTTCATACAGACATTCAAGCAATTTACACAAGAGAATGAGACCAGAAGAGTTATTTTCACAACCATTTGTGATTATAAGATCATTGTCCAGAGACTAAGGGAGGCATTTCACAGAAAATGCCCCATTAGTTTTCAAAGCAAGTGTGGTGATGAAGGCAAAATTCGACACCCAAAAATGAAGGATCAGCGGAAATTTGGTGAAGCGGTTCTCCAACATAGACAACTAAGGACCGCTAAAAAGCGAAAGATGACTTTTGATGGTTTAAATGTTATGTCATTCAGAGAAACATATGAGGATGTGGATGAAGATGAAGAAGAAGTTAATTTAGACATCTTATTGTTACTGAAAAAGGCACTACATGATAAGGCCATGAAACCTGAAGCTACCATCGAAGAGCAGATTACTCTAGAGGAAGTAAAAGAAAGATTCAGAGGAACTACGGTGAGGATCCTCTGGCAGGTGGGAAAGAAACGAGCTTACATCATTTTTGAAAGAAAACTCAAAAATAGTATGAGTTCATGAGGTACAAACCGATCCCTATGAACCAGGAAGACCGGAAAGATATCAGATAATACTTAAGAAACATCTTGACCTTAAGTTAATCTCAGCAGGTGTTTCTCCATACATCAGTCCAGGATTTCTTGTTCGAAATCACGGAGAAATAAAGAGAGGAAAACCGAGATTGGTGATCAATTACAAAGGGATCAATGAGATCTTGGAATACGATGGATACTATATCCCAAGCAGAGAACATCTGGTAAATAGCATCAATAAACGTCAAAGTGTTTTCTAAATTCGACTACAAGTCTGGATTTTACCAAATTAAGATGGAGGAAACTAGCAGGAAGTTCACAGCATTCTCCACAACGCAGGGGCACTGTATCTGGAATGTTTATGCCAATGGGATTGGCAAATGCCCCTAGATATATCAAAGAAAGATAGATAATCTTTTCGAGGATTACTTCAACTTTATGTTCGTGTATATTGACGACATCCTTATTGCGTCAAGAAACATGAAAGAGCATCTTAAACATTTGGAAATCTTTTCAGATGTATGTTACAATGAATGATTATTGCTCTCCAAAAGGAGGGCAGTGATTCCTACAAGACAGATAAAGTTCCTTGGAATTGAGATCAATGAATCTGGAATCATCTTGCAGAATCATATTGTTTAAAAAGTGCTATTATCCAGATGACCTCAAGGATTTAAAGCAACTTCAGAGTTTCTGGGAGTTGTTAATTTTGCTGGAATGTTCATTACAATCCACTACTCAAAAAGATGTTAAGTTTGAATGGAATAAAGATCATCGACAAGCTGTCAAACATCTTAAAGAGGTTTGCAGGCAACTACCAAAGCTTGCAATACCAAACGACGAGGATGAACTGGTATCATACACAGATGCCAGTGATCATTGGTGGGCAGCGGTTCTCATGAAAGTCACACCAGATGGAGAAATGCCATGCCGATATTGCAGCGGTCTATTTACAGACAATGAAGCGATCCGGTGGCATATCAATGAAAAAGAGTTCTTTGCAGTCCGAAAGGCCTTCAAAAAATTGCCACCATTTTTACTTGCAAAGAAATTTATCTTAAAAATATATGATACAAGCGTTAAGTATTTTCTGAAAAATAAAATTGAATCAAAACCAGAAAAGGCTAGACTTCTAAGATGGCAAGCTGAATGTCAATATTATGATTATGATATTGTCATTGTGAAATCTTGCAGATGGATGCGAGTGAAGCCAATTCCATCATAACAAGATCAAAACACCTCAGAGAAAGTCTGAAGGAGCTAGACAAGTAGATCAACGACCTTGTGATTAATGCTCAGGTCGCGGGTCAAGTTCAGGAACTAGATCTCACGAAGGTCCAACATGCTATAAAGGCTACTATCCAGGCTCACACCTATTTATGGTACATTCTTTGTATTCCCCTTCGACGGGACGCTTCGACGTCGAGGCTAAAGTTGTGTTTACGAGAGCCAGGCTCATCAATTGGTGTGGGGGATTCAAGTACCACCACTATGAGTCCTAGTATTGATCCCTTCGGGGAAGATACATAAGAAAAAATTGATTTCCAGGTATCGAAGATATCTGAAGAATCAAGCCAACATAGCACCTCAGGGGTTAATGAGGGAGAAATTAATCTTAGGCCATCGGCAGGCAAGTCTAAGGTTATCACTAACGAGATTAAAGTTCCCTTGTTTCCGCTTTGCATGAATACCAGAAAAAATGGGAGAAACTCTATACAACAGTGAGTGTAATTCTTGGAACAATAACAGCTGATTGGTCAGGAAAATACCCAAGGATATGGATGCATCCTGGTGTCAGGAAGTGTTCGCGAGTGGTTTGACTTTCACTGCCTAGTCTCAGTTTTCACCACAACACCAAGTTTTTTGAAAATTACAAAATTACCAGAATAGATCTACGAGAGAGTGTATGACTCATGGCAAAACAACCATACACTCGGAAGAGGAGATATTCTAGAGCTAAATTTCTTAACTACAGCCCCAGAAATCACAGGAAAATGCCTTCATCCCAGCTTCCATTGCAAAAAGCTGCAGAGGCCAAACTGGAAGGTGATGGATCAGATTAAGCCACCACCGGAAGAAACTACACTAGTTTCCTCACTCACAGAAGACGACATCAATACGAGAAGAGGATGGGGATTATGGGTCTGTCTCACTGAGATGGACAAAGTCAAGTATCCATTCAAAATATTCCAGAAAAGAGTGAATGAATCCTTCATGGTGAACTCCATGACCAGTCATACCATGAATTTGCCGAGAAAATCTTCGAAAAGAAAAGGCAGGTATTGTGGGACAACAAGATTCCTGCACCAAAAAAACATGCCGAAAATTCTGCAACATGGCTCACTTTGGAAGATGGCAGGACCACATCTGCCCAAGCTGCCCAAAGCAAAAAGAGCCATTGTTCGGGAAAGGATTCCCTATCAAAAGGAACCAGAAGAAAGAGGACATAGCGAGATTATGAAAACGTGGAAGATTCCCACGCGGACCACAAAAGCCAAATTTTAAGGACCACAAGAAGACAAGAGTCATGTGACTCTGACGAGGACCACTTCCATTATCAAAAGAAACAAAATGGTAGGACCACTCACGAGAATAGTCTAGCACAGTCAGACAAAGATGCCAAACCACGAGATAAAGGCGCACTCATGGGCACACTTAACATTCAACAAGAGTTTGGAATCCACATTTTGAAGTCCGAATTCATGCCTATAAAAGGCCAGGCATTGAGGTAGTTAAGGAAATCATAAATTCTCCATAGTTTTCTCACAAATAAATATTGTAATTTCCAAGCTGTTAACTCATAATCTTTCATAGCTTGGTAATTTTCTTTTCTTTCTTTGTAATATTTCAGTTTTTCAATTTAGTTTGTTAATGTATTTCGAGTCCAGCCTCATTATATGAGATGCTAAACAAGTTAATATCCTCCCAGGAGGTGATGTATTAATGTAATAAATATTATAAGTATTTTCAGAATAAAACAGAGGCTATTGCCCATCTATCTCTCAGATTTCTTTAAAAAAAATTGTATTTGGTTATACTCTACGCCCTAAGGTAGGAAACGAATTAGGGTTGTGCTGCCTACTGTTGAAGGCCTCATTGCAGAACCATCGGTTGTTATCGTTTGGTTGATGGTGAGGAGACATCGTAAAACCTGGTGGGATACTCAACAGTAGTTTGGTCATAAATGTATATACCAGTTTGTCAAAATTTTATTGTATTACGGGAAGCGAGATGAGCTTGTAATGAATATAAACAATTTCTTTAAATAATGGTAGAATGGTATGAAAAAATAAAGAAAGGGAGAAGAAGACAAAACTATGTAGAAATCTTAAACTAATTTTAGATAGGGAGGAATCTTAAAGTTAAAAATATATATATGGATTTTAATGTAAGTTGCCCTTAATTAAAAAAAAGTACATATTGGTCTCCAATGTTGGGCCACGTGCTCTCAACTTCTATTGTTGGCCTAGAGATGGTAATGGAGTGGGCCCAGGACTTGGACCCGTATTATATACGCTCCGTAGGGACTAGTCTAGACATGCTCTAACGGGTTTTGAAGCGGGGCATGGTCTGTCACGGGTTTGGTCAAACCTGCCTGGACCCGCCCCGCTTTACATATTATTATTTTTGTTATAAAGAAGTTCTAATATCGAATATACATTTCACTTCTTTGATTGAATCATAACGTGATATTATTTAATTTTACATAAAACTCATGTTTTCATATTAAAGAAGTTGGATATTTTGAAGGGAATAAGAGCAAATTAATAAAGATTTGATAGCTTAAAAAATTTATAAGGCTTATTATAAATATTTACTAGAGAAAAACATGAAAAAATTCAATTTATGCACTTCAAAATTGATTTATAGCTTATATAAAATTTTGTAAAAAATAAAAAAATCAAGTGGGGCGGGTTACCCCCGGGTTCGTGGGGCGGCACGGTGTGGGTCTGGAACAACCTTTTTTTGTAGTGAGATGGATCTCGGATTTGGTCAAACCCGTCACAGTCCTATGCCGGCCACACAATAAGGCTTTTAATAATTCGAAGCTTTTCCTAATTTACGATTTTCAATAAACTAATACACATATATAATTAGATGTTTATCTATTTTATGCGAATAAAATAGTTATTTGATGCATGACATTTTTTGTACAATGTAATTACTTATATATTGTGTAAAATATTAGATGTTATATTTAATTAAAAATATAAATATATTTTATAAGGTTTTTTGATAAATAATTATTTAATTTAAGTGACAAAACATTGTTGTGAAAGGGGTATGTGTTTCCGTCGTTTTGAGGAGTTTTACCAAGCTCTAATTGCAAAACAAGGGTGTAGATTGTTGAATAATCCGGAAGCACTAGTAACTAAAGTATTTAAAGAAAAATATTTTCCTCACTCTTCTCTGTTGAATGCCACATTGGGATCCCAACCATCTTATGTTTGGCGAAATATTTTGTGGGGTTGTGATTTACTACGAGAATATATTTGTTGGAGGATTGGTACTGGTGAGTCTACAAATGTTTTTCATGATCCATGGCTTCCTCGAGATCCCATCTTTAAACCTATTACTAAGCCCTCTCCCAATGGACCGATATTAAGGTTATTGATATACGAAACTCTGATGAGGATTGGAATTGGCAGCTAATCAATCAAGTGCTCTGGCCGATACATATGCTGATTTGCAAAGCATTCCCGTTCAGTTTATGCATGGCCAAGACAAGTTGATTTGGCATTTTACATCAGACGGTGAATATATGTGAAATCGGGATACATGTTAGCTACAAGACAGATTGGGGATACCAGCAATGCACACACATCCTGTCCTTTTTAATATTTTTTGTAATATTTGGAAATTACGATTACCTACCAAAATTATTATTCACTGTTGGAGGGCATTGAACGAAGCTCTGCCTACTCTTTTCAATTTGGCTAAGCGTGGAATTCTGGTGGATTCTTTGTCACCTTATTTCGAGAATGCATTTCATGCATTATGGCAGTGTAAACGAGATAGAAAAGGTATGGCAATCCTCTGCCATTTGGCCACTTTTACAACAGTTTTATGGTAATTCTATTCTTGATCTCTGGCATTTTGTGACTCATTTTGGTACAAGTCTTGATTTGCATTTACTAGCTCGTATTTTGTAGAGTTTATGGTATGACTAGAAATCAATATGTGTTCAATGCTATTGAGGATCCAGGTGCTACTTGTCGATAATCGAGCTTCATGTCTGGATCGTTGTTTGATACATGAAAATCTAGCTGCAATTTCTATAAGTGGGCACCATTCTAAAGAGGACATTTGGAAACCTCCACCCCATTCGGTTCTAAAGATTAGTGTGGATGCCTTAGTACATTCTCATCTGACTTTTATTGGTGTAGGAGTTGTTGTTCGGGATAACCATGGGTTTATTATTCTTGTCTCTGCTAGACGTATTCCAGGCTCTTTCACTCCATTTTTAGCTGAACTTTTTGCTATTCCAGAGGGTATATTGGTTGCTCATCGACATGGTTGGGGTTTTCTGGGATTGTGGAGACGGATGCATCTTTAGTCATGCATGCAATCAATAATTACGGATTGTCATCCAGATGCTTCGATAATACAGTCTATTCGACAATATTGCAATACTGAATCTGGTTTTGTTATTTCTCATTGCAAGAGGTCCGCTAATATTCTTACCCGTAGTCTCTCTCATTAATGTCTAATGAAATTATTTTGTTTCTTTTCAAAAAAAAATAAAAAATAAAAACTATTTCATATTTTCTTACTTCTTGTAAAAGTAATTTTTTCTTTATTTTTAATGGAAATTTTCTTTATTTTTAATGGAATTTTCTAAATTTACTTTATTTTTAATGGAAATTTTCCATCACAAAATAGAGCCGGAAAACCAGAAAAGAGGAACTAAAGTACAAATAATTTTCCAGTTTTCCTTGCAGCAAAGCACAAGAACAATGGCATCAGTGACACCCAAAGCGTATCCATATTCCCAATCTCACTCTCTCTTCTTTCCATCCCAAAAATTAAAAATTCCCTTTAACTTCACAATCAAAATCCAATTTTTCTCAGACCCGTTAAGGAAAAGTCTCGTTTATGTTCATTCTCACAATCCCCAACTCGATTCCATCAAAATGGATCAAACTGCATCTGGGTCTGGATCGGGCTCCAAAAGAGATAGCCATTTGCATGAAGTTGCATCGCCTTCTTCCGCCATTGATTTCTTGACATTGTGCCATCGTTTGAAGGCATGTGTGCATGTCTAATGTTCCAATCTATTGAGATCTCTGCATTAATGAATCTTGTATTGTTTGTGTGATGCCAAGATGCGTTGATTTATTTAGTATTTGTTTTTTTTTTTTCGTGTGATGGTTTAAATAAGGTGGAATTTGAATAGTGTCTTGTGGGTTGTTTGCAATAATTTTTGTTGAATTCATACTTTTCCTTTGTAGCTTGGTGGATAAATTCAATTAGGCGATATGTTTGATGAATTTTTAAGCTTATTGTGTAGAATCACGAGGCTTTTAGCTGAGATTCATTCCAAAAAGAACGAGTGAATATCTGAGGGTAAAACTTAGAGGATCATTCCTGTTTGCTAGAAAAAAAAGTGGGCCATACTTATCAGGCATTTGCATAAACACTATGTAAATCATGCTAGCTATAGTTAATTCAAGGATGGATTCCAAAAACATTAGAGGTTAAATCGATTTCATTGGTGTGTGGGATTGATGTGGTTCTTTTGTCTGTCTACTAGTTTCCATGCAAGATGATTGTGGCTGAGGTGACTGTAGGATCATGTACGGGACTGTAAAAATACTCATGCAATGACATAAGCTGTATTTTTCCTTGGTATGGTCGATTGGTGTTTAGAAGTTTCGGACTTTAGATGTGATGGTATTAAAGTTTATTCTTTTTTCACTGCTATGATGGATGGGACTTTTGACTGTATTAAGTTTCCTTTTTTATCAAGTGTACACAGAAACTAAGAATGAGAATTCTGTTCCACTTTTTTTTGGCACGCTTTCCGGTACATCATAAATATATATCAGGTAAGGTAGAACTCAATGTTGAAGTTGCTTGAAGGAAAAGAATAGAACGGAAGACAAGATACTTGCTGCTTATTTGATGGTTTACTCGTTATATCTGGGGAGCTAACACATCGTAATGTTGTCTCTCCACAGTCTACAAAACGAAAAGGATGGATTAATCATGGTATAAGGGCCCCCGAATCTATTGCCGATCATATGTATCGCATGGCATTGATGGCTTTGATCTCTGATGACCTTCCTGACGTGAACAGGGAAAGGTGGTACTTTAATTGTTTCTTGTAATATTTTTTCTCCTTTCCGTCCTTGAGTTGTTAACTTGAGCCATGCTAGTTACTATAATGTGTGTTAAATAGTGCGTTTTTGTGTGTGGGAATCCTATATTTGGTTTAGGGGATAATCTCTATTGTGAAAATGCAATCCCAAATAATCCAGTCAACCAACTAGGTAGAACAAGAACGTGAAGAAAAAATTGTATGAGTGGAAAAACTGATCAAGCAATGAAGAAAAACATAGAACACACACACGGCAACCAACTTTATCACTCTCACTTGCCAAATCCTATTTAATCTGTTTGCTCAGAGATTTCTTCCTGCGGACATCCTTCATCTGTGATTTCTTCAACTCGAGGACACCTTGCTCTCCACATTTTGTGTGAGAAACTCTTGGGTCTCAGAATCACACAAGCTGCACCAATATAACTCTACTCTAATGACTCAAGTGCCACAACATCAAATAAAGAAAAGGGGATAGTGGGAAACATCCACGCAACATGTCTTCGGGTTCATTTATTCATGATCCTGTTAAATTTCTTTATATTATTTTGACAAAGAAGGTGAACTCATGAAGCCTTGTATTCTTTGCTGATCGAACTTTTGAATATAAATTTTTTAACAGTGTTGTTTTGAACGCATCCAGGTGTATCAAGATAGCAATTGTTCATGACATTGCAGAAGGTGCTTTCGTGATTCAGCTTTATTTTTCTCTTTCATGATTAATGTCATACAATAGCAAATAATATCTGCACCTTTTTCATTTCCGAAAAGTAAAATCTACTTGCTTTTATATGTCCTTCATTCCACCATCGTTTTTTTATATCATGACCTCAATATTTTCTCATTTAACATTTGCATGATTTTGGCCAATAATAATATGTTTTGTGTCGTCTTTTCTGCTTATTTACAAAGTCTTTCTCCAGTTTTCTCTGTACCAATATCTGGAAACTATTGTTATTGCTTGGTTTGACAACTTTCTTGAGCATCATTGAGATATGGTTAGTTAAAATCATCAGTCTGAAAAGAGTTTGGATCTACCTGGATTGAACTATTTTTCTATGATATTTATCAACATTTGCTCATATTAATAATGTGATTGGAGAAAAATATCATTTGTTACTTAATCGGAATTCATACATCTAAACCGTGTCAGTCACAAGTCCTGTCTTATGACCTTTGGACACGCTGAAATACAGTTTTATTCTATTTTCTAGCTATTGTTGGGGATATAACTCCATCTGATGGTGTACCGAAGGAAGAAAAAAGTAGACTGGAACAAGCGGCTTTGGACGAGATGTGCATGGTTCTTGGAGGAGGAATGAGAGGTTTGATTGAGGCCTACGATCCATAAATGTTTTGATCATATCTTCCGTTCTTTTTATTGCATCAGCTTTTTATATTTAATTTTTCAGCTGAAGAGATTAAAGAACTATGGCTGGAGTATGAAAACAACTCGACCTTGGAGGCCAATGTTGTTAAAGATTTTGACAAAGTATGTTATACTTGCATTTCTATGCCATGAAACTGTCTCTTAAGCTTTCAGCAATTTTTACCATATATTTTGTTTTGTCTATTTAAGTTTTACTTGAATACGATGTAGTTTTTTGATTGTATACCTTGTATTCATATCTTTCTGATGTAATTTTGTTTCCCTTCATGCATACCTCAGGTAGAAATGATTCTTCAAGCATTAGAGTACGAAACAGGTAAGTGATCGATCCCAAAAATGATTCTTGGACTAGTTATTTACATTGAAAGTGGAAGAATTTGTCTCCAGTCTATGAGTTTTAGATCATATTTCCAAATTTGACTGTGAACTTTTGTTTTGGAATTTTCTTGTAGAGCATGGGATGGTTTTAGATGAATTTTTTCTGTCAACCGCAGGTAAAATCTGATAGAAAATTCACTTCGGGACTGAAGTTTGATATGAATCAACCCACCCCCTTTTCATTACACACGTCTCTTCAATAACCATGTTTGAATATGTCATGCAGGCAAATTTCAAACTGAAATTGGAAAAAAATGGGCAGCAGTGATCACTTCCAGAAGGAATTCAAAATTGGCAAATAGGCCTAACTAGTAATGTGTTACTCCTGTTGGTTTTTTAGTCAAATCAAGTTATTAGGTGACCTTCATACTTGACACTGGATCGTTTTTCTCTTGTCTCGGATTCAGGATCGTTTCAAGTTATAATTCATAGAATCTTGAAAAAATTGGTTTTACTAATGTAGTACCAAAAAGCTGTTGTAATTTCACTTGTTAGTAAAATTAACGTTTGTTGTTTTTATGGTGAACTGCCCATTGATTTTCTTGGCAAAAATTTGACATTTTTATGGATGCTTATGTTGGGTGGCTCAAGACGCTAGCAGCACGACGGTACAAGATCTGGGCACATGGCCCAGATAATCTTGGACCGTTACCCTTCTGCAGCCTAAAGTTTCCCGGTCAGTAGACTGAGGAGCTAGTAGTCATTTACCCCTTCTATTATCGCTAATAGGCACGTTACCCCTTATGATTTGTAAATTGCCAGTTTCCACCTATAGCTCACTGCCTTTCTTACAAATTTCAGAAATTTTTGGTTTGTGATGAAATACCCTTGTTTAGGAGGGGGTGTTTTGTACCTACTGACAATTTACAGGGGCGTGTTGCTTATTTCCAAACCACGATGAGATAAATTGCACCTGACTAAAACCACAGTGGGATAAATTGTCATAAGGGAAAACTCTGTCGATTTGGCTTTCTAATTTTAGGTGCATGTTACCTCCTATGTTATTCTTTAGGTGCATTTTACCTTCTCAATTGTACAATTAATATTTTAATATGTAAGTTCAAAGCTCAGGCATATAAGAAGGCGTGTGTTACACAAATCATAAGTGGAGAATGCATGTATTCACAAATCACAAGGGGTAAGTTGCTTATTTTTATACAACAGAGGGTATACTGTGTATTTGAAAAGTAGAGGGTTTCATGCCAAAAACTGTATCAGGTTGATACTTGCTCTCGTTGGCTCGTTTGACATTTATATTGTTCATATATAATGGGGTAGTGCTAATGTCAAAACATGAATTGTTGTTCCAAAGCAATATTTTGAAAATTCCACATATACCCTTAAGGCAATCTTCCAAGCTTGTAACCACGATCCGTTTTGAAAATGCTATCAGAGCCTAGGTTTATTCTGGAAATATTAATATAATATTTTGAATATTAATATTATTCTTTAAAGGATGAGACAATTCAAGGGAAATATGGATCCGAACGAATGGTCGAAGTGTTATTCTTACAGGTGATACATCAAAAAATTGTAAGAACTAAATCAAGAACGCTTCAACTAGAAATGGAAAATACAACGAGAAGTTGGTGCTAGCCACGCTAGTATACACCAGTATGAACAACTGGAGAAGATAGCGAGAAATCTTTACAGGATGAACCTCAAACTTCAGTTTGAGTTATCTGAGGCTCAGGATGGTAAACCATCCTGAACACAACAACAGGATTCCAGATCCGAACAACCCAACGATATCCGGAACAAACAGAATAAGATGGGAGAACCAACATCTCGAGAAATCGAGCCGGATACTTCAAAGATTTCCCAATATCTTAGAAAGATTCAGAAGACAGTGCAGCGTTATTGATACAATACCATGTCCCTGCATAGATCCATCAGATTCAGAGTCAAATGGAAATCATGATTAAACATCAGGAGGAAATCCTTGAAAACCTTCGAGATGTTCAAACCCAAGTCAAGGAGTTGGAATCACGATCGAATCCTCCAGATACCGTCCTATGGAACAGAACCCCTTTTACATCAAAAAGAGAAAGTGGAGGAGGTCCGACGACCTTTGACGGAGACTGAGAAAATGATTGCCATCACCCGAGGAGATATAATACTTACTACAAAGTAATTGAAAGAATCAACCTGGAAGATCTACGTGATCTTGCTGATTCGTTTGCGGGATTAAATCTCGTAGACTTTAAAACAAATCAAGTTGGCGGAATTCCTCAACTTCCACCACCACAAGAAAGTTTCGGGTCAAACAATCCACCACCCGATGGAGATCAAAGAATGCCCCATCAAGGCGATTTTACCACTGGAGCAAACTTAGATCCCTCAGTTGGAACAAGGAGCCGCTTCCGTAGACCAGATTTACATTAGACGCCATATGGGAAATCTCAGTTAGATCCGATATATCCATAGGGGCTCATGCTCAAACTGGATATTCTGGATTTCAAAAATCGAGAGGTTCTTTCCTTAGTATAAGTATGGAGGGATCAGCCAAAATTGCATGGGAACTCACGGACCCCAGGTACCAGAGAAGAAGTCATAGCCGGAGAATCCCTGAAAGCAATTGTGGACAAGATGACTAAATTCTTTAAAATCTGTTTCATTGGAGTTGGTTACTTCGAAGGAATGGAGCACGAGAAGGCAAAAAATATAGAAAAGCTCTATATATCCTGGAACTACATGATATATGTTATGTAGACGAGTACATCAAACACTTCATAGAGATGGAAGACAAAGATGACTGAAAAAGATGTAGCCGAGCTGTTCTTTGCCAAAATATTGATTCCATGGAGAGAAATGCTTATCCAGGAATATACACCGCAAGAAATGGAGACGGTGTCCAGGAGGATGTCATTTATTAAAATGAAACTTGCGGAGTGGTGCTATCAAACAAAACTCCAAACAAATTACAAAAAGCTAAGAGGATTCAACAAAACAGCCCCTCTTTGATGTACTGGGAATGATATCCCTACAATCATTGGAAACTAGCCCCAAAAGCGGAAAATGAAAAAGCACAGAAATCATCCTTATGCCCGAGGAAGTAGTAGAATGGTTAGGTCTTCATGGAGACCTATGAAGTTCTGGTCAAAGTAGAAAGTACGAAGTTACAGATCAGGGCAACGATCAGGACCTACCATGGAAAAAGCCATGGATATGATTGGTCTTCGAAGCAGGAAGCATCAGATTATCCATAAGGTGACAACCAGTGAATTTTCGATCCCGATGGAATTCACGAGAAACCAAATTGAGATGCAGTTAATCACCTACAGAGAAATTCAGGTGATTAAAACAAGGTCAAAAGAGAAGTTGATAATACGCTATCATGGATTCATATTGGAGCCATTAGAGTTATCATCAAGGCTACTTTTAAGGAAGGAATTGATTCGCCACTCAATCTTGCGATCTTTGACAAGAGAATCCCAAACCTTAATGATTCTTTTTTGGGAGCAGTTGCAGGAAATTTGTATGCTGAAAAGATGACCTTCAACATCTATCCCAGAATTGCATACAATTTGGGAGATCGAGACTTCAACAAGGTCCTTACTCTTCATCAAGACTTTAAAAGAAATGATTTGATAAAAGAATAGAATAGTCCTTACTCGATCACCAACAAGGTGTCTTGCGCGCTCTTAAATACGCATCATTCAGAAGTATTTTGAGAAAAGAATTCATCGAAGTCCCCAGAATCTTCGAAGATTTCGCAAAAACAGTGTTGCCAGATATTATTAATGCTCCGACAATTGGAGTTACATGACCAACCTACTTTGAACAGAAGCAGGAGCCTTATGATCTAGCGAAGAAAAATATCTTTCCAACATGATAGGTTAATTAGCAACCATCCCGGGGAAAAACAAAAGGCAGTCTCAAGCAGGATTCAGAAAATTCCAGATATCTTCAAAACACAGGGAGTTCTGAAGTATCCAGAAGAATGGCAAAAAGTTGAAATAATCTTTGACATTACGGAAAAGGATAACATCTTTCCTTGTGATGTCCTATATTATTTACAACAACCCACAGTTGGCAGATATCAAGGTAGCCTCAAAATTGGCGAAAATGTTCTAGCAATTGCCGCGACAGCAGGAAGAATCCCAGAACATATTATTTTTGGGATTGAGTTTCTTGAGGAACACAAACCTTGGGAACGATTGTAGGATGGAATGGAATTCACGGTGGACAGAAAAAGATACAGAATCCGATGACCACTAGTCCATTCTCAATATACATCCTAGTCGGGATGTTATACGGAAAATATCGAGCAGAATATTTTGCAGTTTATATTGATTCAGGAGCTGGAATATGCACTGTCAAACGAGACATCTTCCCTAAAGTAGTTGGCGAGAAATTACCAGCCATTGCCGGAAGAGACTTTTCCAAGATGATTGTTATTCTTAATGAAGGAGTCCAGACAACGGAGATAATAATCAGAGGAGCAGGTGTTCGCTCTTTTTTTAACACAAAATTTATTATCAATTTAAAATCAATGTACAAATATTTCGCAAGTGCACTGTGACAAGTTTTAGTATAGATAGAAAGAATACGGACTAACAAGCAAGTACCAAATAAGACGCTTTAAACTATATTTAACCTACGGTAATGAATTAAATAAAATGCTAATTAACTAAATTAAACTACTAATTTAACCAAGTCAATAAAAGTAAACGAGAAAATTTCGTTAGAGAATATTATCAAGACGTCGGCTCACCAATGCAATCCCCAATTCTCGATTGAATATCCAAATAAGTACACTCTCGTGTACTTATTTAACAACTCAATATTGAATTAAGATCCGTGAAAACTACTAGATTTCGATTATTAGATATCTATAGCTATCTCAGTCTGAAATCCATGGTATGAGTTATTAATTCCGTATCATGAAATCATCTCTCGATCTCCATTACTAACATCATTCAAAGGTGATCAATCGATCAAAAGTATTAAAATCATAAAACAAACACAAAAATTTATAAGGATTCAATCAAATAACTAATCATCAAATCGTAGGTTCAAAACAAGAGGTTTGCCTAGCCTCAATAAATAAATTTAGTTCAGCATAATTAAGCAAAATAAATCAAAACTAATGATTAAAGGCAAAGAAAAACTCGCGATGTCGACTTCGTTTGTTCCTCTATCGCTTCCTTCTCGATCGTTCCTCGAATACCTTGTTGGCTTGTTCCAAAGCTAAGATGATTTATGGGTGGATTGTGGTTGATGGTGAATGTGGAAGATGGGATGGAGGCTCATCCTAGGGTATGAAAAGTCTGACTCTGGTGTGATTTTCGTCCACTATTTATAGAGGAGAGAAAATATGAAGTTTCCTTGTTAGACACAAACTCTAAAATGAATTTATTTTTCAGAAAATTCGTTCGGGCGGTCGATTGCTACTTCCTCGCGATCGATCGTGATTTCTTCTTCCCGCTTGGCGATCGATTGCCAAAATGGGGCGATCGATCGCTGAATTGTAAACTTTGTTTCTTCAACTTTCTGCTGGCGCGCGATCGATCTCCTCCTTCGCGATCGATCGCTGCATGAAATTCTTCAAATCGAGTTTCTTGTCCCTTTCTCGACATGTTTGGCTCGAGTAGCCATATTTCATCTTTTTGGCTCATTTCCCTCACTTTTATGCATATCAACCTTGATTCCTGAAACATACAAATATATATCAAAAAGCGTAAAATCGTCCAGGAATTAATACGAAAACCATTAGAAATCTATAGCTAGATAAGTGTAAAAATAACACTTATCAACTTCCCCAAACTTATCAGTTGATCGCCCTCGATCAAGCATTAAAGTCGCAATGTAGAGTACATTCTTGATACTTGAAACAAATTATTTCATGATTTGCATTATTATCAGAAATCTCATACACACATACAAAAGTTGACAAGACATGTTTTCTCATAAATTAAGCAACACATCTCAAAACCAGAACGTGTGTGTGTGCTATTGTCAATCTCAAGTTTCATGCACATCTTCAAGATCAAATCATGCTAATCAACTCAAAGTCAAGATTATCGTTAAGCACTCCATAGGCCTATTTTTAAACAACTTCTCCACTAATGATAGTTACTCCCTAGACTTGGATCAAAATGTTTTTTTAAGCTTGTAATGTTAGGCCTTTGGTGTCGGTTTCAAAGAAAAGGTAGGATAAGCGCAAATAAGAGAGTATAATATATGTATTTCAACTTTTAGCACATCTCGAGCTTCTCTTCTTTTTTCTTTTCTAGCATTGGCCACTTTGGGTCTTTTTATTCTTTTTTTTCAAGGCCCTTTCTTTACCTCTTTTCTTTTTCTCATTCATAACATTTTTAATAAGCTTTTCAAAGTATAGCAATTTACGTACATCTAATGATATTCATTATACTCCCTTTGGGTAATGATAAAACTTTTTAATTCAGGCTCATACAAGTGGGTATAATGAGTACCAATAAATATCGAATGTGGGCTAATTGCATGTTAAACATACACAATTCTTTTTCAATGAAGCTCAAATTGGGACACTAGAGATTAATTAGACCATGTAAGCTTGAAAGGTTCAAACGTCTCAAAGATTGTCTAGATCATTTCCAAGTCAAGTTTGTAACTATAAAATTTCGCCTCAAAGTGTCATAATGAAATAGGTTCTAGGATAACTCTTAAGATGTTCAAGACAAATCATCGAGTTCACAACAATTGTCACTATTTAAAATGCAATCCACAAGATCATGACTCAATGTGTTTGATGTATTCTTCATCCTTGACATGCTAACTCAAAACAGGATATTCATGTACAAGTCCAACAATCATCAAAATTCAAGTCCATATGCATAGTGAGATCAAAATATTCATTGAATAGTCACTACTATAATTCATTCTTTTCTCAAGTTTGAACTAATAGAAAAAATATTAGCTCATAAAAATCGGACGATTCAAGTGTCAATTACAACACACAACATGCATATTAAACAAATAAAATATGCAAGCCACTCCCCCAAACTTAAATCAAACATTGAATGTTTAAAAGAATCAAAAGGGAAACAGTAAACTCCCCTGATCAATATACTTGCATGAGGACTGATGGATATTGGCTTTTCAAGCTCTGATACTGTAGGGGTTTATCACTCCAAATGAGTACCTAACAAGAGAAGAATGCAATAGTAAAATAGTTGACTCGAGAGAAAAAAAAAAAAAAAAACTGAAAGCAAAATAGTGAAGGAATTTCTTGAGTTGCCTCCCAAGAAACGCCGATTTCTAGTCGTCGGCTTGACCATCAAACAACGGCTGCCACCCGTAGTGTGATATCCCTGAAATTAATCATGTGCTTTATGGTTTCTAATAATAATTATGGTGTTATGATTATTATTATGGTTGAGAAATGTATAGTTATGCGGTGGGCATGAACTGATATTACATTTCAGGGTGCATGGAATGCATAGTGGGGGAAATGGTGTTTTGGCATGATTTATTGGGCTTTGTTCTAGTGATGTAGAAAAAGCATGTTAATTGTTGTTATGGTTCATTTAGTGAGTAAATGCTTTCAAATATCATGTAGGGATATTTTTCTACATCATGCTAATTAATTTGGACATCATTTAAATTTTTATTCCCCACTTCTATCACTACACCCCACCCCCCTCTTTATTCACTCTTACCTCCCCGTCACTCTCTCAAAAACACCCAAACCCTTACCCAAACCCATTTTGATCGATCAAAGAGGAGAAAAAGAGGAGAGGAAACTTGGAAGCTTTTAAATCCTTGAATCTTGCTAGGAATTAAAGCTTAAGTGGTAAGAATCTTGTTAGTTGTATGTTAAACATGTTGGTTTGAGTTGGATTTGTATTTTTGAGAAGAAAATGGATTTGTTTTGAAATATGTTATTTTTTGGTGGGATATGGTTTTTATGAGGTGTTATTGGTTTATTTATGTTGTGGTATGATGTTGGTTTGTAAAAATGTGGTGTTTGTGGTATTAGCATGGATATTATGCACAAAAATGGTGTTTTCTCGCTTTTGCAGGACTCGTCGATCGATCGGTGCGGAGCCACAGATCGATCGCTCGTATGAGGAACCGAAAAAGGATTTTGCAGCCTGTCTCGATCGATCGGTGGAAACTCCCGAACGAAAGACGAGGGTCCTCGATCGATCGGTGATGCCATCTCGATCGATCGAGCAAGGCAACGATTTGGTGCCAAAACCTGATCGCCTCGCGATCGATCGCGAGCTTGGGCCGATCGATCGCGAGGCACGAATAGTGGAAGAATCATATTTTTGAATTTTTTATGGGATAATTGGTATTGGACTATTATATGGCTTCTAATATTGAATTGTGCAACTGTGTAGAGCCTTCCCAGGTGGCAACACAACGTAGGGGATAAAGTCATACGACATCCCATATTTTGTAAAGGTGCGCAGAGAGACGTACGGGCACCAAACGGTAACATGTATTTTATATACATATTGGGTTACACATTGTGGTTGCATATATATATTGGATGCTTGGTGCATATCATGTATAGACGTTGTTATACTCGAGTCATGATTTTAATGCTTTGCCGCCGTCATTTGAAGCGATGAGAGATTACTTGCCGCTGTCATATCATAACGAGGAAAGAATATTTGCCGCTAATATGTTAAAGCGATGGTAATTGCCGCTGGTAGCGTTTATCGCGTACGCCCAAATTAACCCTCTCAAGTTAATAACACTAATGAATGTAGTAGCGTGAGTAGGGATCGACCCCACAGGGAAGTGAATACCTTTATGCTAACAAGTATCAAAATAGGGGGTTTTCGAATTTCTTTAACTATAACTAATTTAAACAAAAGCAAGCAAATCACTAGTTTATCAAGATTCAAGAGCAATTCTTGGTTTTCGGTTAACTTTACCTTTGGAAATCATTCACTTGATCATCAAATTACTAAACATATGAATTTATTCAATTATTCATCAATTGAAAACTTAATTCCTTACTTACCTTAATCGTGGTAAAAAAGAAAACAACATTCAATTCGACTCTTATCAAATCTTTAACCAAAACTAAAGCCGTTAAGATTAAATCAATGATAGTTTCAAAACTAGTAAGTTTGATGAATCTAATCAATAAGAACTACAGCCGTTAGAATTAATTACCAATCGTTTCCTAAGAATTTAATAACACCAACAGCAGGTAATTATCAATCTTAGTTGCTTCTTAATTAGCATTAGACAGTGTGTGTGATTATTAGGTGATCAATCTATCAATCAAACACAACAATCATAAGAATCATAATCTGAAAAATAAATTGAAATTGAATTAAAAATTCAACAATCAAATCAAAATTTTCACAAGTATTTCTATTCCAAAAGGCAAGTATACCTCAACCAAGAATCAAAGTGTTTAGCCTTGCATAACTAAATCTAAAACTAACAAAAATTGTATTAAAAACATCAAACAATCAATAGAAAAGAAAGTTATTAAAGCAAAGCACGATTCCGGCTTGTTGATTCCGTCTTCGTTCTTCGAGCATCTTTACAAAACTTTAAAGAAAATTATTCTAAAAAATTAAATTATGTTCTAAGGTCTGAATTCTCTCCCAAAGAGACTGATTTTCGAGTTATAAAGCTAGGGAGGCTGATGGAGTAGGGTAGAATCCATGTGGAAAGGAAATAAATCAAGTCTCCACACTTTCCGAAACTCAGCTGGCGATTGATCACCATAAGGTAGTGATCGATCGCTAGTTTATTTTTTTCGGCGAAATTCCTTTGGCGACCGATCGCCTCTTTTCTCGCGATCGATTGCTTTACTCCAGTAAGGTTTGGCGATCGATCTCCTCTTTTCTCGCGATCGACCGCTGCAGCGTAAATCTTGTTGCTCAACTTTCTGTCCAAAGGCGATCGATCGCCTCCTTCATGCGGTCGATCGCTTCAACTAAAATTACATTTTAGCCTTTTTCTTGATCTACATTGAGTCCTTATTAGCTCCAGAGCTTTTCTTGACCTTTATTCGCATTAGTTAGCTCGATTTCTTCGATTCCACCTACAATTACACAAATATACGATTAGGTAGCATATGTATCAAATTATCCATCAAAACATACCAAATCGTAAACAATTAAAAGCAATAGATGTGTCTATTTCTAGTCAAATCAAACTCCCCCATACTTACTCTTTACTCGACCTCGAGTAAATCAGACAAAACTAAAATATTTTTGTTTGGCTCATAGCATCATAACAAACTAACTTGTTCTCACTTTAATGCCTCAACAATTTTAAACATGCATAGTAATGAAAGGCGGTGAAAAGTTAATAGTGTAACAAGTTCAATCCCTAAGCATCTCATACTTAACAGAGTAGTGAACGTGTGTGTGTGGTCATAAACAAGTGTTGTGTACAAATTATAGATCCAAAAGATGCAAACCCACAATAGTTCAAGTCATACACTAACACAAGTATAAGCTTACTTGCACACTCTTCTCCACTATCTTAGCCACTTTGCAAACATAAATCAAGTAGGTCTTATTAGCTTGTAGCTTGGCCTAGGTATTGGCTTATGAAAGAAAGGAAAAAGACATATCAAACAAGAGAGTATACTGATTTGCACACTAAAAGCTTCTCTTCTTGCCTGAATTTTTCAACTTTTATTTCAACATTTTTCTTCTTTTGTGCCTTGGATCCCCTTGGAGTCATATTTTTATCTATTTTCTCAAGGCATCCCTTTTCTTTCATGCATTTCATTCTTTTCATAATGAAGCTCACAAACATTTTAATCATTGAATACTTAAGTGCATGTGAATGAAAAGCATCATACTCCCTTCAAAGGTATGGATAGAATTCATATTTAGCCTCATTAGGAAGGATGATAAGCAAAGAATGTCGAATGGGGGTCTTTTGTATGCTTAGCATACAACCATTCTTTTGCATTAAAGCTCAAAAAGGGTACTAGTGATTGATTTTCTTTACATGGTAGGCTTGAAAGGCTCAAACGCATCAAAGATTGCCTATATCACTTTCATGTTCGCAAGTAGTCTAGACATACGCCTCAAAGAGCATGTAGTTAAGTTCTAGCATGTATTAGAGACTTCTTAAGACCATCACACAATTCACACAATCTTCACTAAGCTATGCACATTTCACAAGTCATGACAATAATGTGCTCAAAATATTCAACCACTATGTTAAAGCAAAATTTGCATTAGAGTTCAAAGTGTTCCAAGGTTAACAATTCATCTTTGTTCAAAAGCATGCATGATATCAATTAGGTTTCATCATGGGCTAGTGATTCTAAGCATGTATTCATTATTGACTATGAGCTCAAAATTTTCAAATTTTTTGATTTTTTGTATTTTTATAATAAGAAAAACAATAACACACAACTAATCCCTCCCCCATACTTAAATCTTACATTGTCCCCAATGTAAGACAAAAATACAAGAAAAGAGAAAAATCTAACTACTAAAGCAAAAAAAATAAAAGGGAGAAAGGAAACTAAATCCCCTTGGGTTGCCTCCCAAGCAGCGCCTCTATTTAACGTCTGTGGCCCGACACTAATCCTTGGGATCAATCGAAGTGAGGTGGATCCTCTAGAGCCACCTTGATGTTCACTCGTCCACCTTCCTCGTCTTGGACACCATCGTAGTAATGCTTCAATCGGGGACCATTCACCTTGAATGTCTTAGTGGTGTCCAAACTCTGAATTTCCACCGCACCATGGGGATACACATTAGTAATGATATAAGGTCCATGCCATCTAGAACGAAGCTTACCTGGAAATAGGCGAAGGCGTGAATGGTAAAGGAGAACTTTTTGACCAACTTCAAAACTCCTCTTGATATCATTTTGTCATGGAAGTCCTTTGTCTTTTCCTTTTAGATCCTTGCACTCTCATACGCCTCATTCCTTATTTCTTCTAGCTCTTGCAATTGCAACTTCCGATGCAAGCCACTCTCATCATAGTTCATGTTGAAATGCTTCACAACCCAGTATGCTTTATGCTCCAACTCTACAGGAAGATGACATGATTTACCAAAAATGAGTCGATATGGTGACATACCTATTGGAGTCTTATACGCAGTCCGGTAAGCCCAAAGTGCGTCATCCAGTCTTAAGCTCCAATCCTTCCTTGTTGGGTTGACAGTCTTTTCCAATATGCCTTTGATTTCTCAGTTAGAGACCTCGGGTTGGCCATTTGTTTGTGGATGGTAGGCGGTGGAGACTTTGTGGGTCACATGATACTTCTTGAAAAGACTTTCTACCGTCCTATTGCAAAAGTGTGTACCTCTATCACTGGTGATAGCTCTTGGGATTCCAAACCTAGAGAAAAAGGTTATGTTTTATAAAATCTGCAACAACTTTGGAATCGTCAGTCCGGGTACGATAGCTTCCACCCATTTCGAAACATAGTCAACGGCAAGAAGTATATAAATATGACCATAAGAGGTAGGGAATGGTCCCATAAAGTCGATGCCCCATACGTCAAAAATTTCAGAAATAAGAATGAGTTGTTGAGGCATCTCCTTTCTTTGGAAGATATTACCGGTCATTTGGCATTGCGCACAGTTCTTGCAAAAATAGTAGGCATCACGAAACATGGTAGGCCAAAAGAATCCACACTCTAGCACCTTCCGAGACGTCCTCTTTGCACCAAAATGTCCCCCACAAGCGTATGAATGGCAGAACTTAAGAATGTTATTTACCTCAGTTTCGGGTATGCATCTCCTAATGATTTGGTCCGCGCAGTTCTTCCATATGTAAGGATCATTCCACACATAGTACTTGGCATCACTCCTTATCTTAGGTCTTTGGGACCTAGACAATTCAAAAGGTAGTACATTAGAAGCTAAGAAGTTCACAATATGAGCATACCATGGTAGATTGTCGCTTATGGAGAGTAGATGCTCATCCGGGACTTCCTCCTTCAAACAAAGCTCCTCATCCACATGTGGTAGACGACTTAAGTGATCCGCTACTTTGTTCTCGCTGCCCTTCTTATCCTTGATTTGTATGTCAAACTCACTCAAGAGCAAAATCCATTTTATCAAACTTGGTTTTGCCTCCTTCTTCGTCATCAAATAGCGAAGAGCTGCATGATCAGAATAAACAAAGACTTTAGTACCAAGTAGATAAGATTGAAATTTTTCAAGAGCAAAAACAACTGCTAAAAGCTCTTTCTCAGTAGTGGAATAGTTCCGTTGAGCATCATTCAAGGTCTTTGAGGCATAGTAGATGGCATGTGATGCTTTCCCCTCTTTTTGGCCTAAGACAACACCAACCGCATAATCACTGGCATCGCACATGATCTCGAAAGGATTACTCCAGTCGGGTGGTTGTATGATGGGGGTAGAAGTCAATGACTCCTCCAGTCGATCAAAAGCACTCTTGCTTGCTTCATCCATCTCAAAAGGAACATCCTTTTGTAATAGCTTACACAAAGGTGTAGCTATCTTAGCGAAATCCTTGATGTACCTCCTGTAAAAACCTGCATGTCCAAGAAAAGAGCGCACATCCCGAACACAAGTAGGATAAGGTAAAGATTGCATAACATCAATTTTAGCTTTGTCTACCTCTATACCTTTAGCAGAAACGACATGACCCAACACTATACCTTGTTCTACCATAAAATGACATTTTTCAAAATTTAGAACAAGATTAGTCTGTATGCATTTTTTTAATACAAGTGTAAGGCTAGCAAGGCAATCATTGAATGAGTTACCGTAGACAGTAAAATCGTCCATGAATACCTCTAGAATATGCTCAATAAACTCAGAAAAAATGCTAACCATACACCGTTGAAACGTGGCTGGAGCATTGCACAGTCCAAAGGGCATGCGTCGGTAGGCGAATATGCCAAAAGGGCTTGTGAAAGTAGTCTTTTCTTGGTCCTCCGGTGCAATTGCAATCTGAAAATAACCCGAATAACTGTCAAGGAAGCAATAATATGAATGGCAAGCTAACCTCTCAAGCATTTGGTCAATGAAGGGTAGAGGGAAGTGATCCTTTCGAGTCACAGCGTTTAGCTTCCGGTAGTCGATACACACTCGCCATCCATTTTGAATACGTGTGGGCACAAGTTCATCATCCTTGTTTTTTATTACAGTAATACCGGTCTTCTTTGGTACCACTTGGACTGGACTGACCCATTGACTGTCCGAGATAGGATAGACCACCCCAACCTCTAAAAGCTTCAAAATCTCCTCTTTCACCACATCCATCATGGGTGGGTTAAGCTTCCTTTGGGGCTGACATGTAGGGCTTCCTCCTTCTTCAAGTAGAATGCGATGCATGCATGTGGAGGGACTGATTCTCTTGATGTCAGCTATGGTCCAACCGATTGCAGTCTTGTGCTCCTTGAGCACATAAATAAGATCCTTCTCTTGGTCATCCCCCAACTTGCTAGAGATGATCATTGGTAATGTATCTCCTTCACCAAGGAATACATATTTGAGATGGCTAGGTAGTGGCTTCAACTCTATGGTAGGTGCCTACAAAACAGATGGAAGAATTCTAGTGTTAGAAACAGGCAATGATATAAAAGAAACGTTACCTGACTGATGTAGCTCAGGTGTATCATCCAAGGCATCTATGGTATCTTTCAACTCATTTATGGTGAACAACTCCCCATCCTCCTTCTTCATAGCCATGGTAAGAGTGACTTCCAGTTCATCTTTCCCTACAATCTCAAAAACTTCCTGTGACAAATAGTTAATAACATCAATAGAATACACAGTGTCATCATCATTGCGAGGATATTTCATGGCATCATAAATGTTAACTATCTCACCATCAAATTCCATAGTAAGGGTACCACTATGCACATCTATCTTGGTCTTAGAAGTTTTGAGGAATGGTCTTCCTAACAAAATGGGACTACTCTTATCACCATTCTCCATATCAAGGACATAAAAATCCGTAGGGAATACCAATTCGTTGACTTGCACAAGCACATCTTCAATTACACCCCTAGGATATGCACTAGACCTATCCGCTAGTTGAATAACCACTCTAGTAGTGTTCAAAGGACCAAGTTGTAGAGAAGCATATATAGAGTATGGCATGACATTAATTGATGCTCCTAAATCTAACATGGCTTTTTCAAGGCGAGTGTTACCAATTGTGCACGGAATAGAGAACATACCTGGGTCCTTACACTTGGTAGGATTTTTCTTTGGATCACAGGTAATACGTTTTCACCCAGTTTAATCTTTTGGGATCCCTTCAATCTATGATTCCTCTTGGCAGTGCATAATTCTTTCAAAAATTTTGCATAGCGAGGTACTTGTTGAATTGCATCAAGTAAGGGAATGTTTACCTCACATCGTCGAAAGGTTTCATATAGACCTTTAAGTCCAGCATATTTCCTATTGTCTTTTAATGCTTGGGGGAAAGGGGGTGGCACTTTATATTTAGAAAAGGAAGGAGACTTACCTTTTGGTACCTCTTGTTCCATGGTGGTCTTGTCTCCAACTTTAGCTTCCTTTTCTCCATCACCCTTGGGTTGATCTTCCGCCTTCTCCTCCGGTATCTCCAGTTCTTTACCACTCCTAAGTATGTCTGCACTTGCATTTTCCCTTGGATTCACCACTATTTGGGATGGTAGGGTGGTCGATCCATGGGCTTCAACACGATTGAGTGCGGTGGCTAGTTGACCCACTTGAGTGTTCAAGCTTTGAATACTTGATCTTGTTTCCTGTTGAAATTTTGTAACATTATGAGCAAGATCTTGAATAATATTCTCTAACCTGTCACTAGTAGAAGGGTAATTAGACTGTTGTGTCCTCTGAAAAGGTGGTTTGTATGGTGGTGGATGTTGTGGTTGTTGTGGCACTTGAGGTGGAACGTGATTCATCGATTGTGGTCCATAGCTCAAGTTAGGATGGTCTCTCCATCCTGGGTTGTATGTGTTGGAGTAAGGGTCATATTTGCGTTGAGGTTGCCCCGGAAATCCACCTGCTGCATTCACTTGCTCAGCAGATGCTTCTTGAAGTGATGGACATGAATCTGTAGTATGACTCATCTCCAAACATATTCCACACGGCTTCACTGTTTGTCCGTTTCCTCCTGCCATTTGGCGAACAAGAGAGGTGAGGCTAATAAGTTGTTGGTCTAGGTTAGACACATTTACCTCTCATTGTTTCCGTTGATTCGGCTCATTTCTAAAGTTGCCAAACTGTTATGAGTTGGCTGCCATGTTTGCTATCAAGCTTCTTGCATCTTCCGGTGTCTTATCCACAAAAGCTCCACCGCTCGCAGCGTCAACCAAGTTCCTGTCACTAGATAACAAACCCTCATAAAAGTATTGTATGAGTAAATGTTCACTTATCTGGTGTTGTGGGCAGCTTGCACACAACTTCTTGAAGCGCTCCCAGTACTCATGCGATGTCTCTCCCGTGTATTGTCTAATAGAGTAGATCTCCTTCCGTATATTAGCCGCCCTCGATGCTGGAAAGTATTTTTCTAGAAACGTCCTCTTGACAACATTCCATGTTGTGATCGATCCGGATGGTTGGTAGAATAACCAGTCCTTTGCAGCGTCCTTCAAGGAAAAAAGGGAAAGCTCTCAACTTGATTTGCTCCTCAGTAATTCCAGTCGGCTTCATAGTGGTGCAAACCACATGGAACTCCATCAAATGCTTATGAGGATCTTCTCCTGCAAGTCCATGAAAAGATGGCAACAAATGTATTAGTCCAGATTTCAGTTCAAAATTAACATTAGTTGCAAGAGTAGGAAAGGTAATGCAAAGAGGTTGTTGGTTCAAATCTGGATTGGCCAGTTGTCGTAAACTTCGATTCGCAGCCATGTTGTCCCTTTCTTCCTCTTCTTGCCTTCGATTTTCTCTCCTTCTCCGATGTAGTGTCCTCTCGATCTCAGGATCGTAGTGAATATTGTCTTCTTGATCTGAGGGTTCACCTGTACTCATGAACAAACAACACTAGTATAAAATGAAATAAATAAAATGACGTTAACACAAAAGTAATTGCCTTCCCCGGCAATGGCGCCAAAATTTGGTAGCTTTAATCGCGTACGCCGAAATTAACCCTTTCAAGTTAATAGCAGTAATGAATGTAGTAGCGTGAGTAGGGATCGATCCCAGAGGGAAGTGAATACCTTTATGCTAACAAGTATCAAAATAGGGGGTTTTCGAATTTCTTTAACTATAACTAATTTAAACAAAAGCAAGCAAATCACTAGTTTATCAAGATTAAAGAGCAATTCTTGGTTTTCGGTCAACTTTACCTTTGGAAATCATTCACTTGATCATCAAATTACTAAACATATGAATTTATTCAATTATTCATCAATTGAAAACTTAATTCCTTACTTACCTTAAGCGTGGTAAAAAAGAAAACAACATTCAATTCGACTCTTATCAAATCTTTAACCAAAACTACAGCCGTTAAGATTAAATCAATGATAGTTTCAAAACTAGTAAGTTTGATGAATCTAATCAATAAGAACTACAGCCGTTAGAAGTAATTATCCAATCGTTTTTCCTAAGAATTTAATAACACCAACAGCAGGTAATTATCAATCTTAGTTGCTTCTTAATTAGCATTAGATAGTGTATGTGATTATTAGGTGATCAATCTATCAATCAAACACAACAATCATAAGAATCATAATCTAAAAAACAAATTGAAATTGAATTAAAAATTCAACAATCAAATCAAAATTTTCACAAGTATTTCTATTCCAAAAGCAAGTATCCCTCAACCAAGAATCAAAGTGTTTAGCCTTACTTAACTAAATCTAAAACTAACAAAAATTGTATTAAAAACACCAAACAATCAATAGAAAAGAAAGTTACTAAAGCGAAGCACGATTCCTGCTTGTTGATTCCGTCTTCGGTTTTCGAGCGTCTTTACAAAAATTGAAAGAAAAATTATTCTAAAAAAATAAAATTATGTTCTAAGGTCTGAATTCTCTCCCAAAGAGACTGATTTTTGAGTTATAAAGCTAGGGAGGCTGATGGAGTAGGGTAGAATCCATGTGGAAAGGAAAGAAATCAAGTCTCCACACTTTCCAAAACTCAGCTGGCGATCGATCGCTTTGCTCCAGTAAGGTTTGGCGATCGATCGCCTCTTTTCTCGCGATCGATCACTGCAGCGTAAATTTTGTTGCTCAACTTTCTGTCCAAAGGCGATCGATCGCCTCCTTCATGCGGTCGATCGCTTCAACTAAAATTACATTTTTAGCCTTTTTCTTGATCTACATTGAGTCCTTATTAGCTCCAAAGCTGTTCTTGACCTTTATTCGCCTTAGTTAGCTCGATTTCTTCGATTCCACCTACAATTACACAAATATACGATTAGGTAGCATATGTATCAAATTATCCATCAAAACATACCAAATCGTAAATAATTAAACGCAATTGATGTGTCTATTTCTAGTCACATCAAACTCCCCCATACTTACTCTTTACTCGACCTCCAGTAAATCAGACAAAACTAAAATATTTTTGTTTGGCTCATAGCATCATAACAAACTAACTTGTTCTCACTTTAATGCCTCAACAATTTTAAACATGCATAGTAATGAAAGGCGGTGAAAAGTTAATAGTGGAACAAGTTCAATCCCTAAACATCTCATACTTAACAGAGTTGTGAACGTGTGTGTGTGTGGTCATAAACAAGTGTTGTGTACAAATTATAGATCCAAAAGATGCAAACCCACAATAGTTCAAGTCATACACTAACACAGGTATAAGCTTACTTGCACACTCTTCTCCAATATCTTAGCCACTTTGCAAACATAAATCAAGTAGGTCTTTATTAGCTTGTAGCTTGGCCTAGGTATTGGCTTATGAAAGAAAGGAAAAAGACATATCAAACAAGAGAGTATAATGATTTGCACACTAAAAGCTTCTCTTCTTGCTTGAATTTTTCAACTTTTATTTCAACATTTTTCTTCTTTTGTGCCTTGGCTCCCCTTGGAGTCATATTTTTATCTATTTTCTCAAGGCATCCCTTTTCTTTCATGCATTTCATTCTTTTCATAATGAAGCTCACAAACATTTTAATCATTGAATACTTAAGTGCATGTGAATGAAACACATCATACTTCCTTCAAAGGTATGGCTAGAATTCATATTTAGGCTCATTAGGGAAGGATGATAAGCTAGTCAAAGAATGTCGAATGGGGGTCTTTTGTATGCTTAGCATACAACCATTCTTTTGCATTAAAGCTCAAAAAGGGTACTAGTGATTGATTTTCTTTACATGGTAGGCTTGAAAGGCTCAAACGCATCAAAGATTGCCTATATCACTTTCATGTTCGCAAGTAGTCTAGACATACGCCTCAAAGAGCATGCAGTTAAGTTCTAGCATGTATTAGAGACTTCTTAAGACCATCACACAATTCACACAATCTTCACTAAGCTATGCACATTTCACAAGTCATGACAATAATGTGCTCAAAATATTCAACCACTATGTTAAAGCAAAATTTGCATTAGAGTTCAAAGTGTTCCAAGGTTAACAATTCATCTTTGTTCAAAAGCATGCATGATATCAATTAGGTTTCATCATGGGCTAGTGATTCTAAGCATGTATTCATTATTGACTATGAGCTCAAAATTTTCAAATTTTTTGATTTTTTGTATTTTTATAATAAGAAAAACAATAACACACAACTAATCCCTCCCCCATACTTAAATCTTACATTGTCCCCAATGTAAGACAAAAATACAAGAAAAGAGAAAAATCTAACTACTAAAGCAAAAAAAATAAAAGGGAGAAAGGAAACTAAATCCCCTTGGGTTGCCTCCCAAGCAGCGCCTCTATTTAACGTCTGTGGCCCGACACTAATCCTTGGGATCAATCGAAGTGAGGTGGATCCTCTAGAGCCACCTTGATGTTCACTCGTCCACCTTCCTCGTCTTGGACACCATCGTAGTAATGCTTCAATCGGGGACCATTCACCTTGAATGTCTTAGTGGTGTCCAAACTCTGAATTTCCACCGCACCATGGGGATACACATTAGTAATGATATAAGGTCCATGCCATCTAGAACGAAGCTTACCTGGAAATAGGCGAAAGCGTGAATGGTAAAGGAGAACTTTTGACCAACTTCAAAACTCCTTCTTGATATCATTTTGTCATGGAAGTCCTTCGTCTTTTCCTTGTAGATCCTTGCACTCTCATACGCCTCATTCCTTATTTCTTCTAGCTCTTGCAATTGCAACTTCCGATGCAAGCCACTCTCATTATAGTTCATGTTGAAATGCTTCACATCCCAGTATGCTCTATGCTCCAACTCTACAGGAAGATGACATGGTTTACCAAAAATGAGTCGATATGGTGACATACCTATTGGAGTCTTATACGCAGTCCGGTAAGCCCAAAGTGCGTCATCCAGTCTTAAGCTCCAATCCTTCCTTGTTGGGTTGAAAGTCTTTTCCAATATGGTTTTGATTTCTCGGTTATAGACCTCGGGTTGGCCATTTGTTTGTGGATGGTAGGCGGTGGAGACTTGTTGGGCAAAGTTTGTGAAGACTTGTTGATGAAACATCACAAGTACCTCGCAAGAAAAACATAACAAAACAATATAAATAATTTTTTTTTCAAAAAATAAATAATTAAACAAAATCAATGGTTAACTTACAGTCAAAGAATCTCGTATGATATTACTAAAATTAGTCCCCGGCAATGGCGTCAAAAACTTGGTCGCACTTTTCTTTAACACATAATTTATTATCAATTTAAAATCAATGTGTAAATATTCCGCAAGTGCTCGGTGACAAGTTTTAGTATAGATAGGAAGAATACGGATTGTCGAACACACATGGACTAACAAGCAAATACCAAGTAAGACGCTTTAAACTATATTTAACCTACGATAATGATTAAATAAATTCCTAATTAATTAAATTAAACTACTAATCCAACCAAGTCAATAAAAGTAAACGAGAAAATACCGCTAGAGAAGATTATCAAGACGTCGGCTCACCAATGCAATCCTCTACAATTCTCGATTGAATAACCAAATATTTCTAAGGTGACGAGTTCTCTGAAGTTATCTAATATACTCCTCGAGATATATTAAACGTAATATCAAATTGCAGTAAGTCTCTCTCGTGTACTTATTTAACAACTCAATAGTGAATTAAGATCCGTGAAAACTACTAGCTTCCGATTACTAGATATCTATAGCTAGCACACACATATTTGACTTCATCTCTGGATCTCATTCTTAAATCCATGGTATGAGTTACTAATTCCATATCATAAAATCATCTGTCAATCTCAATTACAATACTAACATCATTCAAATGTGATCAATCCCTCAAAAACATTAAAATCATAAAACATGCAAAAAGAATTATAAGAATTCAATCAAATAACTAATCGTCAAATCGTAGGTTCAAAACAAGAGTTTGCCTAGCCTCGATAAATAAATTTAGTTCAACATAATTAACCAAAACAAATCAAAACTAACGATTAAAGACAAATAAAAACTCCTGATGTCGACTTCGTTCGTAGATCCTTGCTTCCTCTCTCGCTTCCTTCTCGACCGTCTCTCGAATCTCCTTGTTGGCTTGTTCCAAAGCTAGGATGATTTATGGATGTATTATGGTTGACGGTGAATGTGGAAGATGGGATGTAGGCTCATCCTAGGGTATGAAAAGTCTGATTATGGTGTGATTTTTGTCCACTATTTATAGAGGGAAATATGAAGTTTCCTTGTTGGACACAAGCTCCAGAAGGAATTTATTTTTCTGAAAATCCGTTCCGGCGATAGGTCGCCACTTCCTCACGATCGATCACGATTTCTTTATGCCCGCTTGGCGATCGATTGCCAAAATGGGGCGATCAATTGCTGAATTGTAAACTTTGTTTCTTCAACTTTCTGCTGGCACACGATCGATCTCTTCCTTCTTCGCGATCGATCGCTGAATGAAATTCTTCAAATCTAGTTTCTTGTCCTTTCTCGACTTGTTTGGCTCGAGTGGTCCTTTTTCATCTTTTTTTAGTCTCATTTCCCTCACTTTATGCATATCAACATTGATTCATGAAACATGCAAATATTTACCAAAAAATGTAATATCGTTCATGAATTAATACGAAAACCATTAAAAATTTATAGCTAGATAAGTCTAAAAAAATACTTATCAACTCCCCAAAACTTATCAGTTGATCGTCCTCGATCAAACATTAAAATCACAAGGTAGAGTTCATTCTTGATACTTGAAATAAATTATTTCATGATTTGCATTATTCTTAGAAATCTCATACACACATACAAAAATTGACAAGACATGTTTGTTCCTAAATCAAGCAACACATCTCAAAATCGGAACGTGTGTGTGTGCTATTGTCAATTTCAAGTTTCATGCACATCTTCAAGATCAAATCATGCTAATCAACTCAAAGTCAAGATTATCTTAAGCACTCCATAGGCCTATTTTTAAACAACTTCTCCACTAATGATAGTTACTCCCTGGACTTGGATCAAAATATCTTTTTAAGCTTGTAATGTTAGGCCTTTGGTGTCGGTTTCAAAGAAAAGGTAGGATAAGCGCAAACATATGTATTTCAACTTTTAGCACATCTCGAGCTTCTCTTCTTTTTTCTTTTCTAGCATTGGCCACTTTGGGTCTTATTATTCTTTTTTTTCAAGGCCCTTTCTTTACCTCTTTTCTTTTTCTCATTCATAACATTTTCAATAAGCTTTTCAAAGTATAGTGATTTACGTGCATCTAATGAGATTCATTATACTCCCTTTGGGTAATAATAAATTTTTCAATTCAGGCTCATACATGTGGGTATAATGAGTTTATCAATAAATATCGGCTAATTAAACATACAAAATTCTTTTTCAGTAAAGCTCAAATTGGGACACTAGAGATTAATGTAGACTATGTAAGCTTGAAATGCTAAAACGTCTCATAGATCGCCTAGATCATTTCCAAGTCAAGTTTGTAACTATAAAATTTCGCCTCAAAATGTCATAATGAAAGAGGTTCTAGGATAACTCTTAAGATGTTCAAGACAAATCATCGAGTTCACAACAATTGTCACTATTTAATATGCAATCCACAAGATCATGACTCAATGTGTTTGATGTATTCCTCATACCTGACATGCTAACTCAAAACATGATATTCATGTACAAGTCCAACAATCATCAAAATTCAAGTCCATATGCATAGTGAGATCAAAATCTTCATTGAATTCACTACTATAATTCATTATGTTCTCAAGTTTGAACTAATAAAAACAATTAGCTCATAAAAATCGGACGATTCAAGTGTCAACTATAAAGCACAACATGCATATTAAACAAGTAAAATATGTAAGCCACTCCCCCAAACTTAAATCAAACAATGAATGTTTAAATGAATCAAAAGGGAAAGAGTAAACTCTCCTGATCAATATACTTGCATGAGGACTGATGGAGATTGGCTTTTGAAAACTCTGATGATGTAGGGGTTTATCACTCCAAATGAATACCTAGCAAGAGAAGAATGCAATATTAAAATAGTTGATTCGAGAGAAAATAAAACTAAAAACAAAAAAAACTAAAAGCAAAATAGTGAAGGATATTGCTTGGGTTGCCTCCCAAGAAGCGTCGATTTCTAATCGTCGGCTTGACCAAAAGAAGTAACCATCAAAGAGTGGCTGCCACCCATAGTAAATATCGTATGATACCAAAAATGGGTCTTGATTCAATATGCCCTCAAGCTTGGCAAGATTGTTCTATTGTAAGTTCGTCGCCCAACAACGTTCGTCATGAATTGGTAGTCATGTGAGAAGAATTCTTGGCTTAACTTCAACTTGTGGAGGGTGTAGTGCGGTGAAGTTGACATCGATGGGAAATACGGATCCACATATGGCATAGAACATGTCTCCAACGATGGGCTCAAGTCAGAATCTTCGAAAGTCTCTTCCTTCTCCAACATCACACTCGACTCATCTTCACATGGGAACTCCTCGGATAACATCTCTGAAGTATGCTCAATCTCTTGAAGTGGTTCAATTTCCCTCAACTTTTCCTCATTAGTATGATCACTCCCCCAAACTTAGTTGGTGGAGTAGTCAGCATCATGTGACCATGCCTGATTCGTCACCTCTTGATTTGTAGATCTCGTCTCTTCCTCTTGGAAGCTCGTTGAAATTGTTTCCATATGGATTGCAACTTGCTGCTCCAGGTAACACATAGAGTTGGTTTGGCTCTCCAAACTGCTCTCAGTTGATGCCATGAATCTTATTAAGGTATCCTATAACTGAGTTGTGATGTCTGCAGAACTCTCTCTCCTCTCTTCGTGATGTTCAAATGGTTGAGGTGTATTATGAGGGTAGTGAGGCCTGGTGGGTATTGGTGGCTCCAACCTTGCAATGAATGATCCCAATGCCAATGGTGGTCGAAGTCCGCCATATCATTGAATAGGTGTAACACATTGTCTGCATCTCTATCAAACAGGGGACTCCCAGTTCCCAAAGCTCAACTAAATACTCATCCTTGTGTCTCTACATCCAATCCATTATAGAAAAATTGCAGAAGAGTATACTTCTCAAAAGTTATGATACCGGAAGTGGTTGCCAAATTGTTGAATCTCTCCCACGCTGCATAGAATGGCTCTGAAGGTTGTTGGACAAAGCTTGTGAAGACTTGTTGATGAAACATCACAAGTACCTCGCAAGAAAAATAGAAACAAAATAATAATAAATTTTTTTTTTTTCAAAAAAAAATAATAATAAACAAAAACAATGGTTAAATTACTGTCAAAGAATCTCGTATGATATTACTACAATTAGTCCCCGACAACGGCGCCAAAAATTTCGTCGCACTTTTCTTTAACACAGTTTATTATCAATTTAAAATCAATGTGTGAATATTCCTCAAGTGCTCGGTGACAAGTTTTAGTATAAATAGGAAGAATATGGATTGTCGAACCCACATGGACTAACAAGCAAGTACCAAATAAGACGCTTTAAACTATATTTAACCTACGATACTGAATTAAATAAAATGCTAATTAATTAAATTAAACTACTAATCCAACCAAGTCAATAAAAGTAACACAAGAAAATTTCGCTAGAGAAGATTATCAAGACGTCGGCTCACCAATGCAATACCCTACAATTCTCGATTGAATATCCAAATATTTCTAAGGTGGCGAGTTCTCTGAAGTTATCTAATATACTCCTCGAGCAATATTAAACCTAATATCAAATTGTAGTAAGTCACTCTCGTGTACTTATTTAACAACTCAATAGCGAATTAAGATTCCTGAAAACTATTAGCTTTCGATTACTAGATATCTATAGCTAGCACACACGTATTTGACTTCACCTCTCGATCTCATTCTGAAATCCATCGTATGAGTTATTAATTCCATATCATAAAATCATCTATCGATCTCAATTACGATACTAACATCATTCAAAGGTGATCAATCCCTCAAAAGCATTAAATCATAAAAGATATATAAACAATTATAAGGATTCAATCAAATAACTAATCATCAAATCGTAGGTTCAAAACAAGAGTTTGCATAGCTTCGATAAATAAATTTAGTTCAACATAATTAAGCAAAACAAATCAAACTAATTTTTAAAGACAAATAAAAACTCTTGATGTCGACTTCGTTCGTAGATCCTTGCTTCCTCTCTCGCTTCCTTCTCGCTCGTCTCTCGAATCTCCTTGTTGGCTTGTTCCAAAGCTATAATGATTTATGGATGTATTATGGTTGATGGTGAATGTGGAAGATGGGATGGAGGCTCACCCTAGGGTGTGAAAAGTCTGATTCTGGTGTGATTTTCGTCCACTGTTCATAGAGGATGGAAATATGAAGTTTTCTTGATGGACACAAACTCTAAGGAATTTATTTTTCAAAAAATTCGTTCAGGCGATCGATCGCCACTTCCTCGCGATCGATCGTGATTTCTTTCTGTCCGCTTGGTGATCGATTGCCAAAATGGGGCGATCGATTGCTGAATTGTAACCTTTGTTTCTTCAACTTTCTCCTGGCACGCGATCAATCTCCTCATTCTTTGCGATCGATCGCTGCATGAAATTCTACAATCGAGTTTCTTGTCCCTTTCTCGACATGTTTGTGGTAGCGCTTATCGTGTACGCCCAAATTAACCCCACTCAATCCTCAAGATTGATAACAATAATGTAGTAGTGTGAGTAGGGATCGATCCCACGAGGAGGTGTGAATCTTTGTGTTAATGCAAATCAAAACAAAACAATTAAAATAAAGATGGGGTTGTGAGTGATTGAATTATACTACTTAAATTAAAACTAAAATTAACTAATGAAAGCGATTCTTGGTATCGATCGACTCTTCCTTGGAATTATCATCTATTTCATCGATTCACAAAAGACTCAATTTTTCATATGAATATTCATCGTTGGACGTTTAATCCAATAATCAAAGTCATATCTCACCTTACGTTTAGTTAAGTAGCCCAAGCGTTCTAGTTTAACCCTTATCAAACAATCAATCAAAATACAAGCGATTAAGATTTAAATCGATGATAGCATATGAACTAGTGAGATCGATGAAGCTAAACGACATAATACAAACGTCTATGTTTAATCTAGTCAAGTGTTCTTCCTAAGAATTTAACGAACTCACAAGCGAAAATTCATCAATATTAGTTGCTTCATAAATTAGAGGGATCAAATGATCCCGTATTTGATATCTAATTTAGCGTTAGATTACATGCAAGTTATTAGGTTGTCAATCCAATAAAAAAACACAACAATCATGCAATAAAATCAGAAAAACTCTTGATACTCAATAAAATTGATAATTAAAGCGTAAGAATTTCCCCAAGATAAATAAAATCCAAGGATTTGTCTTCCTCAACCAAGAATTAAACACTAGCTACACATAATTAAAACAAAACTATAAATAAAAACAAGGGAAAGAAAACTAATCCGATCTCCGCTCGTCGAGGTGTCAATCCCGCCTTCGCTTCGATCTTCGTAGCCGTCTCCAACAAAATTGAAAGAAAATATAAAACAAGTCTAAAACTACTCTACCCTAACTATCTAGATGTTCTTTAGTATGATTTTCATCCATATATGTATAGGGAGACTGATGGAGTAGGTTAGAATCTATGTGAGAAGGAAAGAAATCAAGTCTTTACACTTTCCAAAACTCTGCAGGCGTAGCTACGCCAGAAAATGGCGTAAAGACGCCTGATGACGTGTCAAAAATATGGCTTCACGCATTTCTGGCGTATTTACGCCTCCGAATGGCGTAATTACGCCTGTCCATGCCCTAGCATTGGCGTAATTACGCCTAAAAATGGCGTAATTACGCCTGTCATCAATTTTTCTGGCGAGTTTTGTATTTTGGCCATAACGTTCACATACCAACTCCGAATTCAACGAGTCAGCTGTCCACGCGAAGATAACTCAATTTTCTACAACTTTTATATTGACCACATTTCCAAAACATGGCTCGAACATATAGAAATTTGAGGAGAAAGGAGCAACATGTGTCTTGGATTCTGGTTTTTTCCTCTTTTCTTCAACTTTATTGCTTCTTTCATCATTTTAGCTTGATTTCTTCACCTTTCCCTACAGTTACACAAATATACGATTAGGTAGCATATGTATCAATTTATCCATCAAAATATACCAAATCGTAGACAATTAAGCGCAATTGATGTGTCTATTTCTAGTCACATCAAACACCCACTTACTTAATCTTTACTCGACCTCGAGTAAATCAGACAAAACTAATGAAAATTTTTTCTTGGCTACTAGATTCATAACAAATTGACTTATCCCCACTTTAACGCCTCAACAATTATAAACATGCATAGTAATGAAAGGCGGTGAAAAGTTAACAGTGGAACAAGTTCAATCCCTAAACATTTCATACTCAACAAAGCGGTGAATGTGTGTGTGTGGTCATAAACAAGTGTCATATGCAATTATAGATCCAAAAGATGCAAATCCACAATAGTTCAAGCCATACACTAACACAAGTATAAGCTCACTTGCACACCCTTCTCCACTATCTTAGCCACTTTTCAAACACGAATCAAGTAGGTCTTTATTTGCTTGTAGCTTGGCCTAGGTATTGGCTTATGAAAGAAAGGAAAAAAGATATATCAAACAAGAGAGTATGATGATATGCACACTAAAAGCTTCTCTTCTTGCATGAATTTTTCAACTTTGTTCTTTTTCACAAGGTTTATTTCAACACTTTTCTTCTTTTGTGCCTTGGCTCCCCTTGGAGTCATATTTTTATCAAATTTCTCAAGGCATCCATTTTCTTTCAAGCATTCCATTCTTTTGAAAATAAAGCTCACAAAACATTTGAATCATTGATAACATAAGAGCATGTGAATGAAACACATCATACTCCTTTCAAAGGTATGGTTAGAATTCATATTTAGGCTTATTAGGGAAGGATGATAAGCTAATCAAAGAATGTCGAATGGGGGTTGTTTGTATGCTTAGCATACAACCATTGTTTTGCATTAAGGCTCAAAATTGGTACTAGTGATTGATTTTCTTTACATGGTAGGCTTGAAAGGCTCAAACGCATCAAAGATTGCCTATATCACTTTCATGTTCGCAAGTAGTCTAGACATAAGCCTCAAAGAGCATGTAGTTAAGTTCTAGCATGTATTAGAGACTTCTTAAGACTATCACAAAGTTCACACAATCTTCACTAAGCTATGCACACTTCACAAGTAATGACGGATTAGTGCTCAAAATATTCAATTACTATGTTAAAGCAAAATTTGCAATAGAGTTCAAAGTGTTCCAAGGTTAACAATTCACCTATGTTCAAAAGTATGCATGATATCAATTAGGTTTCATAATGGCCTAGTGATTCTAAGCATGCATTCATTATTGACTATGAGCTCAAAATTTTCAATATTTTTTTGTATTTTGGTAATAGAAAAGCAATAACACACCACTAATCCCTCCCCCATACTTAAATCTTACATTGTCCCCAATGTAAGGCAAAAATACAAGAAACGAGAAAAGTCTAACTAATAAAGCAATAAAAAAATAAAAAGAAAGGGAAAATAACTCCCCTTGGGTTGCCTCCCAAGCAGCGCCTCTGTTTAACGTCGGTGGCCCCACTCCAATGCTCGTGCTCATGGTGGGTCATGTTTAGTGTCCAATGCCACCTTTTCCCACCTTAGTATCGTTCTGACAGCTCGAAGGCGATGCCTATTTGCCTTATACTTCTTGGAGGTCCTCAACCCTTTTCGCATCCCCTCGTTTTCTATTATTGTATCGTGAGGTTCAGGAGGAAGTTTCAGCTCAACATCAGGTACCTGCAATTCAAAATTGAGATTTTTAAAAGGAGAATTTGGTAAAGCAGTAGTAATACATGAAGTATCAGTCAAAATTTCTCACATACCTCCTTCGTCAACAGGTAGATCAGTAGTTACCCCATGTTCATGCTCAGTGACAGTATGCGATTTTTCTTGTGATACGTGATGTGTGATGCCAATAGTATAATCAGTAGTAGGATGAACAGGATCATGAGTATTTAACTTAGCTACCTCACCATTAACTCCATAGTAAAAGCACCACCACTTACATCTATTATGCACTTGGAAGTCTTACCCTTTTTATAAACATCGTATAACATCATTATAAACTTACTCATCATATCATCTTCACAAACATCATCATCTTAAACTTATTTATCACTATCACCATCATAAACATCATCATCATAAACTTACTTATCACAATCGTCATCATAATCATCATAAATACTCATGCAATCAATGCATAGTCAGAGTTAGGAGTGTGTTACCGTCCGATGTCCGTACGCTTCTTACGTACCTTAATTCCAAAAGTGGAGAAATTGAAGAACTCTATCTTCTCGATGTTGTTGGCACCTGGGATGGTTCCACACAACCATACAAATCGATATTAGAAGCTAAACAATAGCCAAATACCAAAAATTCATCAAAAAACATCATTTGCCATGTTTTAAACAGCGGCGATCGATCGCTGCACGAGGCGATCGATCGCCTCACTTTTTGCCCTGCGGCGATCGATCGCTTCATTTCAGGCGATCGATCGCCTGCTACGTGAAATGACTACTGGCCATCGGCGATCGATCACCTCATTTCAGGCGATCGATCGCCACCTGCTGGTGCGCGATTTTTCGCCATTTTTGTACATTTTTCGAGCTCATCCTCATACCTTACAAAACCAAACTTTCCTACAACATCAACAACATCATAACCCACTAAAACCCACATAAAACACTTCAAAAATCATACCCCAACAACATACAACACATACCCAACCAAACCCACATAAATCACTTCAAAATCATCCCATTTCAAATCCAAACTTCATAAAAACTTTAGGAAGGGTTCCATACCTCTTGAAGACTCCAAATCTTGACAAGAATCACACAAACACAAGTTTTGTGGAACTTTCCTTCTCCTTCCTTGGAGGATTTCGAAAATGGGGAATGGGAAGGGTTTTGGGAATGAATTGGGGATTTTTGAGGGAAAGGGTAAAGTGAGGGGAAGGAGGGTGTAGTGGGGTATATGGGTTAATTAAATTGTACCCAAAATTAACATGATGCATAAAATACCCCAACATTGTATTTTAAAAGCATTTTACAAAAATGCAACCAACTTCATTAAATCCATACTTTCCTCATAATTAACGATCAACACAATTAAATCATGTTAACACCCCATTTTCTATCATGCATAACATGAACCTTGAAACGTAACCCCCCCCCCCCCGGGTCATGCCTATCATGTGACTAAGCATTTCATCGTGCTAATTAATTTCAACACGTAAATCAATTATCCACATAATTAATCACATAAACATAATTAATGCCTTAATTGCAATTAATCATTTCGGGGACATCACAATATGAACTAGTGAGATCGATGAAGCTAAACGACATAATCCAAGCGTCTATGTTTAATCTAGTCAAGTGTTCTTCCTAAGAATTTAACGAACTCACAAGCGAAAATTCATCAATCTTAGTTGCTTCATAAATTAGAGGGATCGAATGATTCGGTATTTGATATCTAATTTAGCGTTAGATTACATGCAAGTTATTAGGTTGTCAATCCAATAAAAAAACACAACAATCATGGCAATAAAATCAGAAAAACTCTTGATACTCAATAAAATTGATAATTAAAGCGTAAGAATCTCCCCAAGATAAATAAAATCCAAGGATTTGTCTTCCTCAACCAAGAATTAAACACTAGCTACACATAATTAAAACAAAACTATAAATAAAAACAAGGGAAAGAAAACTAATCCGATCTCCGCTCGTCGAGGTGTCAATCCCGCCTTCGCTTCGATCTTCGTAGCCGTCTCCAACAAAATTGAAAGAAAATATAAAACAAATCTAAAACTACTCTACCCTAACTATCTAGATGTTCTTTACTCTAATTTTCGTCCATATATGTATAGGGAGGCTGATGGAGTAGGTTAGAATCTATGTGAGAGGGAAAGAAATCAAGTCTTTACACTTTCCAAAACTCTGCAGGCGTAGCTACGCCAGAAAATGGCGTAATGACGCCTAATGACGTGTCAAAAATATGGCTTCCCGCATTTCTGGCGTATTTACGCCTCCGAATGACGTAATTACGCCTGTCTATGCCGTAGCATTGGCGTAATTACGCCTAACAATGGCGTAATTACGCCTGTCATCAATGTTTCTGGCGAGTTTTGTATTTTGGCCATAATGTTCACATACCAACTCCGAATTCAACGATTCAGCTGTCCACGCGAAGATAACTCAAATTTCTACAACTTTTATATGGACCATGGCTCGAACATATAGAAATTTGAGGAGAAAGGAGCAACATGTGTCTTGGATTCTGGTTTTTTCCTCTTTTCTTCAACTTTATTGCTTCTTTCACCATTTTAGCTTGATTTCTTCACCTTTCCCTACAGTTACACAAATATACGATTAGGTAGCATATATATCAATTTATCCATCAAAATATACCAAATCGTAGACAATTAAGCGCAATAGATGTGTCTATTTCTAGTCACATCACACACCCACATACTTAATCTTTACTCGACCTCGAGTAAATCAGACAAAACTAATGAAAATTTTTGCTTGGCTCATAGATTCATAACAAATTGACTTATCCCCACTTTAACGCCTCAACAATTATAAACATGTATAGTAATGAAAGGCGGTGAAAAGTTAACAGTGGAACAAGCTCAATCCCTAAACATTTAATACTCAACAAAGCAGTGAATGTGTGTGTGTGGTCATAAACAAGTGTCATATGCAATTATAGATCCAAAAGATGCAAATCCACAATAGTTCAAGTCATACACTAAAATAAGTATAAGCTCACTTGCACACCCTTCTCCACTATCTTAGCCACTTTTCAAACACGAATCAAGTAGGTCTTTATTAGCTTGTAGCTTGGCCTAGGTATTGGCTTATGAAAGAAAGGAAAAAAGATATATCAAACAAGAGAGTATGATGATATGCACACTAAAGCTTCTCTTCTTGCATGAATTTTTCAACTTTGTTCTTTTTCACAAGGTTTATTTCAACACTTTTCTTCTTTTGTGCCTTGGCTCCCCTTGGAGTCATATTTTTATCAAATTTCTCAAGGCATCCATTTTCTTTCATGTATTCCATTCTTTTGACAATAAAGCTCACAAAACATTTGAATCATTGATAACATAAGTGCATGTGAATGAAACACATCATACTCCCTTCAAATGTATGGTTAGAATTCATATTTAGGCTTATTAAGGAAGGATGATAAGCTAATCAAAGAATGTCGAATGGGGGTTGTTTGTATGCTTAGCATACAACCATTGTTTTGCATTAAGGCTCAAAATTGGTACTAGTGATTGATTTTCTTTACATGGTAGGCTTGAAAGGCTTAAACGCATCAAAGATTGACTATATCACTTTCATGTTCGCAAGTAGTCTAGACATACTTCTCAAAGAGCATGTAGTTAAGTTCTAGCATGTATTAGAGACTTCTTAAGACTATCACAAAGTTCACACAATCTTCACTAAGCTATGCACACTTCACAATTAATGACGGATTAGTGCTCAAAATGTTCAACTGCTATGTTAAAGCAAAATTTGCATTAGAGTTCAAAGTGTTCCAAGGTTAACAATTCACCTATGTTCAAAAGTATGCATGAGATTAGGTTTCATCATGGGCTAGTGATTCTAAGCATGCATTCATTATTGACTATGAGCTCAAAATTTTCAAATTTTTTTTGTATTTTTGTAATATAAAAGCAATAACACACCACTAATCCCTCCCCCATACTTAAATCTTACATTGTCCCCAATGTAAGGCAAAAATACAAGAAACGAGAAAAGTCTAACTAATAAAGCAATAAAAAATAAAAAGAAAGGGAAACTAACTCCCCTTGGGTTGCCTCCCAAGCAGCGCCTCTATTTAACGTCGGTGGCCCCACTCCAATGCTCGTGCTCATGGTGGGTCATGTTTAGTGTCCAATGCCACCTTTTCCCACCTTAGTATCCTTCTGACAGCTCGAAGGCGATGCCTATTTGCCTTATACTTCTTGGAGGTCCTCAACCCTTTTCGCATCCCCTCGTTTTCTATTGTTGTATCGTGAGGTTCAGGAGGAAGTTTCAGCTCAACATCAGGTACCTGCAATTCAAAATTGAGATTTTTAAAAGGAGAATTTGGTAAAGCAGTAGTAATACATGAAGTATCAGTCAAAATTTCTCCCTTACCTCATTCGTCAACAGGTAGATCAGTAGTTACCCCATGTTCATGCTCAGTGACAGTATGCGATTTTTCTTGTGATACGTGATGTGTGATGACAATAGTATAATCAGTAGTAGGATGAACAGGATCATGAGTATTTAACTTAGCTACCTCACCATTAAACTCTATAGTAAAAGCACCACCACTTACATCTATTATGCACTTGGAAGTTTTCAAAAATGGTCTCCCTAACAGAATAGGGTTGCATTTATTATCATTTTCCATGTCAAGTACGTAGAAGTCAGCAGGAAAGACCAATTTATCGACTTTCACTAGAACGTCCTCAAGTATTCCCCTAGGATGCACAGTAGACCAATTTGCTAATTGAATAGCAATTTCAGATTTTTTAAGAGGTCCTAGGTCTAAAGAGGTGTAGATTGAATAAGGCATAACATTTATTGCTGCTCCTAAGTCTAGCATGGCCTTATCAATTCTATTATTTCCAATCATGCATGGGACAGTGAACATACCAGGATCCGTGCATTTTATAGGGGTTTCCTTCTCCTCATCGTCAGAGAAAAAATCGTCAAACATGTCCATTTCATCACAGTATTCGACCTTCGGTTCCTTTTTCTCTTCAAAGGGTTCATGATCATATTCAACATAGGGGGTTGTTGGAGACATACCTTGTGGAGATGCATGATGTGCAAGCTCCTCTTCTTCTAGTGGCACATGTGTCTCCTCTTCTAGCTTGGGTGGCATCAGTACCACCTCCCCTGGGGTTCCTACATCTTCGTCACTCCTTGAGGCGATTGCAACCATGTTCTCTCGTGGTGCCTCCATAGTCCGGGAGGATATAAAGTCGGTGGGTTGTGCTGCTATCTGATCGGCTGATTTAATAAGTCGCTCGATTTGGTTACCCAAATTCTGAGTGCTAGCCCTGAATTCCTGTTGAAATTGCAAAATATTGTCATTAAGTGTTAAAACAAGATTCTCTAAAGACTCACCAGCGGTATGGTATTGAGGTTGTTGCGGCCATGGCGAATATTGTGGTATGTATGGCGGTAGATAGGACTGCATGTAAGGTGGAGGTGGGCTCATCCATTGATTGTCATAGTTGAGATTGGGATGATCACTCCAACTTGAGTTGTATGCACTTTGTCCACTCCATACGCCAAGTTGGTGCACAAGATACTCCAATTCGTCTAGTCGCCTATAGTGCTCCATGATAAGATCCGATTGTTAAGAAATCAACCTGTAAGCACGAACAAACAAGAGTAGCGGTGGGGGGAAAGAAAGAGAAAGAAACAAAACAAAAAATATTAACACAAAAATATACAACGCCTCCCCGGCAACGGCGCCAAAATTTGGTAGCGCTTATCGTGTACGCCCAAATTAACCCCACTCAATCCTCAAGATTGATAACAATAATGTATTAGTGTGAGTAGGGATCGATCCCACGAGGAGGTGTGAATCTTTGTGTTAATGAAAATCAAAACAAAACAATTAAAATAAAGATGGGGTTGTGAGTGATTGAATTATACTACTTAAATTAAAACTAAAATTAACTAATGAAAGCGATTCTTAGTATCGGTCGACTCTTCCTTGGAATTATCATCTATTTCATCGATTCACAAAAGACTCAATTTTTCATATGAATATTCATCGTTGGACGTTTAATCCAATAATCAAAGTCCTATCTCACCTTACGTTTCGTTAAGTAGCCCAAACGTTCTAGTTTAACCCTTATCAAACAATCAATCAAAATACAAGCGATTAAGATTTAAATCGATGATAGCATATGTGTAGGGTCTTCCTACCTTAACATCATCTTAATACACAATTTATGGACTAAACAAGCATTAGTAACGTCTTAGGGTTCCGATCGTAGCTTTTAGCAAAAAAAGATTTCAGGCCAACAATGAAATTTCAAAACTTAACTCATTACATTCTCAATAATGAATGTTAAAGCGATAGAATTATACTACTCCTAGAGTAGAGACTATCCAAAAGTCCTGTATCCTATCTTCTTTCATGCTCCTTTTAGCTCACTGCCTCAACCCGACTCTTAGCCCTTCGGTCCAAAAGTGTACCTACAGGAACAACCCATCATGAGCATGTACATCGTTACTTAACATCATAAGGCGATGGCATATAAATAAATGCATGAAAATAATTGATAATGTATACTTCCTGGTTAATCGCATTAACCCTCTTTGGTTGTCCCTGTTTCATAGCCATGAATATAATCATTAATTCTTGACATGAATGATTAAAATCATCATCTTATAATATCATCATCATATAAGCATCATCATTTTATATATATCATCATCTTATAACATCATCATCATGTAAGCATCATCATCTTATAGCATCATCATCTTATAACATCATCATCATCTTATAACATCATCATCATATAGCATCATCATCATATAAGCATCATCATCTTATAGCATCATCATCTTATAACATCATCATCATATAAGCATCATCATCTTATAGCATCATCATTTTATAGCATCATCATTTTATAACATCATCATCTTATAACATCATCATCATATAGCATCATCATCATATAGCATCATCATCATATAAGCATCGTCATCTTATAGCATCATCATCTTATAACATCATCATCTTATAACATCATCATCATATTGCATCATCATCATATAGCATCATCATCATATAACATCGTCATCTTATAGCATCATCATCTTATAACATATCATCATATTGCATCATCATCATATAAGCATCGTCATCTTGTAGCATCATCATCTTATAAGTATAACAGTAAATGTACAAAATCATAGTTAAGTAAACATGCGGGTTATTCGTCAGTTTCTTTTTGTTGACCCTGCTTCACATTCGTGCATATGGACATCTTACCCCATCGTATGGCATCTTGCCATATCATAACATCGTGTGGCATCTTACCACGTGGGCATCTTACCGTATCGTATGGCATCTTACCATATCATAATATCGTGTGGCATCTTACCATGTAATAACATCGTATGGACTCTTACCATATGGGCATCTTACCCCGTGGCATCTTACCACATAATAACATTGTATGGCATCTTACCATATGAGCATCTTACCCCGTGGCATCTTACCACATAATAACATTGTATGTCATCTTACCATATGGGCATCTTACCCTTTTTATAAACATCGTATAACATCATTATAAACTTACTCATCATATCATCTTCACAAACATCATCATCTTAAACTTATTTATCACTATCACCATCATAAACATCATCATCATAAACTTACTTATCACAATCGTCATCATAATCATCATAAATACTCATGCAATCAATGCATAGTCAGAGTTAGGAGTGTGTTACCGTCCGATGTCCGTACGCTTCTTACGTACCTTAATTCCAAAAGTGGAGAAATTGAAGAACTCTATCTTCTCGATGATGTTGGCACCTGGGATGGTTCCACACAACCATACAAATCGATATTAGAAGCTAAACAATAGCCAAATACCAAAAATTCATCAAAAAACATCATTTGCCATGTTTTAAACAGCGGCGATCGATCGCTGCACGAGGCGATCGATCGCCTCACTTTTTGCCCTGCGGCGATCGATCGCTTCATTTCAGGCGATCGATCGCCTGCTACGTGAAATGACTACTGGCCATCGGCGATCGATCACCTCATTTCAGGCGATCGATCGCCACCTGCTGGTGCGCGATTTTTCGCCATTTTTGTACATTTTTCGAGCTCATCCTCATACCTTACAAAACCAAACTTTCCTACAACATCAACAACATCATAACCCACTAAAACCCACATAAAACACTTCAAAAATCATACCCCAACAACATACAACACATACCCAACCAAACCCACATAAATCACTTCAAAATCATCCCATTTCAAATCCAAACTTCATAAAAACTTTAGGAAGGGTTCCATACCTCTTGAAGACTCCAAATCTTGACAAGAATCACACAAACACAAGTTTTGTGGAACTTTCCTTCTCCTTCCTTGGAGGATTTCGAAAATGGGGAATGGGAAGGGTTTTGGGAATGAATTGGGGATTTTTGAGGGAAAGGGTAAAGTGAGGGGAAGGAGGGTGTAGTGGGGTATATGGGTTAATTAAATTGTACCCAAAATTAACATGATGCATAAAATACCCCAACATTGTATTTTAAAAGCATTTTACAAAAATGCAACCAACTTCATTAAATCCATACTTTCCTCATAATTAACGATCAACACAATTAAATCATGTTAACACCCCATTTTCTATCATGCATAACATGAACCTTGAAACGTAACCCCCCCCCCCCCCCCCCCCCGGGTCATGCCTATCATGTGACTAAGCATTTCATCGTGCTAATTAATTTCAACACGTAAATCAATTATCCACATAATTAATCACATAAACATAATTAATGCCTTAATTGCAATTAATCATTTCGGGGACATCACAATATGAACTAGTGAGATCGATGAAGCTAAACGACATAATCCAAGCGTCTATGTTTAATCTAGTCAAGTGTTCTTCCTAAGAATTTAACGAACTCACAAGCGAAAATTCATCAATCTTAGTTGCTTCATAAATTAGAGGGATCGAATGATTCGGTATTTGATATCTAATTTAGCGTTAGATTACATGCAAGTTATTAGGTTGTCAATCCAATAAAAAAACACAACAATCATGGCAATAAAATCAGAAAAACTCTTGATACTCAATAAAATTGATAATTAAAGCGTAAGAATCTCCCCAAGATAAATAAAATCCAAGGATTTGTCTTCCTCAACCAAGAATTAAACACTAGCTACACATAATTAAAACAAAACTATAAATAAAAACAAGGGAAAGAAAACTAATCCGATCTCCGCTCGTCGAGGTGTCAATCCCGCCTTCGCTTCGATCTTCGTAGCCGTCTCCAACAAAATTGAAAGAAAATATAAAACAAGTCTAAAACTACTCTACCCTAACTATCTAGATGTTCTTTACTCTAATTTTCGTCCATATATGTATAGGGAGGCTGATGGAGTAGGTTAGAATCTATGTGAGAGGGAAAGAAATCAAGTCTTTACACTTTCCAAAACTCTGCAGGCGTAGCTACGCCTGAAAATGGCGTAATGACGCCTAATGACGTGTCAAAAATATGGCTTCCCGCATTTCTGGCGTATTTACGCCTCCGAATGGCGTAATTACGCCTGTCTATGCCGTAGCATTGGCGTAATTACGCCTAACAATGGCGTAATTACGCCTGTCATCAATGTTTCTGGCGAGTTTTGTATTTTGGCCATAATGTTCACATACAACTCCGAATTCAACGAGTCAGCTGTCCACGCGAAGATAACTCAAATTTCTACAACTTTTATATGGACCATGGCTCGAACATATAGAAATTTTAGGAGAAAGGAGCAACATGTGTCTTGGATTCTGGTTTTTTTCCTCTTTTCTTCAACTTTATTGCTTCTTTCATCATTTTAGCTTGATTTCTTCACCTTTCCCTACAGTTACACAAATATACAATTAGGTAGCATATATATCAATTTATCCATCAAAATATACCAAATCGTAGACAATTAAGCGCAATAGATGTGTCTATTTCTAGTCACATCACACACCCACATACTTAATCTTTACTCGACCTCGAGTAAATCAGACAAAACTAATGAAAATTTTTGCTTGGCTCATAGATTCATAACAAATTTACTTATCCCCACTTTAACGCCTCAACAATTATAAACATGTATAGTAATGAAAGGCGGTGAAAAGTTAACAGTGGAACAAGCTCAATCCCTAAACATTTCATACTCAACAAAGCAGTGAATGTGTGTGTGTGGTCATAAACAAGTGTCATATGCAATTATAGATCCAAAAGATGCAAATCCACAATAGTTCAAGTCATACACTAACATAAGTATAAGCTCACTTGCACACCCTTCTCCACTATCTTAGCCACTTTTCAAACACGAATCAAGTAGGTCTTTATTAGCTTGTAGCTTGGCCTAGGTATTGGCTTATGAAAGAAAGGAAAAAAGATATATCAAACAAGAGAGTATGATGATATACACACTAAAAGCTTCTCTTCTTGCATGAATTTTTCAACTTTGTTCTTTTTCACAAGGTTTATTTCAACACTTTTCTTCTTTTGTGCCTTGGCTCCCCTTGGAGTCATATTTTTATCAAATTTCTCAAGGCATCCATTTTCTTTCATGCATTCCATTCTTTTGACAATAAAGCTCACAAAACATTTGAATCATTGATAACATAAGTGCATGTGAATGAAACACATCATACTCCCTTCAAATGTATGGTTAGAATTCATATTTAGGCTTATTAAGGAAGGATGATAAGCTAATCAAAGAATGTCGAATGGGGGTTGTTTGTATGCTTAGCATACAACCATTGTTTTGCATTAAGGCTCAAAATTGGTACTAGTGATTGATTTTCTTTACATGGTAGGCTTGAAAGGCTCAAACGCATCAAAGATTGACTATATCACTTTCATGTTCGCAAGTAGTCTAGACATACTCCTCAAAGAGCATGTAGTTAAGTTCTAGCATGTATTAGAGACTTCTTAAGACTATCACAAAGTTCACACAATCTTCACTAAGCTATGCACACTTCACAAGTAATGACGGATTAGTGCTCAAAATGTTCAACTACTATGTTAAAGCAAAATTTGCATTAGAGTTCAAAGTGTTCCAAGGTTAACAATTCACCTATGTTCAAAAGTATGCATGATATCAATTAGGTTTCATCATGGGCTAGTGATTCTAAGCATGCATTCATTATTGACTATGAGCTCAAAATTTTCAAATTCTTTTTGTATTTTTGTAATATAAAAGCAATAACACACCACTAATCCCTCCCCCATACTTAAATCTTACATTGTCCCCAATGTAAGTCAAAAATACAAGAAACGAGAAAAGTCTAACTAATAACGCAATAAAAAATAAAAAGAAAGGGAAACTAACTCCCCTTGGGTTGCCTCCCAAGCAGCGCCTCTGTTTAACGTCGGTGGCCCCACTCCAATGCTCGTGCTCATGGTGGGTCATGTTTAGTGTCCAATGCCACCTTTTCCCACCTTAGTATCCTTCTGACAGCTCGAAGGCGATGCCTATTTGCCTTATACTTCTTGGAGGTCCTCAACCCTTTTCGCATCCCCTCGTTTTCTATTGTTGTATCGTGAGGTTCAGGAGGAAGTTTCAGCTCAACATCAGGTACCTGCAATTCAAAATTGAGATTTTTAAAAGGTGAATTTGGTAAAGCAATAGTAATACATGAAGTATCAGTCAAAATTTCTCCCATACCTCCTTCGTCAACAGGTAGATCAGTAGTTACCCCATGTTCATGCTCAGTGACAGTATGCGATTTTTCTTGTGATACGTGATGTGTGATGCCAATAGTATAATCAGTAGTAGGATGAACAGGATCATGAGTATTTAACTTAGCTACCTCACCATTAAACTCTATAGTAAAAGCACCACCACTTACATCTATTATGCACTTGGAAGTTTTCAAAAATGGTCTCCATAACAGAATAGGGTTGCTTTTATTATCATTTTCCATGTCAAGTACGTAGAAGTCAGCAGGAAAGACCAATTTATCGACTTTCACTAGAACGTCCTCAAGTATTCCCCTAGGATGCACAGTAGACCAATTTGCTAATTGAATAGCAATTTCAGATTTTTTAAGAGGTCCTAGGTCTAAAGAGGTGTAGATTGAATAAGGCATAACATTTATTGCTGCTCCTAAGTCTAGCATGGCCTTATCAATTCTATTATTTCCAATCATGCATGGGACAGTGAACATACCAGGATCCGTGCATTTTGTAGGGGTTTCCTTCTCCTCATCGTCAGAGAAAAAATCGTCAAACATGTCCATTTCATCACAGTATTCGACCTTCGGTTCCTTTTTATCTTCAAAGGGTTCATGATCATATTCAACATAGGGGTTGTTGGAGACATACCTTGTGGAGATGCATGATGTGCAAGCTCCTCTTCTTCTAGTGGCACATGTGTCTCCTCTTCTAGCTTGGGTGGCATCAGTACCACCTCCCCTGGGGTTCCTACATCTTCGTCACTCCTTGAGGCGATTGCAACCATGTTCTCTCGTGGTGCCTCCATAGTCCGGGAGGATATAAAGTCGGTGGGTTGTGCTGCTATCTGATCGGCTGATTTAATAAGTCGCTCGATTTGGTTACCCAAATTCTGAGTGCTAGCCCTGAATTCCTGTTGAAATTGTAAAATATTGTCATTAAGTGTTAAAACAAGATTCTCTAAAGACTAGGTTGTTGCGGCCATGGCGAATATTGTGGTATGTATGGCGGTAGATAGGACTGCATGTAAGGTGGAGGTGGGCTCATCCATTGATTGTCATAGTTGAGATTGGGATGATCACTCCAACTTGAGTTGTATGCACTTTGTCCACTCCATACGCCAAGTTGGTGCACAAGATACTCCAATTCGTCTAGTCGCCTATAGTGCTCCATGATAAGATCCGATTGTTAAGAAATCAACCTGTAAGCACGAACAAACAAGAGTAGCGGTGGGGGGAAAGAAAGAGAAAGAAACAAAACAGAAAATATTAACACAAAAATATACAACGCCTCCCCGGCAACGGCGCCAAAATTTGGTAGCGCTTATCGTGTACGCCCAAATTAACCCCACTCAATCCTCAAGATTGATAACAATAATGTAGTAGTGTGAGTAGGGATCGATCCCACGAGAAGGTGTGAATCTTTGTGTTAATGCAAATCAAAACAATTAAATAAAGATGGGGTTGTGAGTGATTGAATTATACTACTTAAATTAAAACTAAAATTAACTAATGAAAGCGATTCTTGGTATCGGTCGACTCTTCCTTGGAATTATCATCTATTTCATCGATTCACAAAAGACTCAATTTTTCATATGAATATTCATCGTTGGATGTTTAATCCAATAATCAAAGTCATATCTCACCTTACGTTTCGTTAAGTAGCCCAAGCGTTCTAGTTTAACCCTTATCAAACAATCAATCAAAATACAAGCGATTAAGATTTAAATCGATGATAGCATATGAACTAGTGAGATCGATGAAGCTAAACGACATAATCCAAGCGTCTATGTTTAATCTAGTCAAGTGTTCTTCCTAAGAATTTAACGAACTCACAAGCGAAAATTCATCAATCTTAGTTGCTTCGTAAATTAGAGGGATCAAATGATTCCGTATTTGATATCTAATTTAGAGTTAGATTACATGTAAGTTATTAGGTTGTCAATCCAATAAAAAAACACAACAATCATGGCAATAAAATCAGAAAAACTCTTGATACTCAATAAAATTGATAATTAAAGCGTAAGAATCTCCCCAAGATAAATAAAATCCATTGATTTGTCTTCCTCAACCAAGAATTAAACACTAGCTACACATAATTAAAACAAAACTATAAATAAAAACAAGGGAAAGAAAACTAATCCGATCTCCGCTCGTCGAGGTGTCAATCCCGTCTTCGCTTCGATCTTCGTAGCCGTCTCCAACAAAATTGAAAGAAAATATAAAACAAGTCTAAAACTACTCTACCCTAACTATCTATATGTTCTTTAGTCTGATTTTTGTCCATATATGTATAGGGAGGCTGATGGAGTAGGTTAGAATCTATGTGAGAAGGAAAGAAATCAAGTCTTTACACTTTCCAAAACTCTGCAGGCGTAGCTACGCCAGAAAATGGCGTAAAGACGCCTGATGACGTGTCAAAAATATGGCTTCCCGCATTTCTGGTGTATTTACGCCTCCGAATGGCGTAATTACGCCTGTCCATGCCGTAGCATTTGCGTAATTACGCCTAACTATGGCGTAATTACGCCTGTCATCAATGTTTCTGGCGAGTTTTGTATTTGGCCATAACGTTCACATACCAATTCCGAATTCAACGAGTCAGCTGTCCACGCGAAGATAACTCAAATTTCTACAACTTTTATATGGACCATATTTCCAAAACATGGCTCGAACATATAGAAATTTTAGGAGAAAGGAGCAACATGTGTCTTGGATTCTGGTTTTTTCCTCTTTTCTTCAACTTTATTGCTTCTTTCATCATTTTAGCTTGATTTCTTCACCTTTCCCTACAGTTACACAAATATACGATTAGGTAGCATATGTATCAATTTATCCATCAAAATATACCAAATCGTAGACAATTAAGCGCAATAGATGTGTCTATTTCTAGTCACATCAGTTTGGCTCAAGTAGTCCTTTTTCATCTTTTTTGGCTCATTTCCCTCACTTTTATGCATATCAACCTTGATTCCTGAAACATACAAATATATACCAAAAAGAGTAAAATCGTCCAAGAATTATACGAAAACCATTAGAAATTTATAGCTAGATAAGTTTAAGAATAACACTTATCAGTTGGCGGTACCCCTGGTACAAATTCAAGACTCCGTCTATCTATTTCAATGATACATAAGCCGATATGCTGCTAGGAAACAATTTCCCACAAACATTCAAACAGTTCACACAAGAGAACGAGACAATAAGACTTATTTTCACAACCATCTGTGATCATAAGATCGTTGTCCGGAGACTAAGGGAAGCATTTCACAGGAAATTTCTCATACGTTTTCGCAGCAAGTGTGGTGATGAAGGAAAACTTCAACAACCAAAGATGAAGGATCAGGGGAAATTTGGAGAAGCGATTCTTCAATTCAGACAAAGCGGACCCAGTTAGAAGGATAATCAGACCTTTGATGGGGAAAATGTTATGTCTTGCAGATAACATGATGAAGAAGAAGTCGACCCAGAAACCCTGTTATTACTGAAGAAAGCATTACAAAACGAGGTTCCACAACCTGATGCTATCCTCAAAGAGCAGATTACTCTAGATAAAGTAAAAAAGAAGATTCAGAGGAACTATAATGAAGATCCTCTGGCATGGTGGGACAGGAACTAGCTCAAAGAAAGTCTGAAGGTGAAAGCCGAAAAAGACAATGAGTTCGTGAGGTACAAACCGATCCCTATGAACCAGGAAGATCGGAAGGATATGCAGATGATACTTAATGATCATCTCGACCTTAAGTTAATCTCAACAAGTGTTTCTCCATACAGCAATCCTAGATTTCTCGTCGGAAATCATGGAGAAATTAAAAGATGAAAACCAAGATTGTTGATCAATTACAAAGGGATCAACGAGATCTTGGAATTCGATGGATACTATATCCCGAGTAGAGAACATTTGATAAATTATATCAAGAATGCCAATGTGTTTTCTAAGTTTTGTTAGTCTGGATTTTACATGACTGAGATGGAGGAAGCTGGCAAAAGATTTACAGCATTCTCCACACCACAAGGACACTATATCTGGAATGTCATGACAATGAGATTGACAAATGCTCCTTATATGTATCAGAGGAAAATGGATAATCTTTCCAGGATTATTTAAGTTTTATGTTCGTGTACATTGACGACATCCTTATCGCGTCAAGAAACATGAAACAACATATTAAACATTTGGAAATCTTCTCAGATGTTTGCTACAATGAAGGATTAGTGTTGTCCGAGAGGAAGGCAGTAATTGTTACGAGATAGATCGAGTTTCTTGGGATTGAAATCGATGAATATGGAATCATCCTTTAAAAACACATTGTCGAAAAGGTGAAAGGATATCCGGATGATCTCAAAGATTTGAAGCAGCTTCAAAGTTTTCTTGGAGTTGTTAATTTTGCTGGAATGTTCATTAACAATCTGTCAACCCACAGGAAGGGGTTCAGGCCACTACTCAAAAAAGATGTTAAGTTTGAGTAGAATGAAGATCATCGACAAGCTGTCATACGGCTTAAAGAGGTTTGCAGGTAACTGCCAAAGCTCGCAATACCAAACGACGAGGATGAACGAGTATTATACACAGATGCCAGTGATCATTGGTGGGCAGCAGTTCTCATGAAAGCCACAACAGAAGGAGAAATGACTTGCATATATTGCAGCGGTCTATTTACAGACAGTGGAGCATTCCGGTGGCGTATCAACAATCAACAAAAGATGGTGGCAGAACAAGGACTGATGACGACCTCTCAAAGAAGAGCAAGGGGAGCAAACCAAAGCTTAAGGGAGTTAAGAAGATATTGAGGTGGAGAAGGAAGGATAGAGCAACACTGCATAACCCACCTTGATCAAGGACTGACGTCGGGTCACCGACGTTAAACAGAGGCGCTGCTTGGTAGGCAACCCAAGGGGAGTTAGTTTTCCCATCTTTTTTATTGCTTTATTAGTTTTAATTTTTTCTCTTTTCTCATATTTTTACCTTACATTGGGGACAATGTAAGATTTAAGTATGGGGGAGGGATTAATAGTGTGTTATTGCTTTCTTATTATAAAAATATAAAAAAATTGAAAAATTAAAAAAATTGAGCTCATAGTTAGTAATGAATGCATGTTTAGAATCACTAGCTCGTGATAAAACCTAGCATGCATGTTTTGATCATATGTGAATTGTTAACCTTGGAACACTTTGAACTCTAATGCAAATTAGTTTTGACTTAGTAGTTGAATATTTTGAGCCCGGATTGTCATGACTTGTGAAGTGTGCATAATGTAGTGAAGATTGTGTGAATTTTGTGATAGTCTTAGGAAGTCTCTGATACATGCTAGAACTTAACTACATGGTTTTTGAGGCGTATGTCTAGACTACTTGCGAACATGAAAGTGATATAGGCGATCTTTGATGCATTTGAACCATTCAAGTCTACCATGTAAATAAAATCAACCACTAGTACCCTTTTTGAGCATTAATGTAAAAGAATGGTTGTATGCTAAGCATACAAACAACCTCCCTTCTACAGTCTTTGACTAGCTCATCCTTCCCTAATGAGCCTAATATGATTTTTAAATCCATACCTTTGAAGAGAATATGATGTGTTTCATTCACATGCATATGTTGTCATTCATTCATATGTTTGAGAGCTTTATTGTCAAAAGAATGAGATGCATGAAAGAAAAGTGATGTCTGGAGAAAATTGATAAAAATATGACTTGAAGGGAGTCAAGGCACAAAAAAGGAAAAGAATCGATTAAACCTTGCAAAAAATGAACAAAGTTTAAAAAAATCATGCAACGAGAGAAGTTTTTAATTATGCATATCATTATACTCTCTTGTTTGATACATCTTTCCTTTCTTTCATAAGCCAATACATAGGCCAATCTACAAGCTAATAAAGACCTACTTGATTTGTGTTTGCAAGTGGCTAAGATTGTAGGCCCCGATCCTAATGTGGTGTTCAATTAACACATAATGATTAATTTGCGTAAACAATGGAAGATTTATTTCAAATGTCCTGTCAAATGACCCTAAATTATTTTTCGCTTTTAAGTGATACATATATAATGATACTGAAAATATGAAATTCCAGTTTCCATTTCAACATGTTGCTCATCACATAAGAATCAAGTATATAATTAACCAATATTAGGATACTTAAAATACAGATACTCGGGGCATACCCCGGTCAGTGAAAATGTATTAAAAAGTACTCTAACAATTACTGGGACTCAGACTCAACATACAAAACTCGAGCTCGATCTGGCTGAGCTCTGGTATTCTAAGATGCTTCCTCACGAGCATCCAATGTTTGTCTACCTGTAACACCTCATGTCACAACAACAAAATACATGACAGCCCCTACTAAGGGGGTCAGAACCCAGTACGAGAAATAATAGAGCATGTCAAGAATGACAAAGTATCATGCAATGCATACCATGTATGAATGTGATGTCTGAAAGGGTATAAAGAATCGAATCTCAAGATACCAATATCGAAGTCCAAAGGAAGGTATCATCAATCAATATCAGCTCGAGCAGAGGGTGACATCACACACACTTGGCGCTAGGAGAATCATCCTGTGATGTGCTCGTCATCCCTCGTGTCTAGGTCCGGTAGCAACGCGCGTGACTACAGTCGTGTGGGGTCCTCGTTACTTAATCCATTATGTATCAGTTCATATCTACATAGTCATTTTATTACTTGTCATCTACATTTTATTCATGCATGGCATTACGCCTACTCGGTTCAACCCGAACCCGAGTCCACATCGTACCAGAAGTAATCCTACTTCATATTACACATGTATACGTCATATCGAGACATTACAAGTCGCTACCTACACTGCCTGTCATCGCCCTGCCCGTCGTCCCCGACACTCAGAGTAAATCAACTCAGTCATCATCCAGGATATCAAAGAAGTGGATAGATCAATATGATATGCCCATGAATCATCTATGCATCATATGACATATGCAACTTAACATGTCATGCAATCTCATGTGAAAATCAATACATATCATGTAATTCACATATCATGTACTACAATGTATCTCAACATGTCTTATAGTCACATAAGAATCACATAGTGACAATTACATCATATAGATCAATTAATGACATGTAAAATCATACAATAGCATCATTATACGTCTTCGTCAGACGTCATGATAAAATTCATTTCTACGTACCTCAGACCAAAGCTAATCTACCGAGTACTCCTCGAATCAACCCGGAATCTATTAACCTAGTTATGTAAATTCCAAATGACACTAAGTGTTCATGTAGTCCATTGAATCAAATGCAACTTCTAAATATTGACCCTTAGTGATTTTCTTAATTGCCAGCTTGACTCATTTTCGTAGAAAAATCACTATAAATTCATACGACATCAAAACGACTCTATGTCAAGCTGGTTCAACCATCTAAATGGGGTTTGAATAGCAAAAATGTAGCATTTAAAAACCTGTTTTTCAGCTTGAGCAGTGTTAGTAAAAATACTATAACTTTTTCGTTTCAAATCCAAATTGAGCGATTCTAGTTGAAAATTATAGCCAACTTGAAACACTACAATTTCTGTTTATAGACATTTTCCGGAATGCCTAGCAAAAATGCTCTGGAATTCGAAGAACACACTGCATAGATATTTTCGCCCACATGTGGGGCTCATAATGAGCACTAATAGTACTAACTTTTTCAAAATAAGTTCAAATGAAGTCATCTTTTTTTTTATAATCGGATACCAACAACCTTCATTTGATAACCAACATCAAATTCGAAACAAAATTTGCCAAGAAACTCGAAATACAGTCTGCATGCAACATGCATGAACATGCAAAGGCAAAAATGAGCACTGGAAGTAAAATCGACATAACTTTTACTTCGGAGTTCCAAATTGCATGCTTCATTTTTTTAAATTGCATAAATTCAAAGATCTACAACTTTTATCTTTTGCTCAAAGTCAAATTCGTACTCTAAGTGAACCGAAAGTTCGAAATTATCTACTGCAAGAAACATCAAAAATTTGCAGATTATGTTTTAACAAAATTACATCAACATTTTCATGTCTCTTTCTAGATTTTCGACTCAAATTCAACAAAATTCAACTAAATATAGTTAAAAACATAATCATACCCTTGTAGTTCTTGAAGACTCAAGCATCAAATTCACCATAAACACTCAATCCAAGCTTTCCAAAAATTTGCCACTTCTTCAACACTTCCAATTCTAAAATTTCTTTTCTTATTCCTCTCCTCTAATCCTCTACAAATCTATAATTGCCTGTATAATTTAACCAAGTCTTCCCATGGAATTTGGGAGAGAGTGGTTCGAATTTTTGAAGGAAACAAGAGGGAAAAAATGAGAGAGAGATGCAAGATGAGAAGAATCAATGACTTAAAACAAATTGGTGCATGCGTGTGGGGTTTAAGATAGGGGCGATGGTATCTAGGTGAGTGGGAGGTGGATTCTTTCAATTGCAAGATAGTATGCCCAATTGCCAAGTGTAGTAGTCATTATGAAATTGTGTAGGATTGTTTAATGTTCTAATCCAACTTAGTGTATGTCTTGTACGACATAATTTGCATGGTACAATGTATGTATATATATATATATATATAGATATATACATACTTACATATATTTTGCTTTATTTTATCCCAATCGATGCAAAGCGTCGTGATCCGGAACACATCAATTCGAATTCTCAGCTTTTAATCACCCGGGTTTGCTAACTCGTGATTAGTCAAAATTAATTAGCAACGGGGCCTTACACTTATTCCCCTCTTAAATGTTTTCGTCCTCGAAATCGCAAAACTGAGTATAACTCAAAAGGTTCAATCATATGAGATGTCTCAATCTCAAACATAGATACATAAGAATCTTCATGTATCAGTGACAACTGTTGTGATAGTGTCAACGATATATCACTGAACCAAACTTCTCTATGACTTCATAAGGTTCAAAATATCGAGGCAACATCATACCTCACTTAACAAATCTTCTCGATCATCGTAAAGGTAATATCTTCAGATTTACCTGATTCTCGACTTGAAATTCTAACGATATATTTCTCTTGTTGGCAAAGCAAATCTACTTACTTTAAGCCAATTTTATTCTTTTTCGCAGAAAATTTCTCGTTCCTAGCATTTCCTCAACAATCTCAAGTTGTGCCAAATATTCCTTATCAATTTCATCTCAGTATATCGGCGATCAGCAATTATAGCTATACAAAACCTCAACCGATGCCATCCTGATAGTTTTCTGAAACTTAAATTAAAGGAAAATTCTACTAGTGAGTAGTAATTCCTGTCAATTCCCGCTAAATTCATCACTAACAATCAGCACGTAGCTTCCAAAGTCTGGATAATTATCTCAATTTGTCCATCAATATGGGTATGACAAGCAATACTCATTGCTAACTTAGTACCCATGACATTCTGGAAACAGTTTTCGAATTCGGATATTATCCTCGAATCTCTATCAGATGCATTTGTTACAGAAACTCACTGTAACTAAACCACATTGTCCACATCTCAAACATGTCGTTTTCTCATAGGCATACAGACAATCATATGAAATCATTATCTTGTATTGAATAGTTAATCAATTTTGATTCAACTTGTTTCACAATCTCTGTTTGATCTAAACAATTTGAATTATAACTCAAAGCTAGAAATCTCCCAAATTCATTGTGGCACTTACAATTTCTGTATTATTCCATTAGGTCTCGTATTTTCATCTTGACATGCTGGCATGTTAAACAATTTGCCACAAAATTCAAAAATTTCTTTCTTCATACCATCCCATCAGAAATAGGATCTCAAGAATGATACATCTCATCATTCCCAAAATAGCACTATCATCTATAGTGTGCTTTCTACAGTAATACTTCTTTCGAATCGGTAGGATTCGATGCTATTTACTAATTGTTTGATAAGTGTCGTTTTTACACTTATTTAGATGCGATTTTCTAATGGTTTTCGTGTTGATTCTTGTATTATTTTACGGTTTGTGGTATATATTTCTATATTTCAGGAATCAATGTTGAAGTGAATAAAAGTAGAGGAAATGAGCCAAAAATGATTAAAAATGACCGAACCGAGCGAACGCCTCAAAGCCGGGAAAGGAAGAAAAGAACAAAAGAAAATTTAAAAAAAATAAAAAGCAAGCCGATCGATCGGTGGTCACAGAAAATTGGCGATCGGTCGAGCTGTCTGCTCGATCGATCGGCCGGAAGAGTTTGCTGAAAAATAAATTCCTTATAGAGTTTGTGTCCAACAAGGAAGTCCATGATTCCTATCTCTCTATATATTTACACGAAAATTACACCTAATATCAGACTTTACAACCTAGGAATAGCCTCCACTCCTCTATACTCTATATCACCTTCATCCACCATTACCTCTTCATCCTAGGAATTGGAACAAGCCAACAAGAGAATTGAGGAGCACGATCGAGAAAGAAGCGAGGAAGGATCGAGAATCAACGAAGAAGTCGACTTGGGAATTTTCTTTTACTTTTCTATTATTGTTTTAAATGAATAAATGGATTTGTTGTGTTTTTTATGATTGAGAAATATCAATAACATAGTTTTTCGTATTGATTTTGAGATTGAATTCATATATCTTCTATGTGCATGTTTTATTGTTCTTCATGCTTTTGAAGGATTGATCCCCTTTGAATGATATTTTATTATAATTGAGATCGAGAGATAAAATTATAATACGATATAATATTTCATGCCGTGTGTTAAAGATTAAGATCGAGAGATAAAATCACATACGAGTGATAGATTTGGGTTGTTTAATCTAAAGTTGGTGGTTTTCATAAAGCGCATTCAATATTAAATTGTTAATTAAGTGAACAGGAGTTACTTGTTGCGATTTGATGTTAGATTTAATATAGCTCGAGAGAGTATATTGAATATATTCGGAAAACCCGTCACCTTAGAGATGTATGGAGAAGAGAATTGTAAGAGTTGGGTTAGGTGAATAATTGTCTTGATAATTCTTTCTTGTGGATTTTTCTCGTGATCGTCGATTGTTTTGGTTGGATTAGAGTAGTTTAAGTTAGTTATTAGTTTAATTATTAATTAATTATCTTAGGTTAAATATAGTTAAAAGCTTCTTATTTGGTACTTGCTTGTTAGTCCTGTGGGTTCGACACTCCGTATTCTTCCTATCTATACTAAAACTTGACACCGTGCACTTTCGGTACGTAATCGCTACACTCAAAAATACTGTTTAAAATAATAGCGATCAAGTTTTTGGCGCCGTTGCTGGGGATTAACTTTAGTAATATCATAATAGGTTCTTTGACTGTAATTTAACCATTTTTGTTTATTTCATTCGAAAAAAAAAAATTATATAAATTTATTTTGTTTTTGTTTTGTTTGTCTTGTGAGGTACTTGGAGATGCTATATCAACAAGCCTTCACAAGCTTTGCCCAACAACGTTCCGAGCCGTTCAACTCTGTTTGGGAGAGATTCAATGAATTGGCCAACACATTCCGGCATCACAACTTTTCTAACTATACTCTCCTACAATATTTCTTCAAAGGGTTGGATGCACAGACACGAGAATGGGTATTCAGCGGAGCACTGGTGACTGGGAGTCCCCTGGTTGATAGATATGATGACAGTGTGTTGCACCTCTTCAATGATATGGCCGACTTCGATTATCACTGGCATTGTGATCCTTCACTACAAGGTTGGAGTCACCAATACCCACCGGAGCCTCACTACTCTAATGAGACGCCCCAACCATTTGAACATCACGAAGAGAGGAGAGATAGTTCGGCAGACGTCATGACTCAGTTAGAGGATACATTAATAAGATTCATGGCATCAACTGAGAACAGTTTGGAGTGCCAAACCAACTCTATGTGTCACCTGGAGCAGCAAATAGCGGTCCTTATGGAAACAATTTCAACTAGGTGCCAGGAGGAAGAGATGAGAGCTACAAATCAAGAGGCGACGAATCAAATTTGGTTATATGATGATGATCACTCAACCAAACAAGTTTGGGGGAGTGATCCTACTCATGTGGAAAAGTCAAGGGAACTTGAGCCTCTTCAAGAGATTGAGCCTACTTCAGAGATGTTATCCGAGGAGTTCCCATGTGAAGATGAGTCGAGTGTGATGTTGGAGAAGGAAGAGACTTTCGAAGATTCCGATTTGAGCCCATCGATGGAGACATGTTCTATGCCATATCTGGATTCGTATTTTCCATCGATGTCAACTTCACTGCACTACATCCTCCAAGATATGAAGCCAAGTCGAGAATCATTCTTCCATGCCTACCAATTAAAGAAAGTTGTTGGAGCGACGAGCCTACACTGTTATATTCATGCCAATCTTGAGGGCATACTGAATGAAGACCAATTAGTGGTATCATATGATACTTACTATGGGCGGCAGCTGCTATTTGATGGTTGCTTCTGATGGTCAAGCCGAAGACTAGAAATCAGCGCTGCTTGGGAGGCAACCCAAGCATATCCTTTTGCTATTTAGTTTTGTTATTTGATTTTCAGTTTTTGTGTTTAGTTTTGACTATCTCCCAAGTCGATTATTTTATTTGCATTCTTCTCTTGCTAGGTACATAGTTGGAGCGATGAATCCCTACAGCAGTGGAGCTTTCAAAAGCAAAAATCTTCCTCAACCCTCATGCAAGCGTATTGATCAGGGGAGTTTACTTTTTCCCTTTTGATTCTTTTAAACATTGAGGACAATATTTGATTTAAGTTTGGGGGAGTGGCTTGCATGTTTTACTTGTTTTATCCACATGTTGTGTGCTTAATTGACACTTTAATCATCCTAGTATTTTGAGCTAAATTTTTTTTTATGAGTTCAAACTTGAGAAAAGAATGAATTATAGTAGTGACTATTCAATAAGGATTTTGATCTCACTATGCATATGGACTTGGATTTTAATGATTGTTAGACTTGTACATGAATATCCTTTGTTGAGTTATCGTGTCAAGAATGAGGAATATATTGAGCACAATGAGTCATGATCTTGTGGATGCATGTTGAATAGTGATAATTATTGTGAACTTGATGATTTATCTTGAGCATCTTAGAGTTATCCTAGAACTTATTTGATGATGACACTTTGAGGCGAAATTTTATAGTTACAAACTTGACTTGGAAATGATCTAGGCGATCTTTGGACCGTTTGAGCCTTTCAAGCGTACCATGTATATAGCAATCTCTAGTATCCTATTTGAGCCTAATTGAGAAAGAATGGAGTATGTTTAACATACTATTAGTCCCCATTCAACTTATTTGGCAAACTCATTATACCCACCTTTATGAGCCTAAATTGAAAGAATTGTCTTTACCTAAAGGGAGTATAATGATTCTCATTAGATGCACATAAATTGCTATATTTTGATGAGCTATTGTTGAAAAAAATTATGAATGAGAAAAGAAAAAGATAGATATAAAGCCTTGAGAAAGAATGACTAAATAAGACCCAAAGTGGCCAAGACTATAAAAGAAAAAGAAGAGAAGCTCAATTTTGTGCTACAAATATGAACATTACATGCTTATACTCTCTTATTTGTGATATCTTATCTTTTCTTTGAATCCAACACCAAAGGCCTTACATTACAAGCTTAAAAAGTCCTTTTGATCCAAGTCTAGGGAGTAACTATCATTAGTTGAGAAGTTGTTTGAAAATAAGCCTATGTGATGCTTGATGATAATCTTGACTTTGAGTTGATTAACATGATTTGATCTTGAATATGTGCATGAAACTTAAGATTGAAATTAACACACACACGTTCCGATTTTGAGATGTGTTGCTTGATTTAGGAGAAAACATGTCTTGTCAACTTTTGTATATGTGCATGAGATTTCTGAGAATAATGCAAGTCATGAAATAATATGTTTCAAGTATCGAGAATTCAACTCTACCTTATGATTTTAATGCTTAATCGAGGACGATTAAGTGATAAGTTTGGGGAAGTTGATAAGTGTCGTTTTTACACTTATTTAGATGCGATTTTCTAATGGTTTTCGTGTTGATTCTTTGATTATTTTACGGTTATTGGTCTATATTTCTATATTTCAGGAATCAATGTTGAAGTGAATAAAAGTAGAGGAAATGAGCCAAAAATGATGAAAAAGGACCAAACCGAGCGAACGCGTCAAAGCCGGGAAAGGAAGAAAAGAACAAAAGAAAATTAAAAATAAAATAAAAAGCAAGCCGATCGATCGAGCCTCAATCTCGATCGATCGGTGGTCACAGAAAATTGGCCATCGATCGAGTTGTCTGCTTGATCAATCGGCCGGAAGAGTTTGCTGAAAAATAAATTCCTTATAGAGTTTGTGTCCAACAAGGAAGTCCATGATTCCTATCCCTCTATATATTTACACGAAAATTACACCTAATATCAGAATTTACAACCTAGGAATAGCCTCCACTCCTCCATACTCCATATCACCTTCATCCACCATCACCTCTTCATCCAAGGAATTGGAACAAGCCAACAAGAGAATTGAGGAGCACGATCGAGAAAGAAGCGAGGAAGGATCGAGAATCAACGAAGAAGTCGACTTGGGAGTTTTCTTTTACTTTTCTATTATTGTTTTAAATGAATAATTAGATTTGTTGTGTTTTTGATGATTGAGAAATATCAATAACATAGTTTTTCCTATTGATTTTGAGATTGAATTCATATATCTTCTATGTGCATGTTTTATTGTTCTTCATGCTTTTGAAGGATTGATCCCCTTTGAATGATATTTTATTATAATTGAGATCGAGAGATAAAATTATACTACGATATAATAATTCATGCCGTGTGTTAAAGATTAAGACCGAGAGATAAAATTACACACGAGTGATAGCTTTGGGTTGTTTAATCTAAAGTTAGTTGTTTTCATAAAGCGCATTCAATATTAAATTGTTAATTAAGTGAACGAGAGTTACTTGGTGCAATTTGATGTTAGATTTAATACAGCTCGAGAGAGTATATTGAATAAATTCGAAAAACCCGTCACCTTAGAGATGTATGGAGAAGAGAATTGTAATAGTTGGGTTATGTGAATAATTGTCTTGATAATTCTTTCTTGTGGATTTTTCTCGTGATCGTCGATTGTTTTGGTTGGATTAGAGTAGTTTAATTTAGTTATTAGTTTAATTATTAGTTAATTATTGTAGGTTAAATATAGTCAAAAGCGTCTTATTTGGTACTTGCTTGTTAGTCCCTGTGGGTTCGACAATCCGTATTCTTCCTATCTATACTAAAACTTGACACCGTGCACTTGTGGTATGTAATCGCTACACTCAAAAATACTGTTTAAAATAATAGCGATCATTGTTCACTCGCAACCCACAACTAAATAGCATACTAAAATCTAGTTGGTTGATGAGACAGAACCAATTTCTTCAATCAATATATGTATGGGTCTATCCTTCGAGTCTTTCCGATCTACAAACTACCAAGCATACATTGATGCTACTATTGCACCTTGCACTTATCGGTTTAGCGCATCGGCTACTAGTTTCACTTTCCTTGATTAATATTAACTATTATAGTCAAATTCTTTAATAAATATAGTCATTGCTTCTATCACATGTTCAACTATGACTGAAAAAGAGATATTTTAAACTCCTAAAATCAGAGTATATCATGAGTTGTTCTCCATACAGATAACGTTGCCACATCTTCAAGGCAAAATAATGGCTACAAGCTTGAATTCATGAACATGATGTCACAATTCTTTCATCTTCAACTATTGGTAGAGTTTATCGTGTACGCCCAAATTAACCCTCTCAAGTTAATAACAGTAAATATGTAGTAGCGTGAGTAGGGATCGATCCCATAGGGAAGTGAATACTTTTATGCTAACAAGTGTCAAAATAGGGGTTTTCAAATTTCTTTAACTAAAACTAAATCAAACGAAAGCAAATAAAAATTCTAGTTTATCAAGATTAAAAAGCGATTCTTGGTTTTCGGTCAACTTTACCTTTGGAAATCATTCACTTGATCATACAATCAATAGAAAAGAGAGTTACTAAATCGAAGCACGATTCCGGCTTGTTGATTCTGTCTTCGTTCTTCGAGCGTCTTTACAAAAATCGGAAGAAAAATTATTCTAAAAATTGAAAAATCTGTTCTAAGCTCGCAATTATCTCCTAAAGTTGATCATTTTCGAGTATCAAGAGGTATGTAGGCTGATGGGGTAGGTTAGAGCTTATGTAGGAAGGAAAGAAATCAAGTTCCCATTCTTTCCAAAACACCGCTGGCGATCGATCGCCATAAGGTGGCGATCGATCGCTAGCTCTTTTTTTCCGGTGAAATTACTTAGGCGATCGATCGCCACTTTTCTCGCGATCGATCGCTTGGCTCCAGTGGACTTTGGCGATCGATCGCCTAATCCTCACGATCGATCGCTGCTTCGTGAATTTTGTTGCTCAACTTTCTGTCCATAGGCGATCGATTGCCTCCTCCATGCGGTCGATCGCCTTCACTAAAATTACATTTTTAGCCTTTTTCTTGATCTACATTGAGTCCTTATTAGCTCCAAAGCTTTTCTTGACCTTTATTCGCCTTAGTTAGCTCGATTTCTTCGATTCCACCTACAATTACACAAATATACGATTAGGTAGCATATGTATCAAATTAACCATCAAAACATACCAAATCGTACACAATTAAACGCAATAGATGTGTCTATTTATAGTCACATCAACTATCTCAAAGCATATGCAATCATCTCCTCATGATGCATCAGAACGTATCCCAAATCTTTGACCAACGTATTTGCACAAACTATACATCCCCTGAACCAGTTTAAAAAATCAACACTGGAGTTGTAGTTCAGTTTATGAAAACTGCTTTCACATTCATCTAACCAAACAAAACTCAAATTGCTTCTTGGTCAACTAGTTAATAGATCAGGCTATCCTAGAATATCCTTCCATAAAAACATGTAATAGCTGGCCAAACTCATAAAACTTCGTATCTCGAGTACACTAGTATGCCACTGATGAATATTATTACAATTCCATTTAACAAGGTATATAATACTCTATTCATCAAATTCATAAACTCTACTGGTATAGTTGTGAGGCCACACGACATTACCAAAAATTCAAAATGCCTATATCTGGTTTAACCAATTGCCTAGAAAACATTTTCTCTTCTAACTCAAATTGATGGTAACCAGATTTAAATTCATTCTTCTTATTCATCGAAGTTCCTTACAACTGATCAAATACTTCTCGATCTTAGGCAATGGTTCTTTATTCTTGACAGTAGCCCGATTCAACTGCCTTTAGTCGATACACATCGTCATAATACCATCTTTCTTACACTACTACATTTATTTGTTTTTACCTGGGAATGGTTAATTTGGGCGTACACGATAAACGCTACCAATGCCAGACCAAGAGATAAAGACGCACTTAATAATTTCTTTCTTTCTTTCATTGTAATATTTCTGTTTTGTAATTCAGTTTGTATATGTGTTTCGAGTCAGGCTTAATTATATGAGAGGCTAAACAAGTTCGTCTCCTCCCAGAGGAGATGTGTTATTGTAATAAACATTATAAGTATTTCCAGAATAAAAATGAGGTTGTTGCCCATCTATCTCACAGATTTCTTTAAATATTTCATATATCCGGTTATATTCTATGCCCTAAGGTAGGAAACGAATTAGGGTTGTGCTGCCTATTATTGAAGGCCCCATTGCTGAACTATCGGTTGCGGTTGTGTGGTTGATGGTGAGGAGCCATCGTAAAATCTAATGGGATACCCGATAGTAGTTTGGTCAAAATTATTAATCAGTTAGTCAAAATTTTATTGTAATACGGAAGCATGTTGTGCCTGTTATATATTTTCTTCGAATCGCAATATGTACTGTGAGTCCTTTGCAAAAGTATGATCTTGTGTTATTCTCGATGACAGAAACTGAAGGATTTTATGTCCATAAAATGCTACATTTTAGTAGATTTAAAGATTGAATGGGTATAATTGAAATTTTATCAAGATTACTTTGGCAAAAAAAAATCTTTGCTTTGACATTATCATTACATATATAATGGTTGAACTGCTGTGTAACTGAACATTTTCTAGTTATTAGTGCATATATACTTTGACTTATATCCAATCTTGCCATTAATATTTTAATGTACAATGTGACTCGTTGTATTATGTGATAAAAAAATTAAAAAAAAGGACAGACCACATTGCCGTTGATTTTTAAATTAATAATGTTGAGATCAAATTGGGATCTGACAAAAATATTATTTTAGAGAGATTATTAATTTATTGAGTATTAATTTATGGATGTTTTACTGTAGATTAATGCTTGTTGAAATGACCCATTTTTAATCATGTATCAGAATGACCCAGAATGAATTTAATGGTTGTAGTTTAAAACTACATCTATAAATATTAAACTATAAAAACTATCAAAATAGATTCAAATAAAATATAAGTTAATAATAATCAACAACTAATACTAAGCATTTACTCACAATGGATTGATGGATGCTACATGAACCATTGAATGAATCAAGTCGGTCGCGCACATGTGCCAGCTTCTTTCGATGAGAATATCCTCGTTGATTCTTTTCGATTCAAAACCTTGTATATAACTTCGAGTCATATCTTCTTCGGTCGTTCTTTTGCTCTCGTGAAACAGCTGATACTATACTCGACGAACAAGTGCATTGCTGGGTCTATGTCGTACGTGACCAAAACAGTATAAGCGACTTTCTTGCTTCTTATCTTCTATACAAGTCATAGGTACTTCAACTCGAATTTTCTTCCTTATTTTATATCTTCTCATCTTACTACATATTCAATGGAACATACACATCTTTGACACACTCATATTTTGGATAATTCCTCTTGAGTGTTCAACATTTCATCACAAATAGCATTACATGTCTGATAACATTTCTATAAAACTTCTCATTCAATCTTAGTGAAATTTTAAGATTGCATAGAACTGCGGTGAGTTAATAATCATATTAACTAATAAATGCCCATGAAATGTATGAGAATATATTAACGTATTAATCTTATTAAAACAAGAATAGTTTTGATAAATATAAATAAGTAAAATAATAAACAAAAAAGTAATATTTATAGTACAAACAAGAATAATAAAAGAAAAGTGCATAAAACAAATAAAATAGGTAGTAGGTGTGGCAAATTGGCTGTTAGTCAATCACAATTTGGATCAATTTTAAAATTAATCAAACCAAAATTTGTTTGACTTAAAGTTTTGATAAAAAAATTCAAACAAAACATAACCAAACTGATTTAATAAATATAAAATTGAGTTTCTTTTTAAATCTTTTATTTCTTTTTACTATTTTTTTAAGACATGTTTGTTTATAGGTGATATCGGATTATTGTGGAGTTTCTTTGGAATCTGTTCGGATCGGGGTAATTGTTAGAAGGGATTGAATAAACATTAGGCTCAAATTCTCGTTTCTTTAAATACAATAGATTGTTAAGTGCTGCAGTAAGCTCTCAATTACCAAGGCAGTAGACAACTAAAAAGATAGTGAGAAAGATGTCTACCGGACTTGTGAATATGAATTGATAGGCAACTGTAAAAGGGGCAGTAAAGTAAGTGATGTAAAGTAAAGAGACAGTGGTTGTTTCTGGATGTTAAAAAGCACAAACCACTTCTACGTCTCCCCTTCTTCCTTTGCGGGAAGGATTCACTAGAAGACTTTGAGTTTACAAAAGTTTTGTACAACCCCACTTAGGCCAATATCACACAGATAGCCTAAACTCCTAGTCCACACAACTCACAAAGACTTCAAAACTAATGTCTAAGTTTACAATGATTTCTCTAACACTCACTCAATGAATAAAATTATTTAAGCTTGGGTAATCTTCGAGCAGTAGACTTAAGACTTTTGATCTTCAAAATCACTTCGAAGACTGCTCTGTGGCTTTTTGAGTGTTGATTATGAGTGTCAGAATATTAGAGCTTTTGATTCAGGTTGTGAGCGATTGTTTCTTCAAGCTCCATGTTGTCGTATTTATAGACTCGAAAGTCCAACGTAAACTTTTCTCTATATGGAAAGAGTTGCTTAAAATCTTTCTTTGATTAGCGTCCAAAATCATTTTGTCTTCTTTCCATATTCGTGAACAACGTCTACCAAATCTGACGCAAATGGTGGCACTATCAGTGTAGTGCCTATTCTTGTACTATTTGTCAGATAAAGCTTGTCTTGTTCGGCGATCATCTACAGTCTTCCAAAATGACTTGGTCTACTTGACATAAGTCATTTTCCTTCTTGATAATCATTTGAAGTAGGCTTCTACCAGTATGCATCCTTTGGCTTTGCGGTAGGCTTGTTGAAGCAATAGACGTTTTAACTTGGTTACTTCCAGTAGACCTTCTACCAGTAGGCGTTTTTCAACGATAGCGGTAGCCGCTTTAAGGCAGTATACTTTGGTCAATGCGGTAGACCTTGTTATCACCAAAACATAGAAATCTTCTAACAATTTCCCCATTTTTGTTGTTGACAAAGCTTGGTTGGTGATACTTTATCTTTGAGCTGCAGCCAATATGAAGTAACCTGTTAAAAACTTTAAACAACAGTAGATAGCAGTATATATGGGTTAGTTGATAAGCAGATTACAAGAAGTATATTAAAAAGAACTTATTTTTATATAAAATGAATTATGTTACAATTCTTAAGAAGTAAGGAGAAACATAGACAGTAGAGAAGAATCCAGACATAGGGGAAATTAAAATAGTAGAGCATATTCCCAATGTCCGAATCTGGCTAGTTACAAGGGTAACTACAGGGGGAGAAGAAAGTTACAATGCAGAATTTCTACAAAGAAAACCTAAGTAAAAACCTAACTTATCTTCAAAGTAATCATTTGCCAATATTGCTTGTCTTCCCCTTTTTTGTCATCGCACTCTCTTAATCTGCCTTTTTTATTCCAGCCTAGTGGGACGAATAACACCCAATCCTGGAGATAGGTGTAAGAACTAGGCAGAGAAGTGTTAGATAAGTAATCAACCCATGTTGAGTTGAATTAGATAAGTAGTAAACCCATGGAATGACTTTACAAAGCAGTAATGTATTGTTAAGGTACATTAACTTGCGAAAATCTGAATTTTTAAAGATGATTTGCATTATGTGAAGTATCATTTGGAACAATTTAGAAAATTTTGAAGAGTATAAGAGCATAACAGGGGTATATATAGCAGAGTAAATACATAGTTATCTACTGTGGAGTGATGTAACACATGATATGTGTTAATCAATCCTGAAATGTATAGAAGATAAGAATTGAACACAAATTATATTATTTAAATGAAAAGCGCAAAAATACATAAGCAATAAGTACAAAAACTTAACTATTCGCGCCAAAACCAAGGTCTTTGTCGGTCAAAAGGTTCTGGTTCTGCAGAGGTTGTTGGGGGCCTTGGATTCTGCGTCATTTGCTGTGGGTGAGATTGCTGCTGGATGGTTGAACCTCTACTGGTTGATGGGACTCTACTAGATGAAGGTCCTCTACTTGAAGAGTGAGCTCCTACAGCAGTGTTCTCCAGGTAGGGGTTGGATCTCTACGAGTACCCGCTGGTTGTCTGCTCTGCTCCCCTGAAAAGGGTCTTGTACCCCTAGCACTCTGCAATATCTCATGTAGATCATGTAATTGAGATGCATGTGTGGCTTGCATGTTAGTAAGTTGATCAGAGAAAGCAACATGCATTGTTTCAATCTGTTGTCCCAGCTCCAGCCTAGTCTATCTTAACTTCGAGAAGTAATCAGAAGATTTGTACTGACCTGCTTAAGTTTATTCACTTCTTCGGAGAGATGTCTGCTATCTTTATTTACATGTACAAATTGGCTTCAGCACGTGTCCGATAATTGCCAATTACAGAGTAAGCATCTCTTTCATCGTGTTTCAGCTTCATTACTTCGCTGGCCAATGAAGAAATAGTACTTGTCAAAGTAGCCAGTTGTTCAGCAATACGCAGTGGTGATTCTTCTTCTTCTAAGATAGGGGACTTATGAGAATCAACGGTATCTTTTGTAGCAATAGCCTCAAGAGCAGTAGAGGCAGTTAACACATCATCAGAAGATGTTAAGTTCATTTCAGCATCAAGCGGGGACTCAACTGAGATATCAGCAACCTCCATAGTAAGGGGCTCCTCAGCAGGGATCTCCAGAAGTTGAGTGGGGGTATTTGAGGCAGTGAGGTTGGTGGGTGTTCAATTGGTTGAGAAAAAGTGGTTTGGCTGAGATGCAATAGTGGATTTGGTTCCAGTATGGGTCGAAAAAGAAGAGAGGCAAAGGTTGGGTCAACAAAAAGTTGAGATGGTTCAGTTTGTGAAACAGTAAGGGTTTGAGGGATTATGGCTAGAGGATTGGTTGATTCAATCATCATGTCTTCGGTAGATAAGTCTTCCTCGACAGCAAGGTTATCATTATCCACTACAGATTTGATGACATCATCTAGGTTGAAAATGTCAACAATAGGGTGTTGGGGTTTGCTGCAAAGGTGAGGATGGTAGTGGAGATGCAGCAGCAGGAAGTTCACCAGTAGGCATTGTGGCCTATACTGATGAGGTAGTCGTAATTTGGACTGAGGGAGACTCTGGTGGCTGACTTTCAATAATTTGCAAGGCCAAAGGGTCTGCTTCAAAGTTTAAGTAGTAGATTGAATACCCAGAACAACATGTAGATCACGCAAAGTCTTTTTCGCCAAGTTCAGGCGAGCTTCCAAAAATCTTGTAACTGCAACATCATGTGTAGTTGTTCCGGAATTTGGATCAAATTGCTCATGCCTGCGCACCAACTCGTCTAAATTCCTGATGTGATGGATAATACGGTAAACTTCTCTTAGCTTCAGACCTTATTCCACATCGTCGATCTATAATCTCTTGAGAATTTTATTCTCTGTTTTCTTTGCCTTTTCTAAGATCTTTGAGAAGTTATTAAGGCGTACATTAATCCTAGCCTTGACCCAAAAATCAAATTTCCCCAACTTCTTTTGGACATATTCTGGAATGTCCTGATGGAGTGATGGACTGTAATGGGATCACCAGAGGTGGAAGTGTAGTAGTGGTAACCTCCAAAGTGACAATGTCAGTAGCGCAAGCCTCGGTAGAGATTGCTGGTTCAGAAGTAATGGCTGCAGTAGACGTGAATATTCTCTCAGCAATAGGCGGCATATCAGTAAAAGAAAAAATTGCTATGAGGCACCCAATAGGCTCAATATCTGAATCACCTGGGGCAACATGAATGTTCTCAACATCAAAGGTAGTTAACTCTTCACCAGTAGACATGCATTTAGTAATCTCCAGAACTGCCTTATCAGTAGACAGCACAACAGGCACAACCTCTGATGGAATAGACATTTTAGTAAATGCAGTTGTTTCCCTCGATGCAACAGCCCTTTTCTTGGTCATCCTGATCTTTCTTGGTGAAGGAGGAGGAGCAGAGTCAGCTGATTCTGAAAGAGTAGGCTCAGAATCACTCACCCCTTGAGGCTTCTTCCTCTTAGTGGTGGTCTTCTTGGGAGCAACTCCTTTACTCCTTGAGGAGAATAGCTTCCATTGTTGAGCAATGTATTTATCATTTATTAGCTGGTAGAGTGCATTGTAGTGGCTTCCCGTATTGGCACAGATAAATTGTCCATTATATGACTAAGTGGAAGGGCAGAGCCAATCATGTTGCTTAATACACGAAAGACAAATTCTGACCAGTTTATTGAGATTCCTTCTGCAATGACACACATTACGTCAAAATTCTCCGGCGTAGCTGTGTCAAAAGAACCCGCCCTGCATAGCAGACCTTTTGCAACTATATCCATAAAGATCTGATATGGAAGTTTCAGCAGTGATTTCTTGAATGGTCACAGAATGCTTCCAGATTCAGAGAAGCTGACACTTATCTTGTTTCTGATGTCATCCGAGATGTCAGATGGATTTTTTAGGCCTGTAGTTGGTAGGGCCAAGGTGGAGGCAAGCAGTAATGGTGACTTAGATTTCTGATACAGTAGCCATGATGGATTCTCCAATAACTTCCCCAGAGCTGTAAAATTCAATTAACTCCTCCTTGTAGAAAGTGGAAGCCAGATTCAGCATTGTCCACAACCCTGAATTTTCCAATCATTGGAAAGCCTTTACAACATCCATGTCAGGCAAAGCAAGCAGTGATTAAAATCCATGTGAAGTGCATTGCTGATGAAGTTAGGTTGATCGACTCTTGACGTTATTGTTGAATGAATGATGAAACTGTGAAAACTCTGAGTCTGTAAAAATTTTAGAGAAAAACTCGAAGAAATATTAGCACGGTAAAATATAAACAGAAATGGCGGTTGAGAATGGAGTGTGGATGTAACGTCGTACTGTAGATGACTAGACACATGGACACTTGTTAATCATCTAAGCCAAGAATTTGAAATCTGATAACCGAAGACGGTTTTGGAAATTGAATTTAATTAAGTCATAATGAATAATAAATTATAATCCGACGTTTTGGTTATTAAATAAGGAAAGAAAAAGTTCCCCTTAGCTAGTGTATTTGGTAACGTCTATTGGTATGTAAGATCTATCGGGTAGTTGGTATACCTTACTGCAATAGACAATTGTGTTACCAGCATAGCATCAATATACCTTTTCTAAACAAGCAAATTCTCCCTTAATTCATATTCACCCTAAATTCATGCAATATCCTAAATTTAATCCCCCCTCAAACAGGCAAGTAGGAAATTAAACGACAGACAATTACTTAGTTATATATATACTAAACCAAGTATATTGCGAAATAGGAAAACTTAGCGTCCAGTAGGGGTTTCACGAAGATATATGTTGCTTGTTGTTCAGTAGATATATATTCCAATCGAATCTCCTTCTTCATTACATGATCTCAGATGAAATGATGGCGAATACCAATATGTTTGGTCCGAGAATGAAGAACTTGATTGTAAGTGATAGCAATAGCTGACGTATTGTCACAGAAAATTGGTGCCTCAGTAGACTAAATTCCATATTCTCTTAATTGTTGTTGAATCCATAGGAATTGAGCAAAGCATCTTCCAGCAGCAAGGTATTATGCTTCTGCAGTGGACGTTGCGATGGATGTCTGCTTCTTGCAACCCAACCCCATGAAATCAACCTATCTCCTAGGAATTGACAATATCCACTGGTGCTCTTCCTATCAATCTCACATCCTGCATAGTCAACATCTGAATATCCAATCAAATTAAAAGTTGAATCCTTGGGATACCAGAGGCCAATATTTTCAGTTCCTTTTAAATATTTTAAAATCATCTTGGCAGCAATGAAGTGTGATTGCTTAGGATTGGCTTGAAAGCGAGCACATATGCAAACAACAAACATTATATCATGTCTACAAATACATTAAGGAACCAATAATACAGCGATACAAGGTTACCTCAACCGGTATTCCCCCTTCATCTAAATCTAACTTGGCAGATGAACTCATGGGGGTGGAAGCAGCAGAGCTGGTTTCCATACCGTACTTCTTCAGAAGTTCCTTTGTGTACTTTGCTTCATTTATGAATATTCCTTCAGTTGACTGCTTCACCTGTAAGCCTAGGAAGAATGATAATTCTCCCATCATGCTCATCTCGAACTGGCCGTGCATTAACCTAAAAAATTTCTCGCAAAGTTTTGGGTTAGTACTACCAAAATAATATCAACATAAATTTGGACCAGTAAAGTATGTCACCCCTCGTAAACTTAAAAAGGGTCTTGTTCACCGCGTCGATGGTAAATTCATGCTCGATCAAATATTTTGATAAAGTTTCATACCATACTCGGGGAGCTTTCTTTAAACCATACAAAGCTTTATGCAATTTGTAAACATGGGACAGCTGCTGATGGTTTGCAAACCCAGGAGGTTGCTCTACACAGACTTCCTTCTGAAGCTTACCGTTAAGAAATGCTATCTTAAAGTCCATCTAGCAGACTTTAAAGTCTTTTAATGCAGCAAATGTAATAAATATTCTAATGGATTCTACTCGGGCTACAGGGGCACATGTTTCATCGAAATGCCTTCTTCCTGCATGTATCCCTGTGCAACTAATTTTACCTTATTCCTAATTACAGTACCATTTCTTCCAATTTATTTTTGAATACTCATTTGATACCTATAATTGTGTGATGCGGTGGACTTGGTACTAAGAGCAAACTTTACTTCTGATATGGTTGATTATTACGTGTATTTGGGCTTTGATTTGTATATATATTCGTGTAGACTCCGTGAAGATGTTATGCTTTTTGGTATTTATTTGATTGTTTCAGGAATATAGGTGGTATGTGGAAGAATTGAGCTACAAGGAAGAAAACGGATCAAATCAAGCCAAGAAGTGAAGAAACTGAATTCTGGCAAGCTCGATCGATGGGACTTTGAAGTCGATTGATCGACAGAGGCAGAAGTTTTGACCAACACAAAAATGCATAGCTCGATCGATCGGAAAGTTGTTCTCGATCGATCGACACTGACCGAGAATTGGGCAAGAAAAAGTGAAGAAACTCGATCGATCGGAAGCTTCACCTCGATCGATCGAGCGAGGCAGATAAATTAAGGAACGGAAGCTGAAGACGCTCGATCGATCGAGACTTATGCACCGATCGATCGAGACGCAGAATTTTCAGAAAAATAAAGTCTTGGTTTGGTTTGATTTTTTGGAAATCTTCCATACACATCCCCCTCTATAAATTAGGAAAGAGGGCACGAAATTTGCGTCCATTATTCAGAGTATTATCAGACCTAAACTCATAATTCTTCAGCCGCCTTTCATCTCCGAAGAACAAGGTTGAAGAAATCCTTTGAAGTGCAAGGAAGGAAGCGAGAGAAGAAAGATCGTTCAACGCACGGAGTCGCTCTTACGTTTATCGTATTTCTAAACTCTAGCTAATTTGATTTTCAGATTTTATTTGATGTTTTTGAGGTTGAGAGACGATTAAACATCTTGTTAATTTGATTTGAATTTAATTGAGTTTATTTTATCAAGTTTAAGGAATATTGTGTTTGGATCTTTGATTTTGTTGTGTTTGAGTGAATTAATCCTTTTGTTCATGAATTATAACCTTAATGCTATCAAAGCTTAGCTACCTTTGATTGAATTTGTGAATTATAATTGAGATCGAGAGATGAAATTATAATACGCTAAAATAATTCATGTTGTATGTTTAAGATTTAGATCGAGAGATTAAATCACATACGTGGTCACTTTAAATTGAAAGATTTAAAGATCAACGGTTTTCATAGAGATTTATTCGGTATTAAATTGGTTTAAGTGAACGAGAGTTACTTGTGTCAATTTATTACTAGTTTCAATATAGCTTGAGAGAGTGTATTGATTATATTCGGAAATCCGTCACCTTAAGAATTGATTGATAAGTAACTGTTTTAACAAACAAATCATTGACGATAACACAGTTGAACGAACATCTTGATAGATTTCTTGAGCGGAATTCCTTCGCATCTTCAAAGGAGTTGTTTTATTTTTGAGTTTTATTAAGTCTGTAGTTTAATTAGATAATTAATCATCTTTTCGTAGGCTAAATATAACTTTACTAATTTTATTTGGTACTTATACGTTAGTCCATGTGGGTTCGACATCCTTTCTTTTATATCACTATACTAAAACTCGACACCGTGCACTTGCGGTAGAATCGCTACACTGAGAAATAATTGTTTAAAATAAAAGTGATCAAGTTTTTGGCGCCGTTGCCGGGGACTAATTTGTATAATATCATACGAGATTAGTTACTTGTAATTTAGCCATTAATTTTTTGTTTTTGTTTTGTTTGTCACTTTTGACCGTTGGGTTTACTACATTCGCATTTTCTCCTTTTGGGTTGATTTTACAGGTAGTTATCTTCTTGGTGCATGCTAAGGAGTAACAACCCCACACTCGAGCCGTTTGACCCAGAAATCGAGCGCACGTGTCTAAGGAAAATTAGGGAAGCTCGAGCAATGGCTGACAACAATCAAGAAGGGGGCGCGCACAATAAAGCCATGAATCCAAGATCGATGATGGATTATGCTCAACCAGCTTTTCATGGATCATTGTCAAGCATTACAAGGCCAACCATTCAAGCCAACAATTTTGAAATAAAGCCGGCTATAATACAGATGATCCAGCATTCAGTGATGTTTGGAGGAGTAGCCACTGATGATCCGAACGCTCACATCTCCAACTTCTTGGAGATTTGTGACACTTTCAAACATAATGGCGTTTCTGACGACGCCATCAGGTTAAGGTCATTTCCTTTTTCACTAAAGGATAAAGCTAAAGCTTGGTTGAACTCTTTACCTGCAGGATCTATCACCACGTGGGAGGGGATGACACAAGCATTCTTGTCCAAATATTTTCCCCCTTCCAAAACGGCAAAGATGAGGAACAATATTACCACATTCGGGCAATATGACCCTGAAACATTATATGAGGCGTGGGATCATTTCAAGGCTTTGCTTAGGAGATGCCCACACCATGGTCTTCCTATTTGGCTCCAGGTATAGACTTTTTATAACGGTTTATTTTCATCTAACCGTTCTATGATTGATGAAGCCTCAGGAGGATCCATTATGCGCAAAACACCGGAAGCAGCGTATGAACTCTTAGAAGAGATGGCTTCTAACAGCTATCAATGGCAATCGGAGAGGAATGTGCCAAAGAAACCAGCTGGAGTTCACCAAATTGATGACATCATGTAGCCCTTAACCCTTGATTAGTGTATTAACCACTATGTGTGGCACATGCTTCTATACAAATCAATCGGGAAACTCAGATGATGCTTACAAAATTCCTTTAATATTCAACGTTATAAGATCATCTCTACTAACAAATAGACTCATAGAGTTTGCCCATTACCATCCCCATTTTGCCACTTTTCACATGGTAGACTTTTATAAAAATTTGGGCAGAGTCTCCCCATAAATAGAGCCATCCCGAAATAAAAGCGCATCACATAATATAATTCCCGGCCAGGGAATACACAATACTCAACAGAATACAGAACACGAAGTAAATTCCCAGCCAGGGAAGACACCACACATAAGACGACAAAAGTGGGTTTCAACACCCACACAATACACCAACGACTCTCATGTCATTAGCAATTCTACCCTTAATTGCATGCAACATAAAATGAAAGAGAGAAAGGCTCATGCCTTTATATACAATCTATATACAAGTATAATCGTGCTCACATGCGAGCATCATGAATATGTATATAATCCTTGTATATAAGTACTCTATACGATACCGTGCTCCATCAAGCCCTGGTACCACGATCCTGGGAGTATATCCAATCAACAGCTCGAGCTCAACTCCAAAGCCATCGATGTACCTGTTCACATGCCCCAACAGAGACAGCCCCCAACGGGGTGAGCATACCAATACACAAAATCCCATAATCACAATAATGAAATTCATAATTTACAACAAAAGTAAATACAAATGAATTTTAAATGATACTCCCTGGATGGCAACGTCCTCATCCGGGATTCCGTGTACTGTCCCTGTTCTCACAATCATCAAACTCATCAAATCTCAAAAATCAGTAAATCAACACATTGATTTAACTCATAGCATGCCTGATTCTCAAGTATCAATAATTAATGATTCCAAATTCATTATTCATACAAATATAGATATCTCGATATCTAATACTGATTTTCAACTTTGCTACCATCACAGATAGCTCAAATGCCTAGCATTTATTTTACCGATTATCCATTATACTTAGACATCTCACATGTCTTATAATGAATACATGATTCCACGATCATTCTTAGGCATCTCAAATGCCCTACAATAGTCATATAAACCCAGTACCCCATATCTCTTATAAGGTCATACTACTCTAGTGTCACGCACGCTTGTGGCGGCGATGTCAAGGTTAGGTCGCTTCATAGCTTCTCAACACATACATATAACCTTATGCACAATTATTCAATGAAATCAAAATACATTATGCATTTCACAAATGCTATAATATATAGTAATGCTCGTATGTCGCACGTACCTTAAATCTCCTTAGTTCGAGCCAGACTTTGATCGAGTTCCATGCCCTGAGGGACGACGTGCTAACACGATAAATTAATTCACAATTATTTACGAACACGTAACCCATGCTCAAGCACACTCATGCCCTCAAAATATTGTCGACACACGACAATTAACCATTTAAAAGACCCGGGGCAGGGTACATGCAGGGAGGGAAAACGAATGAGACAATATCGAAAATTGTTCAAGAACACCCTTCAATTTTTGAACCCTATTCTCACAAATCGAACCCAATTAAACACCATAATTCATCTAAACATGAATTAATCGATCAACAACAAGAATCATCACCCCCTGCCAAAAACCCCCAAATTTCGAACTCAAACCTTTCAAACAAATTGGAAAAAATTCGAACCATAAGCCACAAATTTTCGAACCATAAAAGTCTGAAATTTTCGACCCAAATCAAAGCACAAAACGCCCCAAAATCGCCTGAAGAAAAGCCCCAAAAACGTACCAAAAATCGAGCCCCAAAATCGGACAGAATACAGTTTCGAACCCTAGCGCTTTCTGCAGAAATCCGAACTCAAATCGCGACCAAACTTCGAATTGATGGTATGGGAAGGTGCGCCTGGACGAGACGAAGCCACCGGTGGGTTGGACGCGCCGAACGGCGGCCGGACGGCGGCGGGCGCACGCCTGGAAGCGGCGTGGGTCAAAGGGGATCGGGAAAACGCGGACGCGTGGGAGAGAGAGAAGCAAGGTGAGGAAAATGGTTCCGATAATTAAAATCTCGGGTTCAACTGGTATTTATAGCAAAAATACCCCGAAATACTAATAGCCCCACAAATACATCATGATTCATTAAAAATCATCTGTTTCCAAAAATTCTCTCTCTAACTCCAAAACCCCCTACCGGTGCCCACACCAAGCACCCGAGATTCCGAGACACTTAACAACCCAACTCTAAGGTTTTACATCGTAATGAGAATACAATCTCAACCTCGGGATCCAACAATCCCAACTACCCAAATAAATGAGCCCAGAAGGCCCAACACCGCGATTAAACTCCAAGTCGCCACGTAAAACAACTTTAGGGGTTATTAACACTCCGGGATTAACATCTATAATCCCTGGTCATCACAATATCCCCCACTAAAAGAATTTCGTCCTCGAAATTAGCACCGGTGTAATACGTAACACCCCGACTACACAACAACATGATGCCATAACCTCGATTCTTGGCCATATCAGAATCGTCTTAAAAACCGCGAGGATACTTATCTCACATCAAACTCTGAAACATAGCGACTTTACCAAAACCAACTTATCACCCAGGAGGCAAAACATACCTCGATGCGGTTCATCCCAAAAGTCAGTCCCTCATGACCGCAAAACAACCAATACTTACGACCGTAGATCGGACAGTCATCCTTAGTTCTAATACAACTAGTATGAACGCATCATGAATGACACCTCAACCGTGAGAACGTTGACCTCGTGTCAAACTCTGGAGTGGAATAGACTTCCAAATCCATCATAGCGTCAAAGAGCGTCAGCACAGCTCAACGCTAATACTCCAAAAGCAGTTAGTCAACTGAAACTGCAAGGGTTCGAATCGCTCCCGATTCCATCGTAGATATCATTCAAAGACATCTCTATCATGACTCACGATGTCTAACATACATCGTTACGAGGAAAAAAACTCGTATACCACAGTGTACACATACCAAACCTGGTTTCCACTTTCAAACCTCCTCCATCGAATGAGCAGTCGCATCATTGCAACTCAATTTGGGCAACTCACGGCCACAGATTCACACAAAAGACATCTCACAAGATGTCCACCTCCGGATATCCTAAGAATCACATCCTGATCATAAATAAACCATCGAGACTCCACAGAGTTCAAATTGTGAAAGGACATGCAATAAACCCATTGCATCCTCAACGCTTGTGTCGACAGCGACACCCAACCAATCTGAATTCCTGCCATCCCTTGGCAATCCTAGGATTTAACAATCCAAACTTGGGAAGGCTATCGTGTAACTCGGAGGAAACACCAACAAGGAAATACCTCAACCCACACAAGATAATCCCTCCTCAAAGGGAGTCAACTAACTTCACGATTGTTTCTCATAATTATCGTGCCATGGAGATTCCCAATCTCAAGGTGTTCCATATCTCTCATCAGAGATTTAGCCATCCAAAATAGCATAACTCTATGCTTGTCAAAAAGGAAATAAAAAATTGGCATCCGTATACTCACCGGTATACCTGCCTAAGCACGGATATCATATGCATACTCAATGCACTTGGCTCGGGTATCTACAACATACCCCTAAGTCCCAAACACAACCGTCAATTCTGAGTCATTCCCATCCAGTGGAGAATGATAATCGACGATCAACAACACGGTGTGATTCCCAAAATCAACACCACATGCACCAACTTACCGAATCTTTCAAAGATTCCCAAATAGGTATAATACTACCTCCTTCCCCACAAGGGAAGTGCCATCGAACTCGAGATCCACTGGTCTCGAACCATCGTTCGGAAAAACTGGATACAATAACACCCATTGCATCCCAAGCACACGGATTCCCCAGATCGAGTCAACGATGACTTGATGACTCTCGTGTTGGCACTCCAACATTATGAGCTGTCCCAGACAAATCCCTCAAACAAAAGACGTATAACGTTCTCCTGAGGTGTCACATGCCTCAAATATCATGCTACAAGGGACAATCAAAAGCCTGCCCAAAAGTCTTCATCGTATCATCATACGATTCACCAAACTCGGTTCCAACGTGCAGTATCATGGCTCCAACAAGCACACTATATCATTCCCCCAATATCTGGCTACCAAAGCGTTGTCTCCATAGGCTCACATCAAGCCTACCAACAAACCATATGTTCCATCTCGGTATGCCATACCGTACCAACCGTTAGAGTAATGGGTCATCGCCCAACATATCTCTAAAATACCGAGCACAATGGACAACCCGGTGTCCTTGTTCACTTATGATGCAATCATAATCCGTTAAGACTTATCCCACACCCTCAGGGTGGGTGTAACCATGTCTACCCTACATCACAACACAAGCGAGTAGTTTCCTCAATGACTACTCTTACCACCAATCACTTGGCCCTAGCCAAACCAACGAGCATACCCAAGGGTATCATTGCTCGACAAATATTTACCTCTATAACATGATCCATTACATTTACCGATTCCAATACTCCACCGAGCAAACCTGCTCGGCAAAAAAGTCTCATCAACTAGTGACCCAGACTCTACCATGTGCTCACCATCGGCACTCAAACCATACAACCAAATACATAACATAAATGTATTAATCATCAAAATGACGCTACCCGTTTACATAGAACATCCACTAGGTCATTGTCATCCCGTGACGGTACCTGTCAACATATGACTTTGAAACAATATCGTCGACTCGTAACGGTATATTTCGATACACGACGTCTATAATCTCATCGTCAAACACATGACAACATAAGTAAATCAACACATGATATCCACAATAGTGCTAAATAAACAGTAATATGACATACCTCATTGCTAACAATATAGCGGCATACCTGACTCAATCATCCAACAGTGGTACGCAATCAGCACCCATCGCCCGTAGGTGGCGTAATCCAGCGTCATGTACATAGCGGCATAATCCGTCGCTATAAAATCAGGGGCATAGTCCCTCGTCATAGAGTCAGCGGCATAAAACATCACTATAGACATCTGGCGGCATGAACCATCGCCATAGATGTAGCGGAATGTACCATCGCTATGAACACCCGACGGCATAAGTCATCGCCAATCAATATAGCGGGATGAGGCATCACTATTAATACCCGGCGGCATAAATCATCGCCAATAGAATAGCGGAATGAGACATCGCTATCAATATATCCGGCGGCAAGAACCATCGCCAATCAATATAGCGGAATGAACCATCGCTATCAATACATATGGCGGAATGAACCATCGCCAATCAATATAGCGGAATGAACCATCGCTATCAATACATATGGCGGAATGAACCATCGCCAATCAATATAGCGGAATGAGCCATCGCTATCAATACATATGGTGGAATGAACCATCGCCAATCAATATAGCGGAATGAACAATCGCTATCAATATATCCGGCGGCAAGAACCATCGCCAATCAATATAGCGGAATGAACCATCGCTATCAATATCGATAATGTGGTTGTTCCGGTCTTGTTATAGCAGCGGAATTTTAGGACCCCTCGCTTCGACATATAGCGGCATCATATGATATCCCTCGCTTCGACAATGACAGCGGCATGTTACCTCTCTTAGACATGACAGCGGCAAATATCATATTACCATCGCTTCATATGACAGCGGCAAGTACCTCCCTCGCTCGAATATAACAACTACCGGAACTTCCACTAGCTCCATGTACCTGCATCCAGGTTAATACCACAGTTCACAATATAATGATCGATATCACGTTCCAGTTATAACCACAATATTCCACATTAATCACTAGAATTGTGACTGTTCCGGTCCCAATACAACAGCGGAATTTTAGGACCCCTCGCTTCTACAATGACAGCGGCATGTTACCTCGCTTAGACATGACAGCGGCAAATACCTCCCTCGCTCGGAGATAAAGGCTACCGGAACATTCATCAATTCTACCACAATAATCAAGCACAACTGTTGATTCCATTATCACAATATATATCACTATCATTTCACATATACCATCACATGTAAGGGTTCACTATCCATGATATACATAATCAAAGGTGTAACACGTTTTACCGTCCGAAGCCCGTACGTCTCACCTTTCCTGATTTTCCTACAAAATCAGATCCCTTAACACATAATACATGAAGGGCTAGACATCACCATTAATGCCATCCCATCACATTCTACACGATTCCTGCAACCACAATGATTAGCAGCACCACTTTTCATATCATAAAAACACATAAACAACTAGTTGTGTCATACAACATTAATGCCATCATGCATAAGTGCTATCAATAACTTCCTAGGCCCTTAACAGCCCCAAAGAGCTAACCACTGCTCTGATACCACTAATGTAAGGACCCCTAGCCCTTAACCCTTGATTAGTGTATTAACCACTATGTGTGGCACATGCTTCTATACAAATCAATCGGGAAACTCAGATGATGCTTACAAAATTCCTTTAATATTCAACGTTATAAGATCATCTCTACTAACAAATAGACTCATAGAGTTTTCCCATTACCATCCCCATTTTGCCACTTTTCACATGGTAGACTTTTATAAAAATTTGGGCAGAGTCTCCCCATAAATAGAGCCATCCCGAAATAAAAGCGCATCACATAATATAATTCCCGGCCAGGGAATACACAATACTCAACAGAATACAGAACACGAAGTAAATTCCCAGCCAGGGAAGACACCACACATAAGACGACAAAAGTGGGTTTCAACACCCACACAATACACCAACGACTCTCATATCATTAGCAATTCTACCCTTAATTGCATGCAACATAAAATGAAAGAGAGAAAGGCTCATGCCTTTATATACAATCCATATACAAGTATAATCGTGCTCACATACGAGCATCATGAATATGTATATAATCCTCAGGTGTATATAAGTACTCTATACGATACCGTGCTCCATCAAGCCCTGGTACCACGATCCTGGGAGTATATCCAATCAACAGCTCGAGCTCAACTCCAAAGCCATCGATGTACCTGTTCACCTGCCCCAACAGAGACAGCCCCCAACGGGGTGAGCATACCAATACACAAAATCCCATAATCACAATAATGAAATTCATAATTTACAACAAAAGTAAATACTAATGAATTTTAAATGATACTCTCTGGATGGCAACGTCCTCATCCGGGATTCCGTGTACTGTCCCTGTTCTCACAATCATCAAACTCATCAAATCTCAAAAATCAGTAAATCAACACATTGATTTAACTCATAGCATGCCTGATTCTCAAGTATCAATAATTAATGATTCCAAATTCATTATTCATACAAATATAGATATCATCGATATCTAATACTGATTTTCAACTTTGCTACCATCACAGATAGCTCAACCTAGCATTTATTTTACCGATTATCCATTATACTTAGACATCTCACATGTCTTATAATGAATACATGATTCCACGATCATTCTTAGGCATCTAAAATGCCCTACAATAGTCATATAAACCCAGTACCCCATATCTCTTATAAGGTCATACTACTCTAGTGTCACGCACGCTTGTGGCGGCGATGTCAAGGTTAGGTCGCTTCATAGCTTCTCAACACATACATATAACCTTATGCACAATTATTCAATGAAATCAAAATACATTATGCATTTCACAAATGCTCTAATATATAGTAATGCTCGTACGTCGCACGTACCTTAAATCTCCTTAGTTCGAGCCAGACTTTGATCGAGTTCCATGCCCCGAGGGACGACGTGCTAACACGATAAATTAATTCACAATTATTTACGAACACGCAACCCATGCTCAAGCACACTCATAACCCTCAAAATATTGTCGACACACGACAATTAACCATTTAAAAGACCCGGGGCAGGGTACATGCAGGGAGGGAAAACGAATGAGACAATATCGAAAATTGTTCAAGAACACCCTTCAATTTTCGAACCCTATTCTCATAAATCGAACCCAATTAAACACCATAATTCATCTAAACATGAATTAATCGATCAACAACAAGAATCATCATCCCCTGCCAAAAACCCCCGAATTTCGAACTCAAACCCCTCAAACAAATTGGAAAAAATTCGAACCATAAGCCACAAATTTTCGAACCATAAAAGTCTGAAATTTTTGACCCAAATCAAAGCACAAAACGCCCCAAAATCTCCTGAAGAAAAGCCCCAAAAACGTACCAAAAATCGAGCCCCAAAATCGGACAGAATCCAGTTTCGAACCCTAGCACTTTCTGCAGAAATCCGAACTCAAATCGCGACCAAACTTCAAATTGATGGTATGGGAAGGTGCGCCTGGACGAGACGAAGCCACCGGTGGGTCGGACGTGCCGAACGGCGGCCGGACGGCGGCGGGCGCACGCCTGGAAGCGGCGTGGGTCAAAGGGGATCAGGAAAACGCGGACTCGGGGGAGAGAGAGAAGCAAGGTGAGGAAAATGGTTCCGATAATTAAAATCTCGGGTTCAACTGGTATTTATAGCAAAAATACCCTGAAATACTAATAGCCCCACAAATACATCATGATTCATTAAAAATCATCTGTTTCCAAAAATTCTCTCTCTAACTCCAAAACCCCCTACCGGTGCCCACACCAAGCACCCGAGATTCCGAGACACTTTAACAACCCAACTCTTAGGTTTTACACCGTAATGAGAATACAATCTCAACCTCGGGATCCAACAATCCCAACTACCCAAATAAATGAGCCCAGAAGGCCCAACACCGCGATTAAACTCCAAGTCGCCACGTAAAACAACTTTAGGGGTTATTAACACTCCGGGATTAACATCTATAATCCCTGGTCATCACACATCACTGCTCTTTTGGCACAGTTGGAAGCGCTGACAAAAAGATAGATAGCTTGAGCATGACAGCAATGCAAGCTCAAGTTATGTCATGCTTCGATATGACGTATACATGTGTACTATGGTTATGGTGTAATTATGATTAATTATAGTACGATGTGGACTCGGATTCGGGTTGAACCGAGCACGACTAATGTTCTGTTTGAATGAACCTCATGTAGATATGAAAACTCAAAGAGAGTGAGTTAAGAACATGAACATGTGATAGAGGGACTTGACATTATTATGTTACAGTGAAAAAGAGACTTGAAGTGCATCACATAGTTGAATACTAATATGTCCTACATTTGACATGAATTTGGGGAGAATGTGAGTTGCATGTCATGTGCATTTGAATTTGAGGTGAGGAGGTTATATGAAGTTAAAATCAGATTTACCTCACACAACACACCATAACTCACCTAGTGATCTCTACACACTTTCTCTCATTCTCTTGGAATTGTTGTTGGAGTTGGATTTGCAAGAACAACAAGGAAGTGCTTATTTTGGTAAGGAAAGTAGAATTTCATACTTTGTTATCATAATTGATGGATATATGTGTTTAGTATATCAACTTTGAAGCATGTGAAGTAATTCTTGTATATGAATTGCTATGAGTGTCAAGTAATCATTTGAAAGTATAACATGATGGAAAGTTGTGTATCTGATGCTAGTTTATCTAGTGTTCAAGTTGTTATGGGATGAATTAAGGTGTATGAGAAGAATCATGAAGATAAGCATCAAAATCGCCATTGTTTGACAATTCTGTTATCGACCGATCGATCGCTAGGATCGTACCGAACGATCGGTGAAACGGGGGAAAGTAAGGCGGTTCATGTACTGATCGATCGGTGAAGGTGACCGATCAATCGCTCAAATGCCGTAGCATTTTTAAGAAATTCAGACTTTAAAGCAATCGATCGCTAGCTTCCGACCGACCGATCGCTAGGGTTGTCTGTTTGGACCTGATCGATCGCTAGAGTGACCGATCGATCGGTAGACTTAAAATGTTATATTTTTTTAGCTTTTGATATTGATGCCTATGATAACATGATACATTATTGCCATTGTTGTAGCATCATCACAGGGGACATGACAACGAGGCAGTTAGACAGTGACGCTTACTTTATATCGTTTGTGTCGCAGAACAGGTACGTTTTGATGTACGAGTATATGATATTGTTGTGATGATGATGTGAGCATGTTATCATATGATTAGAGGTATCATATGCATATGCATTCATGAGATTTATATGATTGAGATGGATGCCACGATAGATATGTAGTATATGCTTTGGCTGAGATCGGTGCCACGATAGATATGCCAGGGTTGGGCATATGCTTTGGCTGGGATTGTTGCCACGATAGGTATGCTACATATGCTTTGGCATGAGAGATATACGCCGGTTGGGTATATGCTCTGGCTGTTATAACATGTAAGGACGGTACTATGATATGAGCTGCTAATATGAAGATGTGAGGAGGTTCCACTGACATATTGAGCTGAGATAGCATATCATATTGGTCTGGTTATAACAGGATATGAGATGAGACATGTCATGACATAATTGCATTTGATGATGCATGATACAGGACAATCACATTTGCTGTTTATAGTGCTTTAACGTTTATGTTTTATATTGATATCGCACTGGGATGGTTTTGTATCTATACTCATGTTTTGTGATTGTTTCTGTAGGAACTCATAGACGTGGGAGGACGGGATTGTGAGTCTTTTCCGCTGCGAGCTGAACCACTGCTTAGGAGTTTTTTGTTTAGGTTGTTGTTATGATGTATATATGATGTGTAGTTTAGACATGGTTTTTGTCAACTTGTAACAACCTACATAACTAAACTCTTAATCAATGTATGTTTTACTTAATTCTTACTTACATATGTATAATGAACTGATACATAATGGATTAAGTAACGAGGTCCCCACATTAGTGGTATCAGAGCAGTGGTTCGAGAACGGGATGAACAAGGGTAGAGGAAGGTATTAGGGAGTTACCTAATACGTTGAAAGCATGTTATGAGTCATGATTTAATGTTATATTGACATGCTTTATATATTTGTTGTTGTTGGTAACCTGTAATTGCAGTAATGACAGACAGAATACCACATGATGAGGTTGGGGATGCCATGAGTGGCAATGCTAGTGTTGGATTGGCGCTTGTGCCACCACCACCATTTGGGTAAGGGCCAGTGGAACAGGTATTGTTACCTGGGGAGCTAACTTTGACACAGTTTCTGAGTTATCAGCCACCTCGCTTTGAGGGTACGGAATCAAGGGAACAAGCAGAAGAATGGTTGGAATGGATTGAACAGATCTTTGTGTCAGCGCCATGTGCCAAATCCGCCTGGATACGTTTGGCAGAGTTCCAGTTGGCGAAGAAAGCCATGATGTGGTGGAAATCCACATTGATTGAGCTGAGAGCTCAAGGACAAACAGTTAATTGGGATGTGTTTAGAACCAAGTTTCTTGATCACTATTTCTCTGTTGCTGCAAGGCAGAGGAAAGAGGATGAATTTACAAATTTGAGACAGGGATCAATGACAGTGTCTGCTTATGCTGTGCAATATTCTTCATTACTACGGTATGTACCACATATCGCTGCAAATACAAAGGCAAAGATCAGACAGTTTGTGAAGGGCTTGAGGCCTGAATTGTTTGATAGAGTAATTTCCAATAACCCTACATCATATGAAGAAGCATTGAGTAGAGCCGAGATGGAGATTGCAGTTGGAGTGTAAAAAGATGTAGGACAGTCCCAACCACCTACATCAGAAAGTATGAGACCTAGAGGAAAACCATTTAAATCATCACGAGGTGGTGCATCTTGCTCTAGATTTAGTGGAAATCGATTTGTTCAGTAAAAGGGTGGTGAAAGAGGTTCAAAAGGACAGTCTCAAGGGAGTAGTAGTAGCAGTGGTCGAGGGTTACAATGTTTTAAATGTGGAGGGCCACATTTTAAAAGAGATTGTCCACAACTTGATACTTCAGTCTGTTTTCGTTGTGGGAGGACATGACATATGATTAGAGATTGTCCTCAAGCTGGGGGACAACAGATGAGAGGGAATATATCAGAGAGTACAGTGCAGCAGAGATCACAAGGTGTTCCACGGACTAGTGGAGGACAGAGAGCGGGACCACCTCAGGCTCAGGTGTATGCACTGAACTAGGAGCAAGCAGAGGCAACTCCTGATGATGTGATTGCGGGTAAGTGTAATTTATTTACTTATCCTGCCTTACTTTTGATTGATACTGGTGCATCACATTCATTTGTTGCACAAGCGTTTATTGATCGGTATCATATCTGCTCGTCTCCACTGTTGATGCCTCTTATGTTTCGACACCCATGGGAACTACTGTGATGGCTTGTCAGAGTGTATCTGATTGTGTTATTTAGTTTGATGCTGAGTATGGAATACAAGCAGATTTGATTGTGTTAGACATGATGGATTTTGATTGTATTTTGGGTATTGATGTGTTGAGCAGATATAAAACTGTCGTAGATTGTTCTCAGAAAACAGTGAGATTTCAGTCTGATACTGGAAATCAATGGATCTTCTATGGACAAGGATCACGTGCCAAGATTCATTGATATCTGCTCTTAGAATGTCTCGTTTGTTAGAACGTGGACATATGGGATATGTGATATATGCGATAGATGTCACAGATAAGAAAGTAGAACAAAGAGTGGAGGATATACAAGTGGTTGCAGAGTATGCAGATGTATTTCCAGATGAGATTCCTGGATTTCCACCAAGTCGAGAAGTGGAATTTGGTATTGAGTTAGTGCCTGGTACTTCTGCAATTTCACGAGCACCATATCGAATGGCACCATCTGAATTGAAAGAGTTGAAAACTCAATTGCAAGATCTATTGGACAAGGGGTACATACGTCCTAGTGTATCACCTTGGGGTGCCCCGGTATTGTTTGTCAAGAAGAAGGATGGTTCAATGCGACTTTGCATTGACTATAGACAATTGAACAAGGTAACCATAAAGAATAAATATCCTCTTCCTCGTGTTGATGATTTGTTTGATCAGTTACAGGGATCTACAATCTATTCTAAGATTGATCTGAGATCCGGTTATCATTAGATACGTGTGAGGGAAGGAGATATACAGAAAACAGCATTTAGAACTCGCTATGGCCATTATGAGTTTCTAGTGATGCCATTTGGTGTAACGAATGCTCCAGCTGTTTTCATGAGCTTGATGAATCGAGTTTTCTAGGACTACCTTGATCAATTTGTCATTGTGTTCATTGATGATATATTGATCTATTCTCGGAGTGAAAATGACCATGTCCAACATTTACATCTGGTGTTACAGTTATTGAGACAACATCAGTTATATGCCAAACTCAGTAAGTGTGAGTTTTGGTTGACCAGTGTAGGATTTTTGGGACATGTGATATCTAAAGATGGTATATCAGTTGATCCGAGAAAGATAGAAGCGGTATTGAATTGGTCATCACCTACTTCTGTGCCAGAGATTCGTAGTTTCTTAGGTTTGGCGGGATATTATAGACGGTTTGTTGAAGGATTTTCAGCGATTGCCAAACCACTCACACAGCTGACACAGAAGGGAGTACCATTTCGATGGTCAGACACATGTGAGCATAGTTTTCAGGAATTGAAACATCGGCTAACTACTGCTCCAGTATTGATTATTCCATCAGAGCATGACAGGTTTGCTCTTTATACTGATGCATCATTACTTGGGTTAGGTTGTGTTTTGATGCAGGATAAACATGTAGTGGCTTATGCATCACGACAGTTGAAGCCACATGAAATGAAATATCCAGTACATGATCTAGAATTGGCTGCCATTGTATTTGCCTTGAAGATATGGCGACACTATTTATATGGTACGCCGTTTACCATATATACTGATCATAAAAGTTTAAAGTTTTTATTCACTCAAGCAGAATTGAATATGAGGCAAAGGAGATGGATGGATCTCTTGAAGGATTATGATTGTGAGATTGAATATCATCCAGGAAAAGCTAATCTCACAGCAGATGCATTAAGTCGAAAAGTTCATAATACTGCTGATGAGATTATACATTTATCAGCCTTGATGACTTCTTGTTGTACCTTAGGTTATGAGTTTGATGTAGACACAGAGCCAGTAAGGGTATCAACATTGTTGGTTGAACCCGATATCTTTGAGAAAATCAGAACGGCACAAGTTACGGATGATGAGGTACAACACTGGAAAGAAATGTTATGTCAAGGACAAACATCTCAGTTTGTACTTGCAAGTGATGGAACTTTGAAGTATAGAAACTGTTGGGTAGTACCTGCTGCATTAGGACTACGCCAAGAAATACTACAACGTGCACATTTTAGTCGCTAAAGTATACATCCTGGAGGAAAGAAAATGTATAAAGATTTGCGTACCCAATTTTCATGGAAACGCATGAAACAGGATGTACTGAACTTTGTGAAACGGTGTTTGATCTGTCAACAAGTAAAAGCAGAACGACAAAGACCACGAGGTGAATTGAGGAGTTTGGAGATTCCTCAATGGAAATGGAAACATGTTACAATGGATTTTGTTACCCATTTGCCACGGACTTCCTCTGGTTTTGATGCGATTTGGGTCATTGTTGATAGATTGACGAAAGTAGCCCACTTCATACCTTACAGTATGACATTTACCTATTTGAAGATGGCTCAATTATACATTCAAAATGTAATGAGACTACATGGCATACCAGTGTCAATTGTATCGGACAGAGATCCGAGATTTGCTTCTCATTTTGGGAAGGATTGCAGTCAGCATTGGGAACGGAAGTACGATTGAGTACAACGTATCATCCTCAGACAGATTGACAGACAGAGCGTACGATACAGACGCTTGAGGATATGTTGTGTGCCTGTGTATTGGAGTTTGATAACTCATGGCAAGAGTCGTTGCCATTAGTGGAATTTTCGTACAATAACAGTTATCAAACTAGTATACAGATGGCACCATTTGAGGCATTATATGGGCGACGATGTAGATCGCCATTATATTGGGATGATGTTGATCAGACTGCACTCCATGGACCAGAAATGCTACGTGAAATGGAAGAGAAAGTGAAGTTAATCAGATTGAAATTACAAACTGCTCAAGATAGACAGGCTGCTTATGCCAATAAGCGATGGAGACCACTTGAATTTCAAGTTGGTGATCGAGTATTCTTGAAAATCTCACCTTTTAAAGGTGTGGTACGATTTGGTAAGCGTGGAAAGTTTTCTCCACGATACGTTGGTCCGTATGAGGTATTGCAATGTATTGGTACGTTGGCATATCGATTGGCACTACCGCCAGCATTGAGTAGTATCCACGATGTGTTCCATGTTTCGCTGTTGAGGAAATATGAACCAGATCTGAGTCATATATTGCCACCATCTGAAGTACAGTTGGATACCGACGTGTCGTATGTGGAACGACCAGTACATATTCTGGATAGAGCTGAGCGGACATTGCGTAACAAAGTGATACCAATGGTAAAAGTACAATGGGATCGACGGGGTGTCGAGGAGGCAACGTGGGAGACGGAGCAGTATATGATACAACAGTATCCTGAATTATTTACTGGTATGACTTTACAGTTTTTATGATACTGTTGGTAAGTGATTACGATGATGTTGCCTATATGATCATGTTTCTTAACTTATTGCAATAGGATTGTTGATTTGATGTATATATATGCATGTTATGTATATGCAATTTCGAGGATGAAATTTAATGAGTAGGGGAGAAATGTCATGCCTCGATATGACGTATACATGTGTACTATGGTTATGGTGTAATTATGATTAATTATAGTACGATGTGGACTCGGATTCGGGTTGAACCGAGCACGACTAATGTTCTGTATGAATGAACCTCATGTAGATATGAAAACTCAAAGAGAGTGAGTTAAGAACATGAACATGTGATAGAGGGACTTGACATTATTATGTTATAGTGAAAAAGAGACTTGAAGTGCATCACATAGTTGAATACTAATATGTCCTACATTTGACATGAATTTGGGGATAATGTGAGTTGCATGTCATGTGCATTTGAATTTGAGGTGAGGAGGTTATATGAAGTTAAAATCAGATTTACCTCACACAACACACCATAACTCACCTAGTGATCTCTACACACTTTCTCTCATTCTCTTGGAATTGTTGTTGGAGTTGGATTTGCAAGAACAACAAGGAAGTGCTTATTTTGGTAAGGAAAGTAGAATTTCATACTTTGTTATCATAATTGATGGATATATGTGCTTAGTATATCAATTTTGAAGCATGCGAAGTAATTCTTGTATATGAATTGCTATGAGTGTCAAGTAATCATTTGAAAGTATAACATGATGGAAAGTTCTGTATCTGATGCTAGTTTATCTAGTGTTCAAGTTGTTATGGGATGAATTAAGGTGTATGAGAAGAATCATGAAGATAAGCATCAAAATCGCCATTGTTTGACAATTCTGTTATCGACCGATCGATCGCTAGGATCGTACCGATCGATCGGTGAAACAGGGGAAAGTAAGGCGGTTCATGTACCGATTGATCGCTGAAGGCGATCGATCGATCGCTCAAATGTCGTAGCATTTTTAAGAAATTCAGACTTTAAAGCGATCGATCGCTAGCTTCCGACCGACCGATCGCTAGGGTTGTCTGTTTGGACCGATCAATCGCTAGAGTGACCGATCGATCGGTAGACTTAAAATGTTATATTTTTGTAGCTTTTGATTTTGATGCCTATGATAACATGATACATTATTGGCATTGTTGTAGCATCATCACAGGGGACAGGACAACGAGGCAGTTAGACAGTGACGCTTACTTTATATCGTTTGTGTCGCAGAACAGGTACGTTTTGACGTACGAGTATATGATATTGTTGTGATGATGATGTGAGCATGTTATCATATGATTAGTGGTATCATATGCATATGCATTCATGAGATTTATATGATTGAGATGGATGCCACGATAGATATGTAGTATATGCTTTGGCTGAGATCGGTGCCACGATAGATATGCCAGAGTTGGGCATATGCTTTGGCTGGGATTGTTGCCACGATAGGTATGCTACATATGCTTTGGCATGAGAGATATACGCCGGTTGGGTATATGCTCTGGCTATTATAACATGTAAGGACGGTACTATGATATGAGCTGCTAATATGAAGATGTGAGAAGGTTCCACTGACATATTGAGCTGAGATAGGCATATCATATTGGTCTGGTTATAACAGGATATGAGATGAGACATGTCATGACATAATTGCATTTGATGATGCATGATACAGGACAATCACATTTGATGTTTATAGTGCTTTATCGTTTATGTTTTATATTGATATCGCACTGGGATTGTTTTGTATCTATACTCATGTTGTGTGATTGTTTATGTAGGAACTCATAGACGTGGGAGGATGGGATTTTGAGTCTTTTCCGCTGCGAGCTGAACCACTGCTTAGGAGTTTTTGGTTTAGGTTGTTGTTATGATGTATATATGATGTGTAGTTTAGACATGGTTTTTGTCAACTTGTAACAACCTACATAACTAAACTCTTAATCAGTGTATGTTTTACTTAATTCTTACTCACATATGTATAATGAACTGATACATAATGGATTAAGTAACGAGGTCCCCATAAGTTATCACTTGCGAATTAGGTGGAACCAATCATCCAAGCACTGAGTGCCAGGCAGGTAATCCATTCATACAATCTAATGAGTCCGTGAATTATGTAGGAAACAGGCAACCCAACAACCCATACTCCAATACTTACAACCCGGGATGGAGAAATCATCCGAACTTGCAATGGTCCAACCAAAACAACGTGTTGAACCCACAACAACAACCGGGGAATGTGTCTAAGCCGAGTATGGAGGAGCTCTTGACCAAGTTAATTTCATCGACTGAAACAATGATGCAAAATCAGGATGCATCTATAAAAAAAACTTGGAGGTTCAAGTGGGGCAACTAGCAGCTATAATTCATGGACGAGCTCAAGGGACACTACCTAATGATACGGTCAAAAACCCGAAGGAGCAAGCAAAAATGGATCACTAAGATGAAGGTGACAGTCCAGCTGGGGACTATAAATTAAGAACTTTCCTCTATCCCTTGTTTGTTTTTCATTTTTGTTAGTCTAATTGTTTTTATTTTCATTTTTTGTTATTTTTTCGAGCCTAACTCTGTGCGTTAATTTTCAAATGCAGAAAATGGAATGAGTCCAATTGATGGGGTGGATCGATCATTGAAAATTTTTGTGAAAAAATTGGTTTGGAATGGTCGATCGATCGGAAACATAAGCTCGATCGATCGACCAGGAGTTACAAAAATATAAAAGTTTTCTGGAGTCATCGATCGATCGAGATATCACGCTCGATCGATCGAGGAAGGTCATAAAAAGAAAAAAAAATTCTCTGTCTCACTCGATCGATCGAGCCGCATCTCTCGATCGATCGAGTGACAGATAATTTGGTTTTTAAAATCGATTTCATCAGATTTCATACAGAACCATACCAATTTTCCTCAGAGAAAAAATCGTGCCTTTGACCTAATCTCCAATTTCTTCCTATAATCTTCCTACACACTCACAAATCTTGCAATTTAAGCTTCAAAGCTTCATCTAATCACACTTTTTGCAACAGATTTGAAGATCTACAACTGAAATTGGGAGATTTCATCACAAAGGAGGAACTCCAACAAATTCCAAACCATCACCTCATGGTATATGGTTTAAACTCTTCTCTATATCCATGATTTAGTGAATATTTTTGTTTGGATATATAAGGTTGAAGTTTTTGGTGAATTTGGAAATTGAGTGGTTAAATATTGGGGAAGTGAAAAGTTGGTTGGTAAGGTTTGTGAATTCTTGTTGTGGTTGGTAAAATTTGGTATATTCTTGTGTGGTTGGGATTGAAGAAGAGAGAATTGTGAATTGATCAATGGCGCCAAAGAGAAAGCAAAAGCAAGTCGAAGCCACCACTTCGTCTGCAGAATATGATGAGCGGCGCTTTGTGAATTCCGTAGCGGCGAAATTGTACCCCAGCTATCACCGTAAACCCCTCAGTCGTGAAAGGGGAATGAGTTTGGATAAACTTGAATGCCCTGTCATTCAAGAAGCTAGGCGACGGGGATGGTTTGAATTCATTCAACAACCTATTGATGTGTTGGTCCCTGTTGTGAGGGAATTCTATGCTAATTTGAGGACAGTCCACCCAAATTCAAGGGAAGTTGTATTTGTAAGGGGTAAAGATATTGAATATGATCGATTCAAATTAAATGCGATTTTTAGGATGCCTTCCGTAAAGAATGCTACTCATAAATGAAGAGAGAAAGGCCCTTGCCTTTTTATACATGCCATATACACATAATAGTGCTCACATACGAGCATCAAATAGGTATGTGTGTATCAAATATATAAAATACGGTGCTCAATACCGTCATTGATATTTCGATCCCTGGTAGCACCTCCGATCCATAGCTCGAGCTCATCTCCAAAGCCATCGATGTACCTAATCACCTGGATGGTATCATCCTCATCCGGGATTCCGTGCAGTGTCCATGTTCTCAAAATCATTGAAACCATCAAATTCCCAGATGCCAGTTAATCACTACATTGATTAACGAATTCATTTGTCACATACCGATATCAAAATCAATAATACCATATCATTAAACAATGATTACGAATATTACATGTACCTCACTCATGGTTCCATATTTCTATTTCATTGCTCGCTCTACAATAGTGGCATTTCATTCTCACGCATGCTCAACAGCAGTGCATTCATAACCGATGTTCGCTCAAAGGCGACAACATCCCATCATTGCTTGCTCAAAAGAGGCACCACATGATTCCCAATGTATATATGTACATTTGTAGCAAATACCATAAACCATGCATTTTCACATACATTCATCGTAATACAATGTACCAAGCATTCAACAATTGCAAACATATTAAGGGGCTATGCTCGTATGTCATACGTATCTTAAAATCCGTGGTTCGAGTTCAACCTTGCCGGAGTCCCACGACCCGATGAGTTTAAGTGCTAACATGCAAATAACTCTCAATTAAACATAGGCATGCAATCACGTGCCCAAGCACGTTCACAACATCCAAATCTATCGTCCATCCATGACGATTACCAAAAATAAAAGCTCCCCGGCTAAGCATGCATAATACCCAAAATATTCCATTTTATAGGTTTAAAAGATAGCGAAAAACCCAACCGAGAATCCGTTTTAGTAACTTTGTCTCCAACTAATCCATTTAAAAGTATAGCATTCCAATTGGAATGTAGACAATGCCCGGAAATGGGCTAATCATTGATTCCAAAATCCCGACAATTTTCCAAAATTTTGAAAAAAACATAACACTTCGGGCCGCGATCGATCGCCTCATCTGTCGCGATCGATCGCGCGCACCCGCTGCCAAACAGAAACCTTCCGCGATCGATCGCGCGTCTCCGCGATCGATCGCCAATCACCTCGCGATTGATCACCGAGACTTGGCGATCGATCGCCAGCACTGTACATCGTCACCAATTTACAGCTGCTCGTCACGATCGATCGGCGCTCCTCGGCGATCGATCGCGACCTGCGATTATTCCAAAAAACTCAAGCTTTAATGGTGTTTTTCACACCCAAACTCAAAACCAACACCCCATACACCTTCAACACCTCAAATACACCATTAAAAACCTATCAAAGCTCCAAAAACACAACTTTGGATTTTTATCACAAATCCCCAAACTCCATAACCAACCAAAACCTCAACCAAAAACTACCATACCACTCTCAAATCGAAGACAATGGTGAGGGGAAGATGAATACCTGATTATCTTCGAAGAATTCGGCCCCCGAGCCAAGCTACCAACAGTTTCTCTTCCAAAGGAGAAAAGAGGGAAATGGGGGAAGGGTTTGGGCGCATAGAGAGAGAGGGAGAGAGAGAGGGAAGTCGTCCAATGACGGAACATCAAGTCTACTTGGTATATATAGTACCAAAACTCCAAAATACCAATCCCCTCACAAATACATCATGACTCATTAAAAATCATCTGTTTTCAATAATTACTTCCCAAACTCTATTTCCATTAACAGCCCCAGTACAAAGTACTCCGGACCCCAAATCCCACCAAAGTCCAAATTCCAAGGTTATCACCACGATGAGAATACAATCTCATCCCTCGGATTCAACGACTCCAAATATCGGATTTAAAATCCCCGGGAGTCCCAAAACCGCAATTAATACGCAATTGCCACAATTAAAATCCATTAAGGATTATTACCACACCGGGATTAACACCAATAATTCCTGGGTATCACAGAGAGCCTCAATTGGTCCTCAAGAAACATCTAAAACCAGAGGCACAAGCTTGGTTCTCCTTCATAGCCTCCAGGGTCATGCCATCGACCCACACTTCTGAGGTTACCAAGGAGAGAGCTGCCTTGGTATATGCCATACTTATAGGGCAAACGGTGGATTTGGGGCACATTATCAATGAACATATCTGTGATATCGGGAGGAGTCCACCCACCTCTGCATTGCCTTTTCCATCGACTATCACAGCCCTTTGCAAGAGAGGCGGAGTGAAGTGGGACGCCGATGAGGAACTCCTACCACCTAAAGGACCAATTGTTGTTGATGGGCCACCACCTCCTACAGGCCGACGAAGGGCCGAACCACGGCCCTCGAGCAGCAGACATGCTGGGCCATCCTCCTCTTCCGCTGCGGAGCATTCATCGATTACCTTGGGCTCCCTTCACAGGTATCTCCAAGACCTCCGCCTGGAGCAGCAGGGCATCCAAAATTTGCAACGGGAACTACAGTGGGGCCAAGCACAGATTAGTCAGCACCTGCAATACCAATGTGCATGGAACAATGCATTGGCCCAAGGTTTCCCAGATATTAAGTTCCCGCCTGAGCCGCAATTTCAACCATTCCCGCCATACCAACAACCACCACCACCTGAGTACCAACCATACCAGCCTGAGGATACATATTACCCAGTACCACCACCGGAGCATGGTGAGGACGACGATCACTGACGATCGTCTTCGAGGTATGTGCTTTGCTTTTGCACTTATTGTTTACCATACATTGAGGGCAACGCATGTACTAAGGTGGGGGGTGTTTACTGGTTTCTGCTGTTTTCTTGTGTTATTTCCTTGCATGACTGATCTATAATGAGATTAGATCATTTTTGGGCACATACAAAAAATTTTTCTTGAAAATGAGTTCATCATTTAGAAATAATGAATTAGACTTGCAATGGTATTACATGATGATATTAATCCCCATCTCAACTTAAGTCTTGAAGATTTTTGACTTGTTTGTGAATATCTTAGGTTAAGTTAATATTTCAAAAATTGAGGAACACTTTGAGCACATTTTGAGTCATGATTGAGGGAATTATATATTGGAACAATTGTGTTAACTATGATTTCTCTTGAGGATCTTGAAACACTTTAGAACCTACTTGAGAGCACTTTGAGGAGAAATTTTATAGTTATAAACTAGACATGGATATTATTTAGGCGATCTTTGGAACGTTTGAACCTTTCAAGCTTACCATGTTTATATCAATCTCTAGTCCCTAATTTGAGCCTAAATGATAAAAGAATGGAGTATGTTTAACATACTATTAGCCCCATTCAACATTCTTTGGCAAACTCATTATACCACCTACTTGAGCCTAAATGGAAGATTTTTATCTTGACCCTAAGGGAGTATAATGATTCTCATTAGATGCACTTGAATTGCTACATTTAAGATGAGCTTATTGTAAAAAAAAAAAAAAAAAAATTGCTCAATGAGAAAAGAAAAGATAGATAAAGCCTTGAGAAAAAAAATTGAATAAATAAGACCCAAAGTGGCCAAGGCTAAAAGAAAAACAAGAAGAGAAGCTCAAAGTGTGCTAAAAAATTGAATTTTCTATGATTATACTCTCTTCTTGGTATTTCCCTATCTTTTCTTTGAAGCCAAACACCTAGGCCAAACATTACAAGCTTTAGAAGACCTATTAATCCAAGTCTAGGGAATAACTACATTAGTGGAGAAGTGCTTGAAAAGTAGGCTTATGGAGTGTTTAATAGTAAATCTTGACTTTGAGTTTAATGGCATTATTTGATCCTAAAAGTATATATGAAACTCAAGATTGACATGAACACACACGCAGGTTCCGATTTTGCGATATATTGCTTAGCTTAGGAGAAAACATTTTTTGTTAATTTTTGGATTGACTTATGGTGGAAGTGTTAGTGAGATTTCTGAGCTTTTACGTTTGAGTTGCAAAGTTAATTAATTCAAAGTATTGATGATGAACTTTGCATTTTGATCTTAATGTTTGCTCGAGGACGATCAAATCTAAGTTTGGGGGAGTTGATAGGGTTGATTACGTGTATTTGGGCTTTGATTTGTATATATTTTCGTGTAGATTCCGTGAAGATGTTATGTTTTTTTGTATTTATTTGATTGTTTCAGGAATCTAGGTGGTATGTGGAAGAATTGAGCTACAGGGAAGAAAACGGATCAAATCAAGCCAAGAAATGAAGAAACTGAATTCTGGCAAGCTCGATCGATCAGACTTTGAAGTCGATCGATCGACAGAGGCAGAAGTTTTGGCCAACACAAAAATGCATAGCTCGATCGATCGGAAAGTTGTTCTCGAACGATCGACACTGGTAGAGAATTGGGCAAGAAAAAGTGAAGAAGCTCGATCGATCGAGCGAGGCAGAAAAATTAAGGAACGGAAGCTGAAGACGCTCGATCGATCGAGACTTATGCACCGATCGATCGAGACGCGGAATTTTCAGAAAAATAAACTCTTGATTTGGTTTGATTTTTTGGAAACTCTTCCATACACATCCTCCTCTATAAATTAGGAAAGAGGGCACAAAATTTGCGTCCATTATTCAGAGTATTATCAGACCTAAACTCATAATTCTTCAGCCGCCTTTCATCTCCGAAGAACAAGGTTGAAGAATTCCTTTGCAGTGCAAGGAAGGAAGCGAGAGAAGAAAGATCGTTCAACGCACGGAGTCGCTCCTGCGTTTATCGTATTTCTAAACTCTAGTTAATTTGATTTTCATATTTGATTTGATGTTTTTGAGGTTGAGAGACGATTAAACATCTTGTTTAATTTGATTTGAATTTAATTGAGTTTATTTTATCAAGTTTAAGGAATATTGTGTTTGGATCTTTGATTTGGTTGTGTTTGAGTGAATTAATCCTTTTGTTCATGAATTATAACCTTAATGCTATCAAAGCTTAGCTACCTTTGATTGAATTTGTGAATTAAAATTGAGATCGAGAGATGAAATTATAATACGCTAAAATAATTCATGTTGTATGTTTAAGATTTAGATCGAGAGATTAAATCACATACGTGGTCACTTTAAATTGAAAGATTTAAAGATCAACGGTTTTCATAGAGATTTATTCGGTATTAAATTGGTTTAAGTGAACGAGAGTTACATGTGTCAATTTATTACTAGTTTCAATATAGCTCGAGAGAGTGTAATGATTATATTCGGAAATCCGTAACCTTAAGAATTGATTAATAAGTAATTCTTTTAACAAACAAATCATTGACGATAACACAGTTGAACGAACATCTTGATAGATTTCTTGAGCGGAATTCCTTCGCATCTTCAAATGAGTTATTTTATTTTTGAGTTTTATTAAGTCTGTAGTTTAATTAGATAATTAATCATCTTTTTCGTATGCTAAATATAATTTTACTAATTTTATTTGGTACTTATACGTTAGTCCCTGTGGGTTCGACATCCTTTCTTTTATATCACTATACTAAAACTTGACACCGCGCACTTGCGGTAGAATCGCTACAATGAGAAATAATTGTTTAAAATAAAAGCGAGTGATTCAGTTCTTCTTGCATAGCATCTACCCAGTTTGGATCTATAATAGCATCATCTATTTTTGTAGGTTCTATATGAGAGATGAATGCAACATGAAGAAATTCATTAATCATCCATCCTCAGGTTCTTAGAGGAACAATGGGGTTGCCTATGACCAGCTCAGGTGGTGGTTCTTCTTCCACCGCGGTGGAGGTCTAAGGGGACTTGTTCCTTCGTCAGTAGGTTTTTGAGTTGGTAGATCAGTGGACTTGATTAATTCATCGTTGGCATTTGCATATCCACTGTAGTAGGGGTAGATTCAGTGGTGTCCACGGCAGCAGGGTCTAACTCTTGTGAAGCAGTAGGTTCCTCTGGTTGTGCTTCTGGGACTTCTGGTTCTAAGATACGGTTAACCCTTCTACTGTAATCCAAATCATCATCAAAGTTATCTTCAATATGCGTATTTTCTAACCAATTACTCAAATTATTAGCTTGTAAATCAGCTAAGGAATTATCAAGAGATTCATCAAATATACCATGGATAGATTCCTCTACTGAAAGTGATCTATTATTAAACACCCTAAAGGCCTTATTAACAGCAGAGTAGCCAAGAAAAATTCATACATCATATTTAGTATCAAAGGCGGTTAGATGAGTCTTTCTATTGTTGTGAATAAAACATTTGCAACCAAACACATGAAAATAGGAAATATTTGGCTTACTGACATTCCATATCTCATAAGGTGTTTTGTTAACTCGTTTGTTAATTATTGATCTTTTTTGTATATAGCAAGTTGTGTTTACTGCTTCTGCCCAAAAAAGTTGTGAAATCACTGACTCTGCAAGCATAGTTCTTGCGACCTCTTTCAAGGTGCGGTTCCTATGCTCAGCAACCCCATTTGCCGTGAAGTTCTTGCAGCAGAGTACTCATGTTTCACACTAAGATCATCTAGATACGATTCAACTAAGTGGTTGGTAAACTCAGTACCCTTGTCACTACAAATCCTATCTACACGATTTTTCATTTTGAAGTCTCTTCAATAGTTGATCAGCTTAGGAGTTGCCCGATCTTTCCTACTTAGAAATAAAACCCAAGTAAAACGTGAAAAGTCGTCTATTAGGACTAGTGTATACTTCATTTCTCCTAGACTTGTTACTGGTATATGACCAAAGAGATCCATATGCAGCAACTCTAGCCACCGAGAAGAAGATTTACACCCATTATTTTTAAAAGTTGATCAGATCTGCTTTCCCATTTGACATGTTGAGCAGACCTTATCCTTTGAAAATTCAATCTTGAGCAGACCGTCAACAAGATCTTGCTTACACAGAATAGCAACAATTTAAAATTTAAATGACTCAAATGCTTGTGCCAAAGACAATTTTTAGAATTATGCAAGGCAGCAAAGCAAGTAGGTGAGGCATGTTGATCAAAGTTACAATCAATCTTATAAGTGTTTTCATGTCTTATACCTACAAGCAAAATATTACCATCAGTAGATCTTATTGTTCAGGTGTGCTGGTTGAACTCTACTAAGTGCCCTTTATCGCATAGTTGACTAATGCTAATTAAGTTATAGCACAGATTTTCAACTAATAGTACATCTTTAATATTAATGTTACCATGGATAATCTTACCCTTACCCAAGGTTCTACCTTTCGCGTTGTCACCGAACATTATTCTTGATCCGATAGACATGCACTTCATGTCATATGTCTAGAGCATCCACTGTCCATAAACCATTATGAGCTTTGAACTAGCTGGATCCTAGATCTCTGCAATTAAAGCGATGAAAGCATTGGTACCTGATACCTTGCGGGAGAAAAATATTAGCCTACCTCAGAAAGTCAGAGGATTCAACCGGTCTCTAAGTATGTGACCAATTTCCAGATCTCCAAAATTACGTGTAACCTCATTTTTAACTGGAGCTCCCTCAATGTACCATTGAGCCAATTTCACCGAACTACCGACCTGGTGCATGGAAATCTATAGTTGTTGTCCCTTAAGGACGCCGACCTACTGGGATCCCGAGCTCCTCACCATATTATCTTCATGATAGTCTTACCTTCAAGGTCAAAGGACCCGACTCTCCGAGATCCCATCTTATCAATCAACGGTGGTACTCACCAGCCCTGACAATCTCAGACCTCTCATACCTAAAAGTATGTTGACAAAGTCCCCGTTGAACTGACACGTCCCGAGATTTCAGTGAGTGGGGTGATTCGTGGCTTGAGTGGTCGGCCGATGTGTTCCGAGATTTCAGGAATCGTGGGGATCATGGCCTTACTGGTCCAAGCTGGACACCCGCGATGTAACACCTATAAATAAAAGGTTCATTCAGGATTTGGAGGTGTGCATTTTCCTATATACACTTATATATATCAGTATTCCCTTACAGATTTTCGCCATATCTCCTCTCATCTGACTTGAGCGTCGGAGGGGACACACCAAAAAAATCTTTTGGCACCCTTCTAACACTGGTTTTTATCCTAGCAGGTCATCACAAGATTTAGTTTTCTTATTTGGTTCGTGGAAGAAGACATAAAGGGATGTGTGCCGACCTCTTATTGATACTGATAGTCCATAACTCTTTTTGGGGGTATCAAAATCGGCGCCGTCTATGTGAAACGTTCGAACTGAGGCGTTATATGGCAGGAAGAAGAGGATGTGGTGGACAAAGAGCACCTGAGGGGAGAAATCCTCCTGAACCACCAGAAGACCACGAAAACATTCCACCGGTACAAGGAGATAAAGTACCTCCTGAAGGTGGAAGCGTAGTTGATTTGATGTTGGAGAAACTGGCACAATATATTGCTCTGACTGTGGATATGACAGTAAGACGTAACCAAGTACCACATGCTCAAAATAATATACCTCACCATTCTCCACCTGTGGGTTCATGACCACAACAGGTTGAACTAGGGCAAATGATGGCTGATCAACCAGCAAGTGACCCTATAGTACTAAATTAAATGGAGATGGTATGGGAGGAGATTCGAAGGTTGGGCCAGCAGAGAAGAGATAGAGTTCCGACCTACTGAAGAGAAAGCCCATTTTCTCTCTAAATCTTGAGAGAAGATCTTCCCCAAACTTCCTATAGCCCATGGTCGGAGAGTATGATGGGAACATGGATCCCGAGGAGCACCTCGGGAGATTTGAGAATACAACATTATTGCACATTTACTCGGATGGAGTCAAATGTCGAGTCATTCTCACAACACTCGTAAGGTCAGCTCAGCAGTGGTTTAATCTTCTCAAGCCAAATACTATCCGCAACTTCGAGGATTTCAATTCTGTTTTTCTAAACCAGTTTGCCAATAGAAAGAGGTATCAGAAGACCTCCCTCGGTTTATTTACAACTAAACAACATGAACAAGAATCGTTGATGGAATTTGTCCAACGCTTTAATAGCATTGCGTTGGAGGTGTCCAGTGCTACCACCGACGTTCTTGTTAATGCCTTCACTCAAGGCTTGAGGGCTGGAGAGTTTTTCAAATCATTGGTGAAAAAACCTCATCAGATTTATGATGAGCTCCTGGGCCGAGCTTAAAAATATGTGAATCTAGAAGATGCACAGAAACAGAGGAGAATGGTGATGAAGCCAGAAGCAAGGTAAGAAAAGATTGAAGCAGGAAGAAAGAGGCTCTTGGAGAAAGGTGAGGATCGTGGCAGAGTCAGTGGACAACTTTTAACTCGCACCCTCTTGACTATGAGCTTAGAGATGGCCATGGAAAGTTGTGACGAGAAAATGACATTGGAGAGGCCGAAGAAGTCATAGAAGGGACCTCGTTTACTCCACCAACAAATATTGCATGTTCCATAGGGAGTACAAACAGTATACTAATGAATGCCAGAGGTTCGAGGAGGAACTCGAAAGGATCATTCAAGGAGGTCCTCAAATCAAAGATATACTGACTAAGAAACCGGGGCCTAAGCTTCCCAATAGAACATGAAAAGATTGGCATGGGGGGAATTACAGAGAGGCAATGCAAGGAAACCGACCTAATCAAAGAGGTCGAGAGGCCTCACCGAAAAGGGGTGATATGAGGAGAAGAGAACAGAAGGACAATAATCTGATCCGAGGATCATACATATGATCTTGGGAGGAGCCACTGATGGAGATTCTGGATGAGCTCGTAAATCTCATGGGCGCATGCTAGAGTGCTATGAAATAACAGCTGAGGTCAGTCGTAAATTTGACCCTTTAATCTGTTGTGAACCAAACGATTTGAAAGGAGTGGCTACTCCTCATACGGATGCTTTAGTGGTTACTATCACTATTGCAAATTATGGCGTAGCTCGGATGTTCATCGACACAAGGAGCTCGGTCAATATATTGTTCAAAGAAACTCTGGACAAGATGCAAATAGAAGGGTTCCGCTCCCTTTGTCAATGGGAAGTGTTTCCAGGCAAGTTATTAAAATGACTGACTTCACAATCGCTGATGCTCCTTATTCATACAATGGAATTGTTGGCCGACCTGCCATGAAGGATTTCCGAGCTATCTCTTCTACATATCATCAAAAGTTAAAGTTCCCAGCTGGCTTGGAGGTCGGAGTACTGCATGGAGATCAGAAGGCCGCATGCAGTTGTTATATGAGTGAGGTGAAAGAAGAAAGCAATAGATCAAAGCTTCAGGTTAGCATCGTCACAGGAGGTAAACCCCCAATGCAAAGCTCGGATATGCCAGCTTCGAATTGCACAGATGAGGAACCCGAGCTAGTGGAGTTAAATTCTTCCCAGAGGGTGGTTAAAATAGCCAAGGATTTAAACCATGAGGTCCGGGCTAAGTTGATTGCATTTCTAAAGCATCATGAGGACGTATTCGCATGGTCAGATCGGGAGCTCAGTGGCGTTCCCACTGCTATGCAACATTGCCTCAATATTCTCACTGGTACTAAACCTGTCAAGCAGAAAAGAGAGGCACTTTGGCCCGGATAAAGATAAAGTGTTCAAAAAAGAGGTGGAGGAACTACTCCAAGCTGGTCACATCCATGAGGTACAATTCCCAACTTGGTTGTCAAATATGGTCATGGTGCCCAAAAGTATGGGAAAGTGGAGAATGTGTGTCGATTTCAGGGACCTTCACAAGGCTTCACCCAAAGATTGTTACCCTTTACCACGGATTGATCAATTGGTGGACTCTACTGCCGGACATCAGTATTTATGCTTCATGGATGCCTATCAGGGGTACCATCAGACCCCATTAGCTCGAGAGGATCAAGATAAAGTGAGTTTCTTACCTCATATGGGACATTTTGCTATATAGTAATGCCCTTTGGGTTAAACAATGCAGGAACTACATATCAAAGTTGATGGACAAAGTATTCGCAGCACGGATTGGAAGAAACATAGAGGTTTATGTGGATGATATTTTGGTAAAATCGAGGTCCGGAGATGACCTTATCTCCGACCTTACAGAAACGTTCTTGGCCCTGCAAACTTACAATCTGAAGTTGAACCCTCAGAAGTGTCTAGCCGGAGTAAGGAGCGGGAAATTTATGGGTTACATTGTGACAGAAAGAGGTATTGAAGCCAATCCATAAAAGGTCCAAGTTGTGCAGTCAATGTTACCTCCTAAGAATTTATAGAAGGTGCAATGGCTAACTGGTCGGATTGTAGCCCTATCTCTTTTTATATCAAGGTCAGCTCCTCGAAGTCTGCCATTTTTCCAAATCCTCTGAAGAGCAAAAGAGTTCGAATGGATGAAAAGAGCGGAGCTGCATTTGAGGACCTCAAGAAATATCTAGCTGAGCTCCAAATCTTGGCTAAGCCAAAAACAGGAGAACGATTGTACATCTATCTGCGACCGAGGAGGCAGTGAGCTCGGTGCTCATCAGGCAAGAAGGCTCATTTCAGCAACCTATATACTACATATCTATGCACTAAAGGGGCATGAGCTTCGATATGTTGAGATCAAGAGGTTAGCTCTAATGTTGGTAATGACAGCTAGACGTCTGAGATCGTATTTCTCTCGCATGCAATATCTGTACTCACCGGCAGCCCATTACGAAGGGTATTGAACCGAGCTGAGGTCTCAGAACGACTTGTGAAAAGGACAACTAAGCCGGGGGAGTATGATATAAATTATGAGCCTCAGGTAGCTATCAAAGCCCAGGCATTGGCAGATTTCATTGTGGAGACCATAAAGTCTGAACAAGAAGAGATTTGGAAAGTCTATGTGGATGGATCTTCCTCTAATGAAGGCAGTGGAGTAGGGTGGTCTTACTGTCACCCCGAAGAGATGAAATAAAGATAGCAGTTAGGTTGGAATTTCGAGCCTCCAACAATGAAGCAGAATATGAGGTTGTTTTAGCGGGCATACGTGCATCTCGTAATGTCGAAGCCACCAGAATTCATATCTTTTTCGACTCTCAGCTTGTGTCCAAACAGATAACTGGTGTTTATGACATAAAAAACGAAAAGCTCATCGAGTATGCTCGGGCAATTGAGAAGGCCAAAGATTTTTTTTATGGAAGTTGGTATTTGAGCAGATCCTTAGAGTGGAGAATGATAAAGCTGATAGCTTGGCTAAGATGGCGAGTTCACTGTACAGTGGGAAAGATCGAGAGATTATATCGCAAGTTGAGCTCAGTCCTTTTACCATCTCCCAACCTCCCGACCTGGAAGATAATGATTGGAGGGTTGATATTTGGAATTGTTTACAAAAAAACATAAAGCCCAATGATTCTAAGAAAGCCTACAGATTGAAGCAACGATGTTTTTGTTTTTTACTCTTTGAGGAATATTATACAAGAGGTATTTTTTTCCGACCTCTTCTTAAATGCTTGGGACCTAAAGATTCAGAGTATGTGCTCAAAGAAATTCATGCATGATGTTGTGGTAATCACCTCGGACCTTTATCATTAGCCAGGAAAGTTGTCGTGGATGGATACTTTTGGCCTACCATCCAAAGAGATGCTGCAATTCTCGTCAAAACATGTGATAGTTGTCAGCGGCATGCGAAGCTTTACCTCCAACCTGCTGCCATGATAAAAGAAATTGTAGCAGCATGTCCTTTTGACCAGTGGGGCATTGACATTGTTGGTCCTTTTCCAGTAGCACCAGCTCATAAGAAATTTCTAATTGTGGCCATTGACTATTTCTCCAAGTGGGTGGAGCTGAAGCCGTGGCTAGGATTACAGAGCAAAAGGTACTATATTTTTTGTGGCAGAATATTGTTTGCAGGTTTGGAATTCCAATAAAGTTAGTTTCAGACAATGGAAGGCAATTTCAAGGTGCTCAGATAAAAGCGTGGTGTGAGGAGATGAAGATACAACAAGCTTTCACCTCAGTAGCATATCCTCAAAGTAACGGTCATGTAGAGGCCACCAACAGGTCTTTTGTGCAAAGTCTCAAAGCCAGACTGGGGAAGTGTGGGGTCCTCGCTACTTAATCCCTTATGTATCCAATCGTTATACATTTGTGAGTAAGGATTAAGTCATAACACAAACTGATTAAGAGTTTTACTATTTCAGTTATTACAGCATTTACAAAATCATGACATACTATACATTACATGTCCAGATGAACAACCTACTATGTTCAAATCCTAATCAGTGGTTCAGTCACAGCAGAAGTCGACTCACAATCCCGTCCTCCCACGTCCATGGGTCCCTACAGATACAATCACACAATATGAGTATTGATAGACAACCATCTCAGTTCTATATCAATAAGAAAACATGATACGATAAAGAACCATCGTAAAATCTCAACTGTGATTGTTTTGTATCATACATCACAAAATGCAAATATGTCATGACATGTCTCATCCATCATCCTATTATAACGGGACATATGTGATATGCTTCTCAGCTCAATATGTCAGTGGCTCAGCTTTCACGTCCCATATTAGCAGCACATATCATATTTCCGTCCTCACACATTATAACAGCCAAAGCATGTGCTCAACAAGAGCATACCTCTCATGCCAAAGCATATGCTCAATGGTATCATACCTCTCAGGGCATAGCTCTCATGCCAAAGCATATGCTCAATAATAGCATACCTCTCATGGCATCCTCAACAACATGAATGTATACCGACATGGATGTATACCAATATGATTCCAACAATCATATAGCTCAATCTCAATATAGATAAGCAACATCACATAATCAAACTCAATACTCGTACGCCAATACGTACCTGTCGTGCTATACAAAGTATAAAAGTTCAGGCGCCAATAGTTAACCGCCTCTTTGTCTTGTCCCCTGTGATGATGCTACATAAATACCAACAATGTATCATGTCAAAATAAGCTTCAATATCAAATTCCACAAAAATCTAACATTTTTCAAAAGTTAAACCCTAGCGATCGATTGTCATTTTTCCCGATCGATCGCCAACATTTTCTGTTTCATCACGATCGATCGCCATGTTTCACCGATCGATCGCCAAGCCATTTCACCGCCTTATAATTTTACTCTGTTTCGGCGATCGATCGCCGATGTCTGAAAATTTCAGAACATGATGATTTTCAAGCTTATCACTATGGTTCATCTTCTCCACTTCAAAACATATCATTAAAACTTTATAAGTTCATACCCTAACAACATATGAACATGTATCCTTAACCACACAACTTATTTCATGGCATGGAATCTCATATTGCTTCTTACTTCAACATAACATGCTTCAATTATACATAAACTAGCATAAACAAGGTAATACACCAACTAGCACCATAAAACTATTGAAGTCCTACTATCCTTACCAAATTCTTCACTTCCAATCAATCAATACAAGTTGTCCAAGCTATTACCAAGCAAAGAGCATACAAGAGAGGTGAAGAAGGGTTTGTAGAGATTTCTATGTGTTTTTAGGTGTAGTGTGAGTTTATCATCTGAAAATGGCTTTAAATAATGTCCAATAATCCATCAAATGCATAGGAAATTCACATCAAATTCAACTAAATTCAAATATCATTAGTGTTCATCTATATATGAATCATTCTTACACATACTATGACCATTTCAAACACTATAGGTACCAACACTTCAAATGAATTTGATATCTTTGTTCTTTCAATACTAGTCATACTCGGTCCAACCCAAACCCGAGTCCACAGTATGTAATAATTAATTCGTAATTACTCAATCATCATATTAAACATGCCTAAGTCATATCAAGGCATTACAGGAAGGCTAAGAGCAATTGGGTGGATGAGCTCCTCATTGTTTTATGGTCCTACAAAACCACTCCGAGGATGGGAACTGGGAAAACTCCCTTTAGACTGGTCTATGGAATGAAGCCGTTCTTCCAGCAGAGATCGGAGCTCAGTCATGCAGAGTGATTCATTATGATGATCTAAATGAAGAAAGACGGTCTATTGACCTGGACCTTATAGAGGAAGCAAGAGAAGCTGATGCTCTTCGAATGGAAGATTATCGGGGCCTTGTAGCTCCGGCATATAATCGGTGGGTTATTCATTGCAGTTTTCAAGTGGGTGATTTGGTATTGAAGAAAATACAAGAAGTGGAAATTAGGAATTGGATCCAAAGTGGGAGGGCCCTTACAAGATAGTCGAGAAGTTCAGTTCAGGTGCTTACTACTTAGAAGATATGGAAGGAAGAAGATTGAAGAGGCATTGGAATGCTTACCACCTTCGAAAATATTATGCTTAATTTTAGATTTTTTATGATGTAATAGATTCCTACTCTACCTTTGTTATTTGAAATGAAAATGAGGTATTTTCTTCAACAAAGATTACTCAAAATAATAACGGGAAAAAATGATACAGAAGGTTCGAGCTTCACGAGCTCAACCGACCTCCTCAGACAAAGACTGTACGAGTCTCTTCATAACCTTACGGGTAGTGTCCAAGGTCCGAGCTTCACGAGCTCTCTTCCGACCTCCTTAGACAAAAAGTCTTTACGAGTCTCCACAACCTTACGTGTTATGTCCAAGGTCCGAGCTTCACGAGCTCGTCCGACCCCCTCAGTCAAAAAGACTTTACGAGTCTCCACAACCTTATGGGTTGTGTCCAAGGTCTGAGCTTCACGAGCTCGTTCCACCTCCTCAGACAAAAAGACTTCACGAGTTCCAACATATCCTTACGGGTTGTGTCCAAGGTCCGAGTTTCCCGAGCTCGTCCGACTTCCTCAGACAAAATGACTTTACGAGTCTCCTCAGACAAAAAGACTTTATGAGTCTCCACAACCTTACGGGTTAAGTCCAAGGTCTGAGCTTCACGAGCTCATCCTACCTCCTCAGAAAAATACTTCACGAGTCTCCCCATAACCTTACGGGTTGTGTCCAAGGTCCGATCTTCACGACCTCGTCCGACCTCCTCAGACAAAAAGACTTTATTAGTCTCCACAACCTTACGGGTTATGTCCAATGTTCGAGCTTCACGAGCTCATCCGACCTCCTCAGACAAAAAGTGACTTTGCGAGTCTAGACTAACTTCTAAGTACAAGAAAACCAGATTATAAAAATGATGCAAATTTAATAGCTAATATCTGAACTCCTCTCGGCTTGCATCAGCGCGTCCGAGCTCCATTATATTTTTATCAGCGAGCCTTCCCAGTTCCACCTAATTAGCAAGCATCTAAGCCATGTATGACAATATTTCATTGTTAAAAAATCCATTAGTTCCAAATTGAGCATCGGAGCATTATACCATTTAAAATTTATGCAAGTTCAATCCAAACTTACCGAGCTCTATTTGGCTTATATTAATTAGGATGCATATAAGTTATTCCCGAGCTCCCAGAACATTATGTCATTTAAAATTTATATAAGTTCTCTTCTAGCTTATCGATATCCATCTTGCTTATATTGATTAAAATGCATAAGCCATTTCAAAGCTTCCGAGATCTAGGAGTAATTTACCATTGGAATTTATACAAGGTGAAAACGAGGTTATCAAGCATGCAACTTGAAACATTGTGATTATCCAAAATATGTAATTCAGTACAAAGGTCAAAAATACAAAAGTGTTCTCCAAATAAAGTGATACATCAGACATCGGGTGGGAGATTTTGAATAACACGATCAACGTCAAGGAATTCTGAAGAAGCTCCTTCCGGAGGATAGCCCGCTTCTTTAAACTGAGTCATGCAACCGTTGAATCCCGCATCCAAATAACCAAAGACCTTTTCACCAGTTAGATCCATGAATTATGATGATTTCAGGAACTCTTCCTTGAAGATTGTCTTATATTGTGAAGCTCTTGCCTCCGCATCTTCCAAAGTTTTTTTGGCAATCTCCAGCTCTTGGGTAGTGGCTTCGGCAGCTTCTATGGATGCCTCCATGGCTCGAAGAGTTCCCTCTAGCTCCTTGTGGTAAAGATCAGCAGTCTTTTGTGATTCATCGAGCTTGGTCTTAAAGGTTTCTAATTGTTTCTTCAGCTCGAATACCTCTTTCTCATGAAATGTCTTCAGATCGTCCAACGAGCATCGGAGGTCGGTATTATTGGCCTCGAAGGCCTTGGAGTCTTTCAAAGATTGTCGGCGAAAACTATTAGCTCGGGAAGACAACTAACCTAGCAAAAGCATCGACTAAAAAAACGAAGGGGGGAAGTTGTCAGAACCGATTATCGGAAATAAGGGAGAGTAAAATGTTTAAGGCAAACCTCTGTAAAGCTACTACATGTCCTTTTGGCAAAGCTCGGACCAGGATAAGTTTGTCATAAAATCAGCATCCTGCTTAGCCGCTAAGTCTCGGAGTAGAGATATGGCCACAGTGTTCGAACCTTCACCCACCAGACGAACTCCGTCGTGATAAGATTCAAAAACTTGGTCCCTCGACATTTCTATTGATGTTCTCGGAGCCTCAACACGGGGCATAACTTGCCTCAATGGTTCCGCCTCAGGAGCTTGATCTTCCTCCCTTACTGTTAGGTCAGCAATATGTTCATCGGTAGGAGGGGCAGATCTCTTCTTACGCCTCAAGGAAGTTTCAGTAGCTTTAGGCTCCCCTTGCACAACTACGGTGACAATATGAGTAACAGGCTCGGCTATAGCAGCCGAACTCGCCTTACATTTCCTCTTGGCAGTAGATTTCAAATGGAGACATTTATGATTCTATCAACTGAAAAGACACAGGCACCTGAGTCAAAAAGATAATAATATTAATAAGGATAATAATGAGAGAGGGGGAATATCTTTTATTTCAACTACCAAGGTTTTCCCTCAAGGTTATGTACGTCAAGCTTAGACTACAATGGCACAAGAGATCTTCAGATAATAGATGAAAAATATTGAAACACCTCGACCCGATCACCGACCTCACATCCGTAAACAAAGGGCTTCTTTGGAAACCATCGGGTGGAGAAGGTAAGGCAGGAATATGATCACGCCAACGGGAGAACATTGCCCATGGCCGAGGAGGTTTGATGAAAAAAGTAGTAAGTTTTCCAATATTTATTACTTGAAGGATATTCGTCCTCGAATTTACATCCAGCATGAGCTGAGAAGTAAACTAGTCCTTCTTTGGACCTCTTGGGAAGCATTAAATGACTAAGAGAAAAGCAATCTAGCCTTAATCTTAAAGCCGGATTACAAAAGTACAAAGAAGGAGGAGTGCATTTGGGGCAACTGACTAAGTTTCAAATGGTAATACCTACTGAGTTGCAAAAAAAAGTCAGGAATAGGAAATCGGAGCCCCCATTCGATCTGATCAAGATAAAAAGTTTAGTAACCAGAGGGAGGCTCGTAAGGTCGTTCCCAGGAGAATGTATGATGATATCATAATCATCAAAAGCATGGCTCAGGGTTCGGATTATTGCCTCAGTAGAATCCTTGAGACCCGAGCAAAAAAGGATATACCATTGGGCATCACCTGACCTAAGAAGATCTTCAGGTTCCCCGACCTGAAGTCTTGTTAAGGTCGGGTCCTCGTCCAGGGGAGAAGTCCCAACCTCATCAAGGGAGGAAGCACCCGAAAGCGAAGGTGTGTTTTTGGAAGATTTGTAACAGTCGATCTCTCAAAACACAACACCCGAAGTGGAAGAGGTGGAATCGCTATTAGATGACATGGTAGTACAAGAGAAGTTTTTCAGAAAATAAGAGAAGAAAAGGGAAAGAAAGGCAAATATATGATCTTACCTAATAAACGAAAATAGGAATGAGGTCGGGTCCGAGCTATATGCAACTAAGAATAAGTGTGAAATGAATGAAAGAGACTCAATATTTATAATAGAAGTGCGCTCAAATGTGACCGTAGGTTGAAGATGATATGAAGGATAGCAATTAACCTCGGGAAATGAAACGATACTATTTACGATTTGAATTTCAAATTCCGTGTTTTCCCACCTTAAAGTTTCTCTACTCGACCAAATATGCAAGTTTCTGCCCCGCGGGAGAAAAATATTAGCTTACCTTATTATATGTGGTCGACCTCCCGACCTCAGTGGGTCAAAACAATCACCTCAGTGCTAAGTATATGGCTGATCTCCCAACCTCGGAAGGTGAGAGCATACGACCGATCTCTAAGTATGTGACCAATTTCCAGATCTCAGAAATTTTGTATAACCTCATTTTTAACTGGAGCTCCCTCAACCAACCATTGAGCCAATTTCACCGACCTACTGACCTGATGCAGGAAATCTATAGTTGTGGTCCCTTAAGGAAGCCAACCTACTGGGATCCTGAGCTCCTCACCATATTATCTTCAGGATAGTCTTGCCTTCAAGGTCAGAGGACTCGACTCTCTGAGCTACCATTTTATCAATCAACGGTGGTACGCACCAGCCCTGACAATCTCAGATCTCTCATACCTAAAAGTATGTTGACCAAGTCCCCGTTGAACTGACACGTCCCAAGATTTCATGGAGTGGGGTGATTCGTAGCTTGAGTGGTAGGCCGATGTGTTCTGAGATTTCAGGAATCATGGGGATCATGGCCTTACTGTTCCAAGCTGGACACCGCGATGTAACACCTATAAATAGCAGGTTCATTCAGGATTTTGAGGTATGCATTTTCCTATATACACTTACAAGTAGCAGCTATTCCCTTACAGATTTTCTCCATATCTCCTATCATCTAACTTGAGCGTCGGAGAGGACACGCAGGAAAAATCTTCCGGCACCCTTCTAACACTGGTTTTTTATCCTAGCAGGTCATCGCAAGATTTAGTTTTCTTATTTGGTTCATGGAAAAAGACAGAAAGAGAGGTGTACCGACCTCTTATTGATACTGAGAGTCCATCACTATTTTTGGGAGTACCAGTACAAAATCCTACTTGGGTCTAGACCGGATTAGCCCTTTTGGAACCCACACTTGGACAACCCTGAACATTTTGGGTCTGTGTGTGTTCTGAAATGTGTGTGCAAAAGATGTGAAGGTGTTCTAGGACGTTGTGTGTGATTTTGAGTGTATGCATGTTGTTTTGGTATTTGATTCCTGTTTGGAAGCATGTATCTCTTTTGGACAGGCATGCAATTATGATACCAGTTAGGTTTTGTCTTTCGAGTTATCTGACCAGTAGGTTTAAGTCCATTAGTGGACTTTTGTACTGGTCTAAGCTTCTCTATTGGCTTAACGTAACAAATACCTTTGTGTGATACCTGTTCCTTAACTAGTATAGGCTTGACAGGTTCCATCTCCAACTCATTTGGTTCATATACCGTGCTGGATTTAACAAAGTTCATTGTTTGAGACTTGTTTTTCACCAGACACAGTTGAGATCTTGTGCTAACAGCGTACTGTCATAGTCGTTATAGCCTATACCGGCAAGATCGCCACAAGGCTTAATCAACTCTAGTATTTGTATTTCTTAGTTGCTGACGTGTTCCATGCGCGAACCAAGTTGGTAAGTTTTTGGTGTGCACATTTCGCTTCGTCCCTTTCATTTTTGAGTAGACTTACTTTTTCCCTTAAGCATTCCAGCTCCCTTGATTGTTCACAATCCAGTTTGATGTTCTACTGTTCGACTAGCTTGTATGTTCAGTCTTGTAACTCTCGAAGGACTCATGCAGCTGTTGATACTCATTTATCATGTCCTGTAGTGCAGTGGTGAGTTCAATATGAGTGAATTCAAAGAAGTTAGAATCAGTTACATCACTGTCATCATTCGCCATGAGATAGTGAACTCCTTCATCTTCACTTTCGCTTGAAGAGCTATCAGATTCTTCTGATTCCGAGTCTGAATCAGCCCATTTACTCTTGTTTTCCTCAGCAACAAGGATTTTTTTATCTTTATCTCTCCTAGATGATCTTCTCTTCTCCTTAGACTCCTTATAGTCCTTAGAACCTTTTCTCTAATTATCCCTTTTTGGTTTGTTGCAATCAGCGATGAAATGTCCTCGCTTCCGATAGTTAAAGCATACACGTTCATCTTCATCTGACTTTTCTTTGGCTTTGAATTTTCTGGGAGATGATTGATACTCCATGTGGCTATTCTTCATAACATAGCCATTGCATCAGTGCAAATTTGTTATGGTGTCTTGTCTACTGTAGTAGACTGAGTTTCTGCAGCAGCAAGAGCCTTGGTTGGCTGACTAGTGCTAGGTTCATCCTCGACTCGGATTCCCCGTTCGAACTCATATGCTTTTAGACGGGCAAATAGATCATGTAGATCTATCTTGTTCAAGTCATTAGATTCTCTCATTGCTATGGCTTCACAATCCATTTTCTTGGGAGACCTCTCATCACCTTTATAGTAATCTTTCTGTTTGAATGCTCCTTCCCAAGACTGTTGAGTTCACTGATGATGCTAGTAACTCTTTCATCATATTCATTTAGAGTTTCACCGGGCATCATCGTGATGTTTTCAAATTTTTGTAGAGCTACAGTCAACTTGTTTTCCTTCGTCTGGTCATTTCCTTTGCATAATTGTGCGATCTTTTCCCAAATGTATTTTGCAGTAGGACACATCTTGATTTTATTGAACATGTTCGTGTCCAATGTTTTACATAGAATATACTACGCCACATTGTCCAGATTTACCTTTTTCTTCTCCTCATTTGTTCAACTTGATCTTTCCTTTTTCAAGCATATGAGGTCCACCACTTGCAATTTCGGTGATGTGTTAACTTTTTGAATCTTCATTGGCCTGTCAGTGATAACGTACCACATATCATCGTCATGAGCACATAGTTGAGCTTGCATCCGGATTCTCCAATCATCATATTCATCTTTCTTGAACATGAGAACCCTGTTGGATGAGGCAATCAGTTTCTGGTATTCTCACAATTGAGAAGACATGCTCTAATACCACTTGTTAGGATCATGGTAGTGTTTAGAGGGGGGTTGAATAAACACTAGGCTCAAATTCTCGTTTCTTTAAATACATCAGACTGTTTAGTGCTACAGCAAGGTCTCAATTGATGTCCAAGGCAGTAGACAACTAAAAAGATAGTGTGGAAGATGGCTACCGGACTTGTGAATATGAACTGATAGGCAATTGTAAAAGGGGCAGTAAAGTAAATGCGGTAAAGTAAAGAGACAGTGATTGTTTCTGAAAGTTCGAAGCACAAACCGCTTCTACGTCTCCCATTCTTCCTTTGTAGGAATGATTCACTAGAAGACTTTGAGTTTACAAAACTTTTGTACAACCCCACTGTGAGGGCCCAATCCTAATCATGTGATTAATGATCACACAATGATAATTAGAGCGTAAACAGCGGAAGATTTGTTTAATATATATGACCATGTGGCCCTAAAAATTTCGGCATGACCTCATCGCACGAGGAACATACCACCAACATAAATCAACATATACTGAAAACATATAAATACCACCAGTTTCATATCCATCAAAAAAACAAAAACCAGCATACGTAAATCAAACTAGGCTAAAATAAATTAAATATACATAGACTCATCACACTACAGGGATACATCCCTGGTACAAAGACTACTGGGATAAACAAGAGTAAAACATCAAGTGTGACTCCCACCGGACGTGCCCTCTCTGGTGTCCTGTTCACCTGTACCACCTGTCATTGTCCACACACAAAGACAACAACAGTCCCCCCTGGGGGTGAACAAAAGCCCATTATGGAACGATCATGGAATATATGACATGTATCTATAAAATGTGATAAATGATGTAATGTAATGCAATGCATGTCGTGTCGATATCAAGTCAATCACCCATCCACTGGGTATATCAGAATCAATCAATCGCTATCAAATCATAGTAGCTCGAGCCTGCCAAGCATAAGGGATAATCAGTGATGCGTCGTCAAAGCGTCATCACATCCCAAGTCTTGACATAGTCAGGGACATACACGAGATGACATCAGCAAGGTGCCACCAATCCCTCGTCTCAACAAATCATGGTAATCAGAGGAGACCACGATTCCCTATACCTCTCGGGCCACTTAATGCCGGTCATAGTATTGCGGTACCAATCTCCAATGATTATCCCAAAGTCCATAAAGAATAGGGTATTTAAGGATCATAGCTCAACGTGCATGTCATACATCGATGTATGCATAAAAATTATGTGTGTTAACAAAACATTTAATTTCATACACCGATTTGCCAATTCATAAATGCTATGAATGCCACATAATTTAAATAAAATCACTTAGTCACATAATCTCACGTAATTCACAGAAGTAAACAAATCATATATCAAATGATACAGATACATGTCGTATGTTACCCCATCGCAACATACCTTTCTTTCTCGATATACAAGGGAACTTGAGCTTGTAGGGTCGAAGTAGTCACTGCATATCAATATAAATTCACAATTCAATAAACTAATCATTAAAAATTGGTTATCAATTTTAGTCACAACTTAACCAATTTAGGGTAATTAATTGATGTGATTACATCATAATTTAATTTGCTAAATTATTTTTCACCAATTCAAATTATAATTCAACAATTATAGTCCAAATTAACTGGTAAATATCGAAACAAAGTCGGAAAAATCGGATATCAAATTTACCCAAAATCGCACACAGTTCACACACGGATTTCTTTCGATTCCGGCGACCCCCGGCGGCTGTAGAGGCGGTGGCTGGTGTAGAAAGTTTTGTCCAGGTGCAAGGAAGAGATTCAGTGCCTTGGCTTCGTCCAATTCATGGTTGAATCGAAGAAATCGAACCAAAAGTGTTCAAACCCTAGTCTGCGCGAGTTTCATCGTTCCAGGGTAAAATCGAAGCACTTTTCGAACACCAAAATTCAATTATCTGGTATGGAAATGCGCCTCTGAGTTAACACGGTGGTAGGTCGGGCTCGTCGATAGGTTGTCGGACGACGGTGAACGGAGCGGATTTCTACACGGTGGTCGGTGAACCGCGCGAACAGTGTGTGTTTTCGCACCTTTTACTGCGTGTCCGAGATCTGTGTGTGTTTTACATGTTTTACTGTGTGTTTTACGTCCTACACATATATATATTAATTCCCGACCAATTATGAACATCGGGATGTCACCGGTGTACTGGTACATGTATATTACATATACAATCAACACCTGACTTCGTGTAATAACAAAAATTAAATCTTTTGATTTAATACAAATTTTATATTTATTAAATCATTTTAATAAAATTTCGGTGTTAATCCGAATATTCCAAAAATATATTTGTCATTCACCATGTTCTGACCCGATTGTCAACTGACATGTACAAGGTCAATTTTCACTCTCATTAATTATATTATATTCTCATTAATTAATTTCTAACTAATTAACAAAATAATGTACAAATTTCTCTTAGTTCTCATTATCAAATAACGGGACATCACATTTACAAAATGTTAAGTATGATATCGAGCTGTTATCACATATAATATTCATCATGTTTATTCTCAACCATATGATTGACATAAGATGAATCACATAATTGTTGAGAAGTTAAACATGAATTCCGATAATAAGGTACGAGGGCCTTACACCCACTTAGGCTAATATCACACAGATAATATAAACTCCTAGTCCACACAGCTCAAAAAGAATTTCACAAAGACTTCATAACTAATGTATGAGTTTACAATGATTTCTCTAACACTCACTCAATGAATAAAATTATTTAAGCTTGGGTAATCGTCGAGCAGTAGACTTAAGACTTTTGATCTTCAAGATCACTCTGAAGAGTTACTACTCAGTAGCTTTTTGACTGCTGGATTATGAGTGTCAGAATATTGGAGATTTTGATTCAGGATGTAAGCGAGAGTTTCGTCAAGCTCCATGTTGTCGTATTTATAGACTCAAAAGTCCAACGACAACTTTTCTCTATATGGAAAGATTTGCTTAAAATCTTCCTTTGATTAGCGTCCAAAATCTTTTGTCTTCTTTCCATATTCGTGAACAACGGCTAGCAAATCTAACGCAAATGGTGGCGCTATCAGTGTAGTGCCTGTTCTTGTACTATTTGTCAGATAAAGCTTGTCTTGTTCGGCGATCATCTACTGTCTTCCAAAAATGAGTTGGTCTACTGGACATAAATCATTTTTCCTTCTTGATAGTCGTTTCCAGTAGGCATCCTTTGGCTTGGCGGTAAGCTTGTTGAATTAGTAGATGTTTTAACTTGGTTACTTCCAGTAGACCTTCTACCAGTAGGCTTTCTTCAACGATAGTCCTCTTTAAGCAGTGGACTTTGATCAATGCGGTAGACCTTGTTATTAACAAAACTTAGAAATCTTCCAACAGAATCTATGCTAAATCATTTTGAGGATTTATTTTTTATGCTAAATTTCATACATTAAATTTTTTAATGTCTTGTGTTTATTGATATTTGTTTATTTCTAATAGCAAGTTTTACAAATTAAATTTATTTAAAAATTACAAAATATTCATTTAAAAATATCGATCATTCAAACCAAACCAAACCGAAAATAGGTTTTGTTTGGATTTTTTTTTAAATTTTTAATAGTTTGGTTTGATTTACTATCTAGTACAATAGATAAACTTGGTTAGTTTAGATTTTTATCAAGACCTGAATCAAATACGCATTTGATGAACCATAGGTATAAGAGCTAAAATTTTGATAATAAGATCGTTTTTAAAACATCTATAATTTAATAGTGTTGGGATCATAAAATTTTATTAATTTATAAAGATATTAATTAGTCGATAAATTATTAGTTTATTAATTTAAAGATTGTTTTGAGAAATGACTAATGATATCGGTAACCACAGTAAAATGAATGACAATTACTTGTTGGATTACCCGGTGAAAATGATGAATATTCAAACTTTCAAAGTTTAGAAAAAATTGTGGTTAGTGTTGAAAATCATGTCGAGAATGAAACTTGGTATGATTAAGTACCACCGATCACACGTAAATTAAGCACTCATAGCAACAATAACTCTTCACAATTTTGTGTTGCAATTCGAGAACACGATACCGAAGTTTTTGAATGTAACGAGAAAAAGTTAGAGTTCACCTAGATTTAAATTTCAAGAAAAAAATAAACAACAATATCTTCATATTTTACTACATTCTCTTAATTATGTTTGTAATTTTTTAGAGAATTATTAATTTATAATATTGACGGACTTATAGATTTATATAAGAATCTGCACAAAATTTATTATCTTGTTAGTTTGACAAAAATACTAATTTTTTAAACTGACTCAAGTTGTGATTTGAAAAAATATTATTTTAAAGAAGTTATTAATCTATCGAATATTAATTTATAGATGTTTTATTGTACATTAAAAATAATTAATAAAACTAACTCAAAAACAAAAATAATTGTCTATTGTTCGTTTATTTATTTATTTCCGTCTCTCTCTCTAACGCTAGTTCTGATTGAGAAGAGGGAAGAAATAAAAATTAAAACTGCTGAAAATCAATCCTATCTCCTTTCCCAATCGAGTATTTAATTGAATTTCATCGCATGATCCGACTGCAACACCAGCTTAAACGATCCAACGAATCATCCAAAACCCACATGTCATTTGAGAAGGTAACACTTTCTTCCTCAAATCTCCCCTCTTTGATTTTGAGCTACTATGTATGACACTTATATAGCTCCAAGAATTTCACTCAGAACAAGAGGGTCGACTTTATATTCGTCCAATGACTACGCATACTGCCGAAATGAAAGACACCCTTTCGCCTGTTCGTTACATTCTTCGTCGAGATCTTGTTGTTCTAGCTGTGTTAATTCAGTTTGTAGAGTGCCCATAGCCCCTAAGTTTTTGCTATGATTCATACGGATTAAGGCAGTCCTATCTGATTCAACGGTCGTGTAGGAAACTGATTTCTGGTGGCTTTGATGGCTGTTTTTATTACCGGTTGCCGGTGTGTGATCTTGATAGAGGCTGTTTTTGTGGTAAGTTTAGGGAGATGGCAGTAGGTGGGAGAAGATTTGGGTTGAGAAAATGTATGGTGTTCGAGGAATGGGGTGAAAGGTGTGATCTTGGAGGCCCTGATGAGGCTGAGATTGTGCTTAGTTTGTTGGCTGAGGATATTGGTGAAAAGAGTTTTCAGGTGGGAAAGAAAACCAAAAGATTAGTTAAGAAATCCTCGGTGGAAAATATAGAGGATGGTGAAGTTTGTAACGAGTGTGGGAGTAAGAAAAAAAGAAACGATTTGGGTGTTCACGAGAGTGGGACAAGGGCTAAGAATGAAGTGTTGACATCTAGCTCAGGTAAGGGCGATAATAGAACAGAGGAAAGTATTCAGAAGGAAGAGGAAAAGAAAGCTCTATTGAGAAAAGAAAGGCTAAAGGCTCGGTTACTGGGAGAAAAGAGGGAGGCCTTGAACAGAAAAGAGGATAAAACTAGAGAAAATTAGAGAGGGAGGCCTTGTTGAGGAAAGAGAACCAAAAGGCCAAAGAAAAAGAAGAGAGAGAATCTTTATCAAGGAAGGAGAATTGGATGGTGCATGCAAGGGAGGAAGAGAAGGAAGATATTTTGAGTAGAGCTGATCACAGACAGCGGGTAAGGAAAGATGGATCTAGTTGCTCTTCTTATTACTCATTTTCTTCTGCTGGTGATTATGAAAGTGACAATGAAATTGATATTAAGGACAAGAGATTTGTGGGGGAGTTGTCAAGTGGGTACTTGAGGAATTCAAAGAATAATGAAATAGTTTATCAGGAAGCTAGGAAAGAGAAGAAGCGGCGTGAGGATTATGATGAACATGGGGTTAGTTTCTCAAAGAAAAGCTCTGCGCAAGGATCCCATACTGGATCAAGATTTGTTGAGTCTGAACTCAGAAAGAAAACAGAGAAAAAACTTACTGACATCTCAATTGAAGAGACGGAAAATAGAAAAGAAACATCGCAAAAGGAATCAGAACTTTCGCGAGTGCATGAAAATGCTTACAGGAATTCTTTTGATTCTTACATGAAATATGATGCTAGGACATCACAGTTAACTGGAAGCACTGAATTTGATAAAGAAAGGGCACAGCAGAATATGGATGCAGATGATAAATTTTCAAGGCAATCTGCAATGAAGATGAAGCATAAACATTTGGATAAAATCTCAGGCACTGAAAGAGATGACATTAGGACTTCTCATGGCTCACAAAAAATATTCAGTGGCAAGGATGAGGTGTCAAGCTCAAGTCAGGAAGTGGTAGGAGAAAATCGAAAAGCAGCTGGATGTAGTACCAGAGAGGTGGAATATCAGAGGGATTCTCTGAAGGTTACTGAGCAATCACAAGAGATTGGCATTAGAAAGAACTTAATTTCTCACCAAATGTTTGAAACCAATGTTGAAGACTACTCAAGTAAAGTTCTCAGAGCAACTAATGAAGCAGTAAAGCAAAAACACTCTGATCAGGTTAGCAGACTGGTGGAATCAAGGGGAAAGTCCCAACAATTAACAAAAAAAGAAAGCACTTCAATCTTGAAGCAGCAATCTGACAACCAATTTATAAAACAAGAAGATAGCGTGAGCTTAGCTTTTGGCTCATCTTCAAGATACAAAAAGCAGCACTCCTTAGAACATAATGAAGTTATTAACAAAGGGGATTCCAGAAGTGGATCTGATTACTTGACTAACATATTTATCACTCGAGCCAACGAATCTGGTGGAACTGTTCTGGAGGAACAACATAAGATTTATCCAGAACTGTCGATGATACCCTCATCTTCCCAATTAGGAGCTACAGGTGTGCTAACTGTCGAGTCAACTGGTGTTGTTAGTGGCAAGATCAGTGATGAAAACTTACATAGTGATTCTATTGCATTACCTGTGCGCCACCTGTTGAGATCTCCAGCGTTGCATCATGAATCATATGGTGGTGTCGAGAGCAATGCAGGGCAGCCTTCAGAGTTAATATTGCATGATGATGGAATTGGATCAGCTGCCCGATTGCAGGAATCCTCGGCCCACTATGTTGGTGAGTTTTTTAACAAGGCAAGGCATGAGCTTTTGAGTTCTGAAATCCAAATGGAGAAGAAATCTTACGAAACCGAGTTTGTGCTTGAGGAGAAGGATGACCAAAAGAGTTTGGTTCAATATACTTCTGGAGGTTCTCAACCAAAGAAGCATGGCACAAGGCATTCCAATCGGGACTCTAGCACACAGGGGCCTTTGGATGAGATGTGGAAAGAAGATGAGCCATCTGTTGAGGAGCCATCAAAGTCAGAACTACAGGAGGATGCAAACAGTGCTGTCAATGCTATTGTCAAGAGAACTGGCAGGTCCTTATGGAACGTCATAGCAGATATTGTTCAGCTGCGGTGGTCTTCACGAACCAAAAGTCAAAGCACTGTGGGAATGACTGGTGGCAGGAGTTCACCCAATCAGTCAACAGGTAGTGAAACATGGTTCTCTGGACATGAAGCTGAGTCAAATGAGGCAACTGGAGAAAAAGAAAGGAGAAGCATGACACAAGAACCTATATCTGGCATTCAACTACAAGAGCAAAAAAACTGCTCAGAATTTGAAGAAGGATTCTATCTCGTCAACTTTAGGGGGCCACCTAGAGCATGCGGGAATAAATGCATCTTCTTCTTCAGTTGTTATAGGAAGTAGTTCTTCAGCGATGATCATTTCTTCGCCTTCCGTTGAAGAAACTTCCAAAACGAATCATGGGCCGTCATCTTCTGAAGCTGCAATAGTAGAGTCCTCAAATCCTTTTCCTGCATTACGGCTGCGAAGATCTCCTGTTGTGAGGGTGATTTCTGAGGGTGGAGAATCAAATGCATCTCATAGTAGCATGAGTGAGCAACTCAATACTGGATCGGCGGAGCATTCAGAAGCAGCAATTATTGTGGGGGAAGCGAAAGGAAGGAAAATTAAGAGGAATGACCAAGTCATAAAGGATAGATTTGATGTATGGGAAGAAGCATATAGGATTGAATCAGAACAGCGAAAAAATGATGAAATGTTTATGAGAGAAGCACTCTTGGAAGCCCAAAAAGCTGCTGATAATTGGGAGGTTCCCGTGGGGGCTGTATTGGTGCATAATGGCAAGATAATTGCTCGTGGATGCAACCTGTAAGTTTCTTCAATATGTGCTTTTCCTTTGATTTGTTTGTTACGCGGAAATCAAGTTACTCTTGATTGGCAATATGTCAGGGTCGAAGAGTTGCGTGACTCCACTGCTCATGCGGAAATGATCTGCATTCGGGAGGCTTCAAACATATTAAAGACATGGAGGCTTTCAGTAATATCTCCGTCTGTTTTTCATAACAAAATAATTATATTTTCAATTTATCCGAATAGAAAAACATCTCAACATTCTGCAAACTTGACTAAAATGTATAAAATCTATCTCATGAAACCGACATTTTTTTTTGAGGGACGTGGGCGTACTACTTTGACTAGCTTCCTTTGATATATTTTACTGAGGCATAGGGGTGCTTATCGGACCCGTCGGACCGGTTCCGGTGGTTCCGGGTCCGACCTGAACCAATCCGGTCCGGTAAGAAACCGGATCGGATCCGGTTCTAGGTCCACCAGTTCCGGGTTCCAACCCAGAACCGGTTTAATTTGTTTTTTTTTTTTAAAAAAAATTTGATGTAAAATTTTGTCACCGGCAGGGATCGAACACGCGATCGCGTGTTCAAGCGAGAAGTTCTAACCAACTAAGCTAATTGGCCTCTATGTTTATAAATTGAACTCAATTATATTTCTATAATACCAATTCTTTTGTTCTTTTTTAAAATATCGGATCCGGTTCCGGTTCAACCCAAAACTGGATCCGTTTACTCCGAAACCGGTAAGCTACCGTTCCGGAACAGTAGAATCGATCCGCACCGGTATCTTACCGGTTTCGAACTGGTTCGGGATCGGTTAGTACGGTTCTGGTTCCGAACCGGGCTAAACCGGTCCGGTTCCGGTCCGGGTCCATATTGACCCGGCCCGTTAAGCAGCCCTACTGGGGCACAATGTATCTGGTTTTTCTAAAATCATGTTAGTATCAGGCGAGATGTTACCCTAGTTGATATTGATTAGTGATGTAATTAGCAACAAGACCAGGTTTTTAGTTACTTTGGTTTATCGTAAGTTTGGATGTACCGAAAAATATGTAATCACCTATTTTGGAGGTACATTTGAGTAGCATTTTCCATCAGACTATATGAATGGGTTCTTCAAGTTGAATACATGTCAAGTTTCATATGAAATAATTACTATGAATTTATCTTGATTTGAACAATTATTGTAGGAGTCTAACAAAAGAAACGAGTTATTAGCCAATATGGTGCCAAAGAAAAAAAAAAGAATGAAATATAACCTTGTTTCAGCATAAACTTGAGCAGTCTACACTTGTATATACCTAATTTTGTTTACATTTCACTAAGGTACCGTTAGGTGTTATGGATGACGAAAGTATGTATTATAAATTTTTACTTATTCAATGTTTGGCTCGTTTTTGGGTGGCTCAGCCCATATTCATAATATGGCCCTTGATAAGATAGTGTTTGTGTAGCATGACAATTCCTAGCCCACCCATGTGATGATTCTTCTCATCCTACGAATTAAAAGTAAACAAAGATAATCCTACAAATTAAAAACATACCAAACAACATATATTGTGTCTTTGTATACTACTCAGCTCCATCTTTCTTATCATACTGATTATATATATCTTACTTATCTCATCCTATCAGCCAAATGACACCTAAAGGTATCTTGATTGAACGTGTTATTTTGCTTCTTGCTGATTCTTTTCTCTTTTTTGTTTTTCCTGGTGCAAGGATGATTCTAAAATAATTTTGATGAAAAAGGTCTAAACATGATTTTCTCTTTGAAATTGCTATAGACAGTTCTGTAGTTTGAGGATACCGAAGGTTTTGAGAAGTGCTGAATTCTCATAATTGAATAATCAGAAAGTTGAAACATACAACTATTTAAAGAGTACTAGGTTTATCTTCTACCTTATCTGATAACTTTAAATTAAAAATAAAATCTAATCTAATCACTAGAGATTACAAGATAAATTAAATCTGATCTTAATCTAATCTTCAATACTCCCCCTCAAACTGGGTCGTAGAGGTTGATCATGCCCAGTTTGTGGCTAAGTTCTTCGAAGTTTGGTCTGAAGAGTACCTTAGTCAGGATGCCTGCAGTTTGCAATTGAGTTGGGATGTATTTGAGATTAATTATCCCTTTTTCGATCTTCTCACTGATGAAGTGTCGATAAACTTCAATATGTTTTGTCCGATCATGATGGACTGGATTTTTTGATATGCTAATGGCAGTTTGGTTGTCGCACATTAGCTCTATGGGTTGGTGATCTTCTAACTGTAATTCACCAAGTAATCTTTTCAGCCACATACCTTCACAAATCCCATAGGCCAATGATCGGTATTCTGCTTCAGCACTGCTGCGAGCCACAACTGATTGCTTCTTGCTCCTCCAAGTCACTAAGTTTCGCCATACATAAGAACAATACCCTGACGTGGAACGTCTATCTATAGGGGATCCACCCAATCAGCATCATTGTAGACTTTGATTCCTCTGATTGAGTTTTCAGGAAGAGTAATCCTTTTCCTGGAGCTCGTTTTAGATATCTCAGTACTCGATGTGCAGCATCCATGTGTTCTTCAGTTGGATTATTCATGAACTGACTGATGACACTTACCACAAATACAAGATCAGGTCGTGTATGGGAGAGGTATATGAGTTTTTGCCAACAAGTCTTTGATATCTCCCTTTGTTAACCGGTGGACTATCCATTTTTATTCCTATCTTGATATTTGGATCCATTGTAGTATCCATTGGCTTGCATCCCAACATGCCGGTTTCTTTTAGGAGATCCAAGACATACTTTCGTTGTGAGATTGAGATGCCACGACATGATCTTGCTATCTCCATTCCCAAAAAATACCTTAGATGTTCAAGGTCTTTCATTTCAAATTCCTTTGAGAGTAGAGACTTCACACAGTTAATTTATTCTTCCCAATTTCCTGTTAGCACAATGTCATCTACATGTACTATTAGGATTGTGATTTTACCAGTTTCAGAGTGCTTCACGAACAAGGCGTGATCAGATTGGCATTGAATGTAGCCATTTCCCTTTAAGACGTTAGTAAACCGATAGAACCAGGCTCTAGGTGATTTTTTGAGTCCATAAAGAGATTTCTTCAATCTACATACCTTGTTGGTAATTTTCTTTGATTCGAAACCTGGTGGGATATCCATATACACCTCTTGTTCAAGGTCTCCATTCAAGAATGCATTTTTCACATGGAGTTGATATAGAGACCAATCTAAATTTGCAGCAATAGATAAGAGAACTCGAACAGTATTGAGTCTGGCCACTGGTGCAAATGTTTCTTGGTAGTCAATACCATATGATTGTGTGTATCCTTTGGCCACAAGACGAGCTTTGAATCTTTCTATTCTTCCATCAGACTTATGTTTAACAGTGAAGAGCCATTTGCATCCAACTGTTTTCTTCCCTGGTGGAAGGTCAGTTATCTGCCATGTGTTGTTCTTTTCAAGTGCTTTTATCTCATCAAATGCAGCAATTTTTCACTTTGGATCACTAAGAGCTTCATGAATAGGGGATGGTACCTGAACCTGGTCTAATTGTGAAACAAAAGCACGATATGCAGGAGAGAAACGGTTAAGTGAGACAACATTACATATAGGATGTTGTGTACATGATCTCACTCCTTTCCGTAGAGCAATTGGTCTTTCATCCCTATTAATTTGTTCAATTTCAGGACACTCACCATTACTATCAGCCGTACATTGGTCAATGTTACCTGAATCTTGCAGTGGGGAAACATCTTGAGCTTGTTGAGCTTGTGCCAAGGGTTGTTCCTTGCGAGTGAATACTTGAAGAGGACGAGTCGGGTTTATGGGGTATCGGCTGATATATGGAATCGGGTATGGATCAGTTTGTGGCTCGGGAGGTTGGATAGATTGTGGTTCAGGATCAGTTTGGACAGATTGTGGTTCGGGAACAGTGGTTTGTTCGTTTAGTGGCAGTAATGAGGAATGAGTTGGAGCTTCTATGTTGTGTGAAATATCCCCCTGAAGCGAAGACTTTGGATAGTAAGTTTCATTCTCAAAGAACGTGGCATCCATGGAAGTGTAAAATATTTTCGTGAGTGGGGAATAATACTTGTAGCCTTTTTGGTTTGGAGTATATCCAAGAAAGATGCACTTGATAGCCCTTGGGTTAAGCTTCCCACGATCGTGTTGGTGGATATGAACAAAGGAAGAGCAACCAAAGACTTTGAGAGGAATATTATGGAGTAGGTGCGTGTCTGGGTATATGTCTAGAAAGGCTTGGATTGGGGTTTTGAAGTGGTGGGTTCTAGATGACATTCTATTGATGAGGTAGGCTGCTGTGAGGATGGCATCACCCCAGTGATAATTCGGAACATTTGATTGAAAAAGGAGAGAACAGGCAACCTCAAGAAGGTGACGGTTTTTTCGCTCGGAGACTCCATTTTGTTGAGTATCAACACATGAGCTTTGGTGTACAATTCCATGTGTGTGCAGATATTCCCCCAAAATTGAATTGAAATAATCCCGGGCTCGGTCCGTACGCAAAATTTGAATCTTTTTAGAGAATTGGGTAAGGACCATGGAATGGAATTATTTGAAAATGTGGGATGTTTCAGTTTTATCTTTCATTAGGGAAACCCAAGACAAACGTGTATGATCATCCACAAATAAGATAAACCATCTAGTGCAACTCATATTTTTGACATTTGAGGGTCCCCAGATATCGATGTGTACGAGGGAGAAAGGTGCAGAGGGTTTGTGCCGATGTGGTGTAAAAGTGGCACGTGTGTGCTTACTTAACTGGCAAACATCACACTGAATAGAAGTAGGAATTTAATTAATAAGTAACGGAGGAAACAGTTTTGCGAGATACAAAAAATTAGGATGTCCTAGAGATAGTGCCATAAAAGAATTTTACTATCCTTATTGGTATGTACTGAATAAGATAAAGTTGGAGAAAAGCTGACGGTTTGACGCCTCTTTGAAATAGTCCCTTACATGAGGTACATCCCGGCACAGAGCTCAGCACTGCCAATCGTCTTCCCGTATGCAAAATCCTGGAGAACACAAGAACCAAAAGAGAATTTAGCCAAACACATAAAAGTCCTTAGTGAGTTGACTCACTGATAATAAGTTGCAATTAAGAGCAGGGACGTAAAGAACAGATTGCAGGGTAATATCTTTCGTTGGGCACACTGATCCATAACCAATGCGTACAGAATGAGAGGTTGTACACAGGGTGAGAGTGGAATAATTCCAAATTTCCAGCCATGTGATCAGATGCCCCCGAGTCAACAATCCACTAGTCCGAAAGAGCTTGCCATGGATTTTCCAGCAAGTGTCAATGTTGTGAGTTGGCTTTTTGCATCGTTCACACCAGTAGCGGCTCTTAGGCGTCCGACCAGTGGAACCAGCAGAGTGATTGAATGAACCCGAACCAGTGAGGGGGGCAGAAGATGATTTGAGGGCAAGAGCCCTCTCCATTAGAAATTGAGGAAGGTGTACCTAGCATGACCTTCCTCCGGCTCTCTTCGTGGCGCACATCAGAGAAAACACCGCGAAGTGTAGGCAATGGTTTCATGCCCAAAATTCTGCCGCGAACTGCATCAAGAGATGGATGGAGACCGGATAAAAATTTTAAAATTCGTTTATGTTCAACAATTTCCCGAAACCTTTGATTGTCATCCGGGCATTTCCATTCGTGGATTTCAAACAAATCTAGTTGTTGCCACTGTCATGTGAGTGACATAAAATATTATGTGATAGATAGTTCCCCTTGGCGCAGATCCTGAAGAACGCATTCAACAGCAAATAATTCAGAAGTATTATCGCTAGAGGAGTATGTATCGCGGGCCGCAGCCCAGATGTCGTGCGCCGAGGAATATAGAAGAAAATTCTCGTCAATGTCCGGCAACATGGAGGAAATCAACCATGACATGACCATGTTATTCTCGGTGTTCCAGATGTGGAATCTTGCATCTGCCTCGTCTGGGCATTTAGATATGCCGGAAAGGAAATTTTCCTTCCCCTTACCACATATGAACATCTTGATCGATTGGGACCATTGAAGAAAATTTGGCCATTTAATTTGTGGCAAGTGAATAGGGCAGAAGACTCCGCAGCAACCTGGGTGATTTCGGTTTTGGATGAAGAAGCCATACCCCCATATTTGGTTATTGTGGGCTATTATGGCTCTGATGCCATGTAGTTTGAGGATACCGAAGGTTTTGAGAAGTGCTGAATTCTCATTAATTGAATAATCCGAAAGTTGAAACATACAACTATTTAAATAGTCCTAGGTTTATCTTCTACCTTATCTGATAACTTTAAATTAAAAATAAAATCTAATCTAATCACTAGAGATTACAAGATAAATTATATCTGATCTTAATCTAATCTTCAACAAGTTCACATGGTATTTTATAACTTTATTGTGGAGCCAAAGTTAGGAAAACACTTTTTCCTAGGAAAACACTTTTTCCTAGGAAGTTTTCTTCCACAATTTTATTTTTCCTCAATCCATCTTTACAGGAGCGGAGAGGTTGTCTTTGAGGGAAAAATAAATTACTGGATCTCTCGACTCTTGACACCTTTCATTGACAAGCAAATGAAAAAATGTGCGTGAAGGTTCTTCCTATGTCTGCTACCATGGCACTAAAAAATTTAAGAACAAATAAATGTTCAAATTTGTCTTTATCAACAGGAAACCACCCTTTACGTGAAACGCAAATGAAAAAATGTGCGTGAAGTTTCTGGCTAGTACCATGTCACTAAAATATTAAAAAAATAAATAAATGTTGAAATTTGTCTTTATCAACAGGCAACCACCCTTTATGTGACTCTTGAACCGTGTCCGATGTGTGCTGGAGCAATACTTCAAGCTAGAATAGACACTGTTGTATGGGGAGCACCTAACAAGCTTCTAGGAGCTGATGGCAGTTGGATCAGGTAATCAGAATAAGTCTGGTTGTTTTCAAGAAATCCTGTATCTATATTGTATGCTGTGCTTATATTGAACATGTTCGTTGTAATCTCTTCATCTCTTTGGACTGGGGAAGTTGCTTGCGAGTCATTATGTTATTGTACTTCATCATAATCATTACCTGACCGTAACTTGAGTCAGCATATCAACTTGATCAATTTAAATTTTGGTTCCAATTTTCCATGCTTCCTATACTTTCTGCCATGGATCTGCTATCCACTATCCTTGTTAAAGTTGATAAAAATGCTTACTCCCTCAGTAAGAATATCCATTAAAAAAATTGTCAGACCAAGTTACCATCTCATTCGATTACAAGTTCCTTTTCTTTACTTCTGCCAATTACTGATATATTTTGCGTTCACCCCCATCTAAGTAAACATTTCAGACTTTATCGATGTGCTCATAATATAATTAGTTCAAGTTTGGGTGCATTTATCTGTTAATTATTAAAGCCTAAGATGTCTCTTCAACATTTAGACAAGAACCTCCTCATGCTTGGTCTTATTTTTTTATAAATGGAAGATAATGAAATATTTGTTAGAAAGCAAAGAGTATATTCTAGAATTAGATTTGGTATTACTAAGGTTATGATATATTTTGTAGACATTTGTATTTTTATTTAGGTGGATATGGCAAATTGCATTTATCACCCCTGTTAAATATCAAAATAAGTATAAAATTTGGAGATTGTGATCAAAATTAGTCTGAAAAATTGTATAGTAGAATGTAAGGTTTCTTGTTATCTGCGACTCTTCTTGATCAATCCCATTTGATAATTTTCATCATGCCTTCTTGCCGTTATGACGAGGATTACAAACATACTTCCATAAAGAACCAACAATCTTGATCAACATCTGCAGACTTTTTCCAACTGGAGATGAAGAAAATTGCTTGGACAAAACTGATAAGCCGCCTGCTCCAATTCACCCTTTCCATGCAAAGATAACAATCCGACGAGGGGTGTTGGCATCAGAATGTGCGGATGCAATGCAACAGTTCTTTCAGCTAAGGAGGAAGAAGAAAAACAACAAACCCGACCCTCCCACGCCACCTTCATGCCTTCCCATTACACACCATCCTTCTAACTTCTTGACAAAGATGCATGATGCCTTCTATCTTATGTTCTATTTGTAGTTTAACCGGACAATAGATTAGATGTTCTCGTGTTCCAGGATTATTTTGGGAGCTGCAGAAATCCATCAGTTAGATGAGCAGATTTCTTTTGTATCCTGTTTTATTTCCTTTGCTAGTTTATTTACAGCACAATTTTTCCTTGAGGGTGTAAATTTATGGAAACCCTTTGGTTATTTTTGGATTAGCTCAGCTTGGAAAACATGTTCTAGAAAATAACTTGCAAAGCATATATAAAAAATGTGATTTGCAGTCGATATTATTTTACGAGGAGATCTTTTATCATCGTAGATGTCATTTTATGTGATTTCACATAAAGATATTATTACTGGGACAGTTAAGAAACTAAAATATTCTCCATTTTTTGTTAAAAAAAAGCATGACTTCCCTAACACTGGGGAGGGTCATATTTAATATATATATATATATATATATATATATATATATATATATATATATATATATATATATATATATATATTAAAGTTTAGACCCTCAAATCTTTCTATTAGTCCTACTGGACCTACTCGGACAAATTGTGAGGAGATGATTGTTGGATATTTGTGGACGTTAATTGCCTTACTGGATTGTGTTGTAGCAAGCAAAATCTAATACTATAGTTGCGGGATAATATATGATATAGTCCATCTTGTTTGCACTCATTTTCGATTTAGTTCCTTTAATTTGTTAATTTGTTCCAAATCAGTCCTAAACGTTAAATGAACTGTTAAAACAAACAGATAGGGACTGAATCGAGTCATTTAAAACTTTAGGGACTAAATCGGAAATTGACGCAAACATTAGGGACTTAATCGGGTCACTTAAAAAAGATTGATTGGCTTAATTATTTCAAATTTTAATTATTATAGTTGATATCACCAAAATTCGCGATGACTTGCTGATATCAATAGAGAGGGGGTTCACCTCTCTTTATCCTCCAATACTCTTTATAACAGCAGGGATACTAGCAAATATCTTCCGCAATGACCTGAAAATACGAAGCAAAGGTAAGAAGGGGGCCGGAAGTTTTTCCGGCGGGTCCCCTCCGACGCTCAAGTCAGGCGAGAGAATGGGGAGAGAATATATACTGTGAGTGAAAGCAATTATAACATTCGTCTTTAATCAATACCCCAAACCTGGTATTTATAGGCGGAGACCTAAGAGTTGTATTGCAACAAGGACTCTTTCCATGTTTATCCAAATCTTACCCAGATATGTCAAGATCCTGAGAATACAATCAAATCCCTGATATTGCTCCGCATATCTAGGACTAGATATCTTGGGGGACTGGTTTCCTTGCTGAGCGCCGGCAGCAACAAGGGAAATGAGGAGAGCTCGGCCTATCAGCTAGGGCTCCCAAAACAGGTCGCTCATCGAGTTACCGGAGGGGAAATAGGTAAGACGGAACAGGTCGGCCAAACAGGTCGGACTTCGCAAAAGAGCTCGGATTGGTAGGCGAGGTCTCGTCGAAGAAAGGCGAGTAACATGACTTGGAGCCAGGTAGTCTCGTCAGGTGGTATCTTCTAGCGGGTATCACAGTCCCCCTCCCTGTCGAGCTGACGTTGTAGACCAGAAGCTCGTATGTGCTGAGTTATCCTGACGAGCCAATTCTTGAAAATAGCAAAACTTGATTTAGGCGGGAACTAACGGCTATATAATTTGAATTTTAAATTGAAATTATGACCGTTGGGCTCCCCGCCCGATTCCCGAGGCTAATGTAGACCGTACAGCGCATCAAGGATCAATGGCCAGGATTCGTTGAGGTCTCCCTATATATATACCGCTCCGGGTCCCTCATTGTCCACTTTTGCAATTTTCGAAACAGATCGGATCCGACCTCTTTAGCTTTCCCTTTTTATTTCTGAAAACTCCTAGGTACGTTTTTTCTCAGCTGTTTTTGTTAAAATGTCTTCACCTGATCAATTGTTTCCTTCCCCTCTAACTGACGAGGATCTTAAAATGGTAGATCAGTATGGCTCATTTTATCCCGAAGGGATTGCCCTTCCTGAGGGAGTTGAGCCTATTGAAGAAGTGGTGCGCACTGAGGCTCCCGAGGAAGCTGGGACCTCAGCCGAACCCGACCTTCAAATGACTGAGGTCAGCCCTCATCTTAGGTCAGAGTCGTCTCCAGGCAATTATCCTTGGTATGAACTTTACGTTCCTGTCTTGGATGAGTCAGATGAGGCCAGAATACGTCAGGTCAGCCAAGCCCCTTCTGATTATGAGTTCATCTTCCCTTCCTCTTCTCAACGATCCAATCAACCTCCTGAGGGTTTTTTTACTTTTTACCGCGGCCAACTAGAAGGGGGTTTACGTTTTCCTCTTCCTGAATTCTTTCAGGAGTTCAGTAGTTTTTACCAGCTAAACCTTAGCCAATTCTCTCCCAACTCCTTCCGAATTTTGTGTAGTCTAGTAGTAATTTTTAAGGCGTTAGGCTTACCTTATGACCACCCCACTCTCTCTTACTTTTTCATATCAAGAGATCAGATGAGGGCCCCTTGTATGTCACCAGCCGACCTGGCTGTGCATTTGTTGGGGGTTATCCTAGCAAAATCAAATACTGGAAAAATGAGTTCTTTTTTGTAAAGCCTTCCCAGCCCTGGGTCTGCTGCTCTGATTGGCTTGAACATCTCCCGGCTCTCCCCCTCTCCTCCTAAAAATTTCAAAAAGAGCATCGCCTTCTTAGATGTAATGAACGCCATAGGAGGTCACTGTTTTAATTCATCTAAGCTGGTGGTGGAGGATCTACTTTGTTTTGCTGGGCTGAGTCCGGCTGATCTGACCTTAAGGGGGAGAGCCGGTACTTGTTCTAGCATGCTTTAACGATTATTTTATTTACCAAGTGTTTTTGTTCGGTGTGATTGAACTATGTATCTGTTTATACAGAAGACAGAGTTATGAACTCCTTAGTGTTGAAAGCTATTCAGAAAAGGAAGCAAAAACAGGGCCAACCCCCAGTAGCCGAGGGAGTCACCATTGTGGATGTAGGAGGTGAGAGCCCCCCTGAAGATGTAGCCCAGCTCTCCCGGAAAAGACCAGCAGCTCCGGGGGGCTCGTCAGGGTCTACTGTTGCTGAAGTTCAGCCTCTGAGACAAGTTCGGCCACGCGCAGATCCGTCCGATCTCCCTTCGACGGGCGAGAAAGGGGGTGCACCAGCTCGTGTGGAGAGATGTCGTGAGCGGGTGATGGACGCTTACCGAGGTGGTGTCAGACTAGTTGGGGAAGGACCGAGCACAGTCGCCTTAGCTGTGGCTCATGATCTTCCTAACACGGAGGATGCCCTTTATATGAGCCAACTGAGCTGGGGGGACCTGATGACCCGAACTGGGAGCCATCTCACCGAGGCTATGCTCTTGATGGGGGAGTTTACGTCAAGGGCCAATATGATCCGAAGACAATCCTTGAATGATGCAAAGGTCTTTGATAGTATGCAGGATACCCTTGCCGAGGCCAAATCTCTTCACGAGAAAGACATCTCCGAGCTGAAAGCTCAGGTTGATAAGGGGACCGTCGCTGTGGCCGAGGCTCGCTCTTTGGTTGAGGTCCAGAAACGCCAACATGAGACTGAGCTCCGGGAGTTGCGCAATGAGTTAGCCTTAGCTAAAGGGCTAGCTAATTCTGCTGAGCAGGAACTTGCTAAGTCTCTAAAGGAGGAGGCCGAGGAGAAGCAAAAGTCTGAGGAGTTGGTAGGGGAAAACTCCTTACTTTTATTGAGGCTGGTTTCCAGGGATGCCTTAGCCAGATTAAAGAACGTGGCTGTCTTGTGCCTGACGTTTCTTTGGATTTTTTAGATGTAGAGAAAGTAGCTGCCTCTCTTCCCCCTGATCTTTAGCTGTAATTTACTCAGAATTGTTCTTTTTAATGTTAGTTTTGTTTTGCCGTTCTTGTCATTTTTTTGTGTGGCGGGTCAAGAATGACGTAGCTCGGTTTTTTTTTTTTTTTAATAATTTACCACGTAATAACGAACATTAAACAGCTAGGACCAAGAGCGATGCAGCTCGGCCTGGTTTAATAATTTACGACGTAATGGCAAACATTAAACAGCTGGGACCAAGAGCGATGAAGCTCAGCCTGGTTTAATAATTTACTACGTAATGGCAAACATTAAACAACTGGGACCAAGAGCGATGAAGCTCGGCCTGGTTTAATAATTTACTACATAATGGCAAACATTAAACAGCTGGGACCAAGAGCGATGAAGCTCGGCCTGGTTTAATAATTTACTACGTAATGGCAAACATTAAACAGCTGGGACCAAGAGCGATGAAGCTCGGCTTGGTTTAATAATTTACTACGTAATGGCAAACATTAAACAGCTGGGACCAAGAGCGATGAAGCTCGGCCTGGTTTATAATTTACCACGTAATGGCAAATATTAAACAGCTGGGACCAAGAACGATGCAGCTCGGCCTGGCTTGCACACCCATGCCCCTGGCGTGACCAGGGCTGAGCTCGTGCTCCTGAGGCTGCACACCCATGCTCCTGAGGCTGCACACCCATGCTCCTGGCGTGACCAGGGCTGAGCTCGTGCTCCTGAGGCAGGTTGCAGACCGTGACCAGGGCTGAGCTCGTGCTCCTGAGGCCACACACCCATGCTCCTGGCGTGACCAGAGCTGAGCTCGTGCTCCTGAGGCTGCACACCCATGCTCCTGGCGTGACCAGGGCTGAGATCTTGCTCCTGAGGCAGGTTACACACCCATGCTCCTGGCGTGACCAGGCCTGAGCTCGTGCTCCTGAGGCTGCACACCCATGCTCCTGGCGTGAACAGGGCTGAGCTCGTGCTCCTGAGGCAGGTTGCACACCCATGCTCCTGGCGTGACCAGGGCTGAGCTCGTGCTCATGAGGCAGGTTGCACACCCATGCTCCTGGCGTGACCAGGGCTGAGCTCGTGCTCCTGAGGCAGGTTGCACACCCATGCTTCTGGCGTGACCAGGGCTGAGCTCGTGCTCCTGAGGATGCACACCCATGCTCCTGGCGTGACCAGGGCTGAGCTCGTGCTCCTGAGGCAGGCTGCACACCCATGCTCCTGGCGTGACCAGGGCTGAGCTCGTGCTCTTGAGGCAGGTTGCACACCCATGCTCCTGGCGTGACCAGGGCTGAGCTCGTGCTCCTGAGGAAGGTTGCACACCCATGCTCCTGGCGTGACCAGGGCTGAGCTCGTGCTCCTGAGGCAGGTTGCACACCCATGCTCCTGGCGTGACCAGGGCTGAGCTCGTGCTCCTGAGGCAGGGTGAAAACCATTTTCCTGGTTGTACAATATCTGGCAAAAATTATAAAACTTTGCATAATAAATGAGTATATCATCCAAAAACAAAAAACAATCTTTGCTGAAATTTAAAGAGCTAAACTAAGAATAATATTTTCGGAGATGGTAAGCGTTCCATGGTCTTTTCAACATCTTCCCATCAGGACCTTCTAGGTAGTAAGCTCCTGAGCTTAGCTTTTCAACAATCTTGAAGGGACCCTCCCACTTAGGGTCTAGCTTGCCCACTTGAACCTCTTGCACCTTTCTTAGCACGAGATCGCCGACCTGGAAAGTTTTCTGGATGACTCGTCTGTTGTACATCCGCGTCACACGATTACGATAGGCTTCCATTCTGACAGCCGCAGCCTCCCTTACTTCCTCAATCAGGTCCAGGTCTGCAGCTCTTCTCTCGCTGTTTTGTTCATCATAGAAATGCACTCTTGATGATTCCGCTCCAATTTCAACTGGGAGTACCGCTTCATTTCCGTAGACCATACTGAACGGGGTTTCACCTGTTCCCGTTCTTGGTGTAGTTCGATATGACCATAGAACATTAGGTAGTTCTTCTACCCAACTTCCTTTAGCTTTCCCCAACCTAGCTTTGATGCTTTGCACGAGAGACCTGTTGGTAACTTCTACATGGCCATTACTCTGAGGATATGCAACAGAAGTGAAAGCCTGATGGATTTTTAATTCTTCACACCATGCCCTGAGCAAAGCTCCTTGGAATTGCCTTCCATTGTCCGAGATGATCTTCCGCGGGACGCCAAATCGGCAAACAATGTTTTTCCAGATGAAGTTGAAGACCTCTTTCTCAGTGATTCTGGCTAATGGCTCTGCTTCTACCCATTTAGAGAAGTAATCAATGGCAACAATCAGAAATTTCTTCTGAGCTTTACCTGTTGGAAAAGGTCCTACTATATCAATGCCCCACTGATCAAATGGGCATGCCGCCACAATAGCTTTCATCATCATAGCTGGATGATGCTGGAGCCTGGAATGTCTTTGACAACTATCACATGATATAACCATAGCAGCAGAATCCTTCTGAATCGTAGGCCAGAAATATCCGGCAACGAGCACCTTCTTCGCTAAGAAATATGATCCTAGGTGATTTCCGCAGCACCCCTCATGAATTTCCCTTAATACGTAGTCTGACTCTTTCCGACCTAAACAACGCAGAAGCGGTTGGGCAAAAGACCTCTTGTACAAGACTCCCTCGATGAGTATGAATCTTTGACTCCTCTTTTTGAGTCTATAAGCTTTTTTGGTATCAGAAGGGAGCTTAGCATTGATAAGATAGTCTAAGAGTTCTTGTCTCCAATCATTTTCTTCGATAGATTCAGACAGAACATCCTGACCAGGAGTTAATTCAATTTGAAACACCACATCTCTATTTTGCCAAGCACGGAGAGCACTAGCCATTCGTGCCAAACTGTCAGCCTTTCGGTTCTCTTCTCTTGGGATCTGTTTAAATGTTACCTCTAGAAATCCCTCCTTGATTTTTTCTATGGTACTTGCATAATGGATTAGCTTCTCATTTCTAACCTCATAAGCTCCATTCATTTGTTGGGCTACAAGCTGTGAGTCAGAGAAGACATGTATACGCTTAGCTCCAACATTTCGAGCAGCCCTTAATCCAGTCAATACTGCCTCATACTCTGCTTCATTGTTGGAAGCTCGGAAGTCCAATCGAACTGCCAAACATACTTCTTCTCCGGTAGGAGAGATCAGCACAACCCCAATCCCACTTCCCTCATTACAAGAAGAACCATCTACAACTTCTTTTTCGGGATGCACAGTCTCCGCAATAAAATCTGCTAAGGCCTGAGCTTTGATAGTTGTGCGTGGCTCATACTGTATATCATACTCACCTAGTTCAGTTGTCCATTTAACAAGTCGTCCCGAGACATCCGGGCGGCTTAGTATTTTTCCCAGGGAACTGTTTGTTAGCACCGTTATAGGATGTGATAGGAAATAAGGCCTGAGTCTCCTAGCCGTGATGATCAACATGAGAGCCAACTTCTCGATCTCCGAATACCTCAGCTCCGCATCTTTCAAGGCATGAGATAAGTAATATATAGGCTGCTGTTCTGATTCCCTTTCTTTGACGAGAACCGAGCTGATTGCTTCCTCAGTCGCTGATAGGTAAACGTATAACCTCTCTGCCTGCAGAGGCTTGGCCAAAATGGGAAGTTCAGCTAAGTATTTTTTCAATTCTTCAAATGCTTCCCCACATTTTTCGTTCCACTCAAATTTCCCAGCCTTCCGGAGTATCTTAAAAAAGGGGAGACTTCTATGAGCTGATCTAGAAATAAATCATGATAAAGAAACGATTTTTCCTGCCAGGCGTTGCACCTCTTGAAGGTTCTTCGGCGGAGACATCTCACAGATAGCTCTCACCTTTTCTGGATTAGCTTCAATCCCCCTCTCTGTCACTATATAGCCTAGAAATTTTCCGCTCTTTACCCCGAACACACATTTCTGGGGGTTTAACTTTAACCCGTAAGACCTAAGGGTGGAGAAAGTCTCAGTCAGATCGGCAATTAGATCGGTGCCACTTTTTGATTTTACAAGAATGTCATCAACATATACTTCCACATTGCGGCCTAGCTGTTTTGAAAACACCTTGTCCATCAAACGCTGGTAAGTAGCTCCTGCATTCTTGAGCCCGAAGGGCATAACAACATAGCAAAACGTCCCATCTGATGTGACAAAACTAACTTTATCTTGATCTTCTTTAGCCAAAGGAATCTGATGATATCCCTGGGTAGGCATCCATTAAGCACAAATACTGATGTCCTGCTGTTGAATCAACCATCTGATCAATCCTTGTTAATGGGTAACAATCCTTTGGACATGCCTTATTAATATCTCTGAAGTCTATACACATCCTCCACTTTCCAGAGCTCTTTGGTACTAAGACCACATTTGAGAGCCACGTTGGAAACTGTATTTCTCTAATTTGACCTGCCCGAAGGAGCTCCTCCACCTGCTCTCTTATGACCTTGCCCTTCTCACGTCCAAAATGTCTTTTCTTCTGTTTTACAGGTTGGACTCCCGAGAGCACATTCAAATGATGTTCTAGCACATCTGGTCTAATTCCTTTTAGATCCCGAGCAATCCAGGCAAAGATATCCTCATTTTTAATTAAACATGAGATGAGATCGGCTCTGATAGTTATTTCCAAGTCCTTGGCGATTTTTACTTTTTGATTAGTAGAGACGAGCTCGATCACTTCAGGTTCTTCATCCAAGCTGTTGGGAATGCCTTTGTCATTCGTAACACTATACCCAGCTCTTTCAATACAACCAACCTCCCGACGAGCTCGCTTAACGTCTTCCTTTACTTCGTCCACATAACATCTGCGGGCTGTCTTCTGATCTCCACAAAGAACCCCAACTTCTCTACCCACTGGGAATTTTAATTTCTGATGATAGGTAGAAGCTACCGCCTTGAAGTCCTTCATTGCGGGTCGGCCTAAGATTGCATTATATGATGAAGGCTCGTCTACCACAGTGAAATTAACCATCTTTGTAATGCGAGACATCCCATGACCCAGAGATAAGGGCAGGTTGATCTGCCCAAGTGGTTGAATTGCGTGCCCGGTGAACCCATACAGAGGAGTTGCAATATGTTCATATTTTGACCCCTCTATCTGCATCTTTTCTAAGGTATCTTTGAACAAGACATTGACTGAACTCCCAGTATCGATGAAGATCCTTGCTACATCATAGTTAGCTATGGTTACAGTGACCACTAGGCATCATTGTGTGGTGTTGCAACTCCTTTCAGATCATCAGGCCCGAAACTTATGACAGGCTCATCTCTTGCAATTAACTCTTCCGATACTTCAAAATTTTCCATTATTCTACCATGACTTTTCCGAGCTCTACCCGAGTCTCCATCAGTGGGTCCCCCTGAGATCATATTAATAGTTCCTCGGGTGGGATTATTATCCACCTGTTCGACCCTTCTCCTTTGATTATCTGTTTCTTTAGGAGCAATACCCCTTTCACGGGACCTGGTTCGGCTCCTATATGGTGTCTTCTCTCTTCTTTTACCTCGGTACCGGCTTCTAACCTGTCCTTTCTGAGAAGGTTCCTGCTTCCTTGTTAGCAGAGTTTTCATTTCAGAGTCTCTTTTGATGATTCTTTCTACCTCATCTTCAAGCCTCTGGCACTCATTCGTTTTGTGACCGTACTCTCTATGGAATTCACAATACTTATCCGAAATAGGCGTACGGGACCCGTTATCCGGCTTCCTTGGTCTTTCCAGCTTCTTTCTATCATCACATATTTCCATAGCTCTTTCCAAGCTCATGGATAGAGGTATGCGTGATGCAAATTGACTTCTAGTTCGACCACTTTCATCAGCCCTATCAACAGTTCTTGTCTTGCTTAACTCTAACTTATCCTTCTTTTCTGATGGCCGCAGATCAGCCCTTTTCTGTCTCTGAGCATCCTCTAGATTGATATATTTTTCAGCTCTTCCTAGAAGTTCGTCATAACTTCTAGGAGGTTTCTTTACCAAGGATTTAAAGAACTCTCCTGCCTTAAGCCCTTGTGTAAAGGCGTTAATAAGGACATCCACCGTTGCAGTTGGGACCTCCAAGGCTGCCCCGTTAAAGCGTTGTACAAACTCCCTCAAAGACTCCTGTTCATTCTGCTTGGTAGTAAACAGACTTAAAGAAGTTTTTTGATACCTCTTACTGCTGGCAAACTGGTTTAGAAAAGCCGAACTGAACTCATCAAAGCACCGTACAGTGTTTGGTTTAAGTAAATTAAACCACTGTTGTGCCGATCTAACCAAGGTGGTGAGGAAAACACGGCATTTGATACCATCAGAATACCTATGCAACAGAGCAGCATTCTCAAATCTTCCCCAGATGCTCTTCCGGGTCTGTACTTCCATCATATTCTCCCACTGCAGGTTGTCTGAAGTTTGGCGGGAGTTCCTCTCCTAGGATAATTAGGGAGAATGGACTTTCTCTCCTGGCCACTGGAGTTCGGCCACCAAGATGCTGACCCAATCGCCTTATCTCTCCCCATACAGCTTCCATCGGATCTACTAACGGAGGCTCTACTTGTGTACCTGTCACAGCAATTGCTACCCTATTACCTTCAGGGACCGGCTCCGGTTGAACAGGCGAAGGCGCCTGATTTGTTTGTGAAGGGGGTGGAGGTTGATTAGACTCCGTTGGTGGCGGAACCTGGTGCTGGAAAAAAGTATTTCTCATGGTCTGACTGATGAATTGTGCCAGTTGCTCCATAGTCATGCCTCCCACATTCATAACAGATGGAGGTGCTTGATCTTCCTGCTGTGGAGGAACATCTTGATCTCCCACATTCATCGCAGACTCCGTTGGATTTTCTCGTTCTCCCTGATTCCTACTAACTCCACGCCCACGTCCCCGTCGTCCAGCCATATCAACGTCTTCAATTCAGTAAATCTTCCCACAGACGGCGCCAATTGATATCACCAAAATTCGCGATGACTTGCTGATATCAATAGAGAGGGGGTTCACCTCTCTTTATCCTCCAATACTCTTTATAACAGCAGGGATACTAGCAAATATCTTCCGCAATGACCTGAAAATACGAAGCAAAGGTAAGAAGGGGGCCGGAAGTTTTTCCGGCGGGTCCCCTCCGACGCTCAAGTCAGGCGAGAGAATAGGGAGAGAATATATGCTGTGAGTGAAAGCAAAATTATAACATTCGTCTTTAATCAATACCCCAAACCTGGTATTTATAAGCGGAGACCTAAGAGTTGAATTGCAACAAGGACTCTTTCCATGTTTATCCAAATCTTACCCAGATATGTCAAGATCCTGAGAATACAATCAAATCCCTGATATTGCTCCGCATATCTAGGACTAGATATCTTGGGGGACTGGTTTCCTTGCTGAGCGCCGGCAGCAACAAGGGAAATGAGGAGAGCTCGGCCTATCAGCTAGGGCTCCCAAAACAGGTCGCTCATCGAGTTATTGGAGGGGAAATAGGTAAGACGGAACAGGTCGGCCAAACAGGTCGGACTTCGCAAAAGAGCTCGGATTGGTAGGCGAGGTCTCGTCGAAGAAAGGCGAGTAACATGACTTGGAGCCAGGTAGTCTCGTCAGGTGGTATCTTCTAGCGGGTATCACAGTCCCCCCTCCCTGTCGAGCTGACGTTGTAGACCAGAAGCTCGTATGTGCTGAGTTATCCTGACGAGCCAATTCTTGAAAATAGCAAAACTTGATTTAGGCGGGAACTAACGGCTATATAATTTGAATTTTAAATTGAAATTATGACCGTTGGGCTCCCCGCCCAATTCTCGAGGCTAATCTAGACCGTACAGCGCATCAAGGATCAATGGCCAGGAATCGTTGAGGTCTCCCTATATATATACCGCTCCGGGTCCTTCATTGTCCACTTTTGCAATTTTCGAAACAGATCGGATCCGACCTCTTTAGCTTTCCCTTTTTATTTCTGAAAACTCCTAGGTACGTTTTTTCTCAGCTGTTTTTGTTAAAATGTCTTCACCTGATCAATTGTTTCCTTCCCCTCTAACTGACGAGGATCTTAAAACGGTAGATCAGTATGGCTCATTTTATCCCGAAGGGATTGCCCTTCCTGATGGAGTTGAGCCTATTGAAGAAGTGGTGCGCACTGAGGCTCCCGAGGAAGCTGGGACCTCAGCCGAACCCGACCTTCAAATGACTGAGGTCAGCCCTCATCTTAGGTCAGAGTCGTCTCCAGGCAATTATCCTTGGTATGAACTTTACGTTCCTGTCTTGGATGAGTCAGATGAGGCCAGAATACGTCAGGTCAGCCAAGCCCCTTCTGATTATGAGTTCATCTTCCCTTCCTCTTCTCAACGATCCAATCAACCTCCTGAGGGTTTTTTTACTTTTTACCGCGGCCAACTAGAAGGGGGTTTACGTTTTCCTCTTCCTGAATTCTTTCAGGAGTTCAGTAGTTTTTACCAGCTAAACCTTAGCCAATTCTCTCCCAACTCCTTCCGAATATTTGTGTAGTCTAGTAGTAATTTTTAAGGCGTTAGGCTTACCTTATGACCACCCCACTCTCTCTTACTTTTTTCATATCAAGAGATCAGATGAGGGCCCCTGGTATGTCACCAGCCGACCTGGCTGTGCATTTGTTGGGGGTTATCCTAGCAAAATCAAAGACTGGAAAAATGAGTTCTTTTTTGTAAAGCCTTCCCAGCCCTAGGTCTGCTGCTCTGATTGGCTTGAACATCTCCCGGCTCTCCCCTCTCCTCCTAAAAATTTCAAAAAGAGCACCGCCTTCTTAGATGTAATGAACGCCATTGGAGGTCACTGTTTTAATTCATCTAAGCTGGTGGTGGAGGATCTACTTTGTTTTGCTGGGCTGAGTCCGGCTGATCTGACCTTAAGGGGGAGAGCCGGTACTTGTTCTAGCATGCTTTAACGATAATTTTATTTACCAAGTGTTTTTTGTTCGGTGTGATTGAACTATGTATCTGTTTATACAGAAGACAGAGTTATGAACTCCTTAGTGTTGAAAGCTATTCAGAAAAGGAAGCAAAAACAGGGCCAAACCCCAGTAGCCGAGGGAGTCACCATTGTGGATGTAGGAGGTGAGAGCCCCCCTGAAGATGTAGCCCAGCTCTCCCGGAAAAGACCAGCAGCTCTGGGGGGCTCGTCAGGGTCTACTGCTGCTGAAGTTCAGCCTCTGAGACAAGTTCGGCCACGCGCAGATCCGTCCGACCTCCCTTCGACGGGCGAGAAAGGGGGTGCACCAGCTCGTGTGGAGAGATGTCGTGAGCGGGTGACGGACGCTTACCGAGGTGGTGTCAGACTAGTTGGGGAAGGACGGAGCACAGTCGCCTTAGCTGTGGCTCGTGATCTTCCTAACACGGAGGATGCCCTTTATATGAGCCAACTGAGCTGGGGGGACCTGATGACCCGAACTGGGAGCCGTCTCACCGAGGCTATGCTCTTGATGGGGGAGTTTACGTCAAGGGCCAATATGATCCGAAGACAATCCTTGAAAGATGCAAAGGTCTTTGATAGTATGCAGGATACCCTTGCCGAGGCCAAATCTCTTCATGAGAAAGACATCTCCGAGCTGAAAGCTCAGGTTGATAAGGGGACCGTCGCTGTGGCCGAGGCTCGCTCTTTGGTTGAGGTCCAGAAACGCCAACATGGGACTGAGCTCCGGGAGTTGCGCAATGAGTTAGCCTTAGCTAAAGGGCTAGCTAATTCTGCTGAGCAGGAACTTGCTAAGTCTCTAAAGGAGGCGGCCGAGGTGAAGCAAAAGTCTGAGGAGTTGGTAGGGGAAAAACTCCTTACTTTTATTGAGGCTGGTTTCCAGGGATGCCTTAGCCAGATTAAAGAACGTGGCTGTCTTGTGCCTGACGTTTCTTTGGATTTTTTAGATGTAGAGAAAGTAGCTGCCACTCTCCCCCCTGATCTTTAGCTGTAATTTACTCAGAATTGTTCTTTTTAATGTTAGTTTTGTTTTGCCGTTCTTGTCATTTTTTTGTGTGGCGGGTCAAGAATGACGTAGCTCGGTTTTTTTTTTTTTTTTTAATAATTTACCACGTAATAACGAACATTAAACAGCTAGGACCAAGAGCGATGCAGCTCGGCCTGGTTTAATAATTTACGACGTAATGGCAAACATTAAACAGCTGGGACCAAGAGCGATGAAGCTCGGCCTAGTTTAATAATTTACTACGTAATGGCAAACATTAAACAGCTGGGACCAAGAGCGATGAAGCTCGGCCTGGTTTAATAATTTACTACGTAATGGCAAACATTAAACAGCTGGGACCAAGAGCGATGAAGCTCGGCCTCGTTTAATAATTTACTACGTAATGGCAAACATTAAACAGCTGGGACCAAGAGCGATGAAGCTCGGCCTGGTTTATAATTTACCACGTAATGGCAAATATTAAACAGCTGGGACCAAGAACGATGCAGCTCAGCCTGGTTTGCACACCCATGCTCCTGGCGTGACCAGGGCTGAGCTCGTGCTCCTGAGGCTGCACACCCATGCTCCTGGCGTGACCAGGGCTGAGCTCGTGCTCCTGAGGCAGGTTGCACACCCATGCTCCTGACGTGACCAGGGCTGAGCTCGTGCTCCTGAGGCTACACACCCATGCTCCTGGCGTGACCAGGGCTGAGCTCGTGCTCCTGAGGCAGGTTGCACACCCATGCTCCTGGCGTGACCAGGACTGAGCTCGTGCTCCTGAGGCTGCACACCCATGCTCCTGGCGTGACCAGGCTGAGATCGTGCTCCTGAGGCAGGTTGCACACCCATGCTCCTGGCGTGACCAGGGCTGAGCTCGTGCTCCTGAGGCTGCACACCCATGCTTCTGGCGTGACCAGGGCTGAGCTCGTGCTCCTGAGGCAGGTTGCACACCCATGCTCCTGGCGTGACCAGGGCTGAGCTCGTGCTCCTGAGGCTGCACACCCATGCTCCTGGCGTGACCAGGCTTGAGCTCGTGCTCCTGAGGCAGGTTGCACACCCATGCTCCTGGCGTGACCAGGGCTGAGCTCGTGCTCCTGAGGCTGCACACCCATGCTCCTGGCGTGACCAGGGTTGAGCTCGTGCTCCTGAGGCAGGCTGCACACCCATGCTCCTGGCGTGACCAGGGCTGAGCTCGTGCTCTTGAGGCAGGTTGCACACCCATGCTCCTGGCGTGACCAGGGCTGAGCTCGTGCTCCTGAGGAAGGTTGCACACCCATGCTCCTGGCGTGACCAGGGCTGAGCTCGTGCTCCTGAGGCAGGTTGCACACCCATGCTCCTGGTGTGACCAGGGCTGAGCTCGTGCTCCTGAGGCAGGGTGAAAACCATTTTCCTGGTTGTACAATATCTGGCAAAAATTATAAAACTTTGCATAATAAATGAGTATATCATCCAAAAACAAAAACAATCTTTGCTGAAATTTAAAGAGCTAAACTAAGAATAATATTTTCGGAGATGGTAAGCGTTCCATGGTCTTTTCAACATCTTCCCATCAGGACCTTCTAGGTAGTAAGCTCCTGAGCTTAGCTTTTCAACAATCTTGAAGGGACCCTCCCACTTAGGGTCTAGCTTGCCCACTTGAACCTCTTGCACCTTTCTTAGTACGAGATCGCCGACCTGGAAAGTTTTCTGGATGACTCGTCTGTTGTACATCCGCGTCACACGATTACGATAGGCTTCCATTCTGACAGCCGCAGCCTCCCTTACTTCCTCAATCAGGTCCAGGTCTGCAGCTCTTCTCTCGCTGTTTTGTTCATCATAGAAATGCACTCTTGATGATTCCGCTCCAATTTCAGCTGGGAGTACCGCTTCATTTCCGTAGACCATACTGAACGGGGTTTCACCTGTTCCCGTTCTTGGTGTAGTTCGATATGACCATAGAACATTAGGTAGTTCTTCTACCCAACTTCCTTTAGCTTTCCCCAACCTAGCTTTGATGCTTTGCACTAAAGACCTGTTGGTAACTTCTACCTGGCCATTACTCTGAGGATATGCAACAGAAGTGAAAGCCTGATGGATTTTTAATTCTTCACACCATGCCCTGAGCAAAGCTCCTTGGAATTGCCTTCCATTGTCCGAGATGATCTTCCGCGGGACGCCAAATCGGCAAACAATGTTTTTCCAGATGAAGTTGAAGACCTCTTTCTCAGTGATTCTGGCTAATGGCTCTGCTTCTACCCATTTAGAGAAGTAATCAATGGCAACAATCAGAAATTTCTTCTGAGCTTTACTGTTGGAAAAGGTCCTACTATATCAATGCCCCACTGATCAAATGGGCATGCCGCCACAATAGCTTTCATCATCATAGCTGGATGATGCTGGAGCCTGGAATGTCTTTGACAACTATCACATGATATAACCATAGCAGCATAATCCTTCTGAATCGTAGGCCAGAAATATCCGGCAAGGAGCACCTTCTTCGCCAAGAAATATGATCCTAGGTGATTTCCGCAGCACCCCTCATGAATTTCCCTTAATACGTAGTCTGACTCTTTCGGACCTAAACAACGCATAAGCGGTTGGGCAAAAGACCCCTTGTACAAGACTCCCTCGATGAGTATGAATCTTTGACTCCTCTTTTTGAGTCTATAAGCTTTTTTGGTATCAGAAGGGAGCTTAGCATTGATAAGATAGTCTAAGAGTTCTTGTCTCCAATCATTTTCTTCGATAGATTCAGACAGAACATCCTGACCAGGAGTTAATTCAATTTGAAACACCACATCTCTATTTTGCCAAGCACGGAGAGCACTAGCCATTCGTGCCAAACTGTCAGCCTTTCGGTTCTCTTCTCTTGGGATCTGTTTAAATGTTACCTCTAGAAATCCCTCCTTGATTTTTTCTATGGTACTTGCATAATGGATTAGCTTCTCATTTCTAACCTCATAAGCTCCATTCATTTGTTGGGCTACAAGCTGTGAGTCAGAGAAGACATGTATACGCTTAGCTCCAACATTTCGAGCAGCCCTTAATCCAGTCAATACTGCCTCATACTCTGCTTCATTGTTGGAAGCTCGGAAGTCCAATCGAACTGCCAAACATACTTCTTCTCCGGTAGGAGAGATCAGCACAACCCCAATCCCACTTCCCTCATTACAAGAAGAACCATCTACAAATGCTTTCCATAATTCTTCTTTTTCGGGATGCACAGTCTCCGCAATAAAATCTGCTAAGGCCTGAGCTTTGATAGCTGTACGTGGCTCATACTGTATATCATACTCACCTAGTTCAGTTGTCCATTTAACAAGTCGTCCCGAGACATCCGCGCGGCTTAGTATTTTTCCCAGGAAACTGTTTGTTAGCACCGTTATAGGATGTGATAGGAAATAAGGCCTGAGTCTCCTAGCCGTGATGATCAACATGAGAGCCAACTTCTCGATCTCCGAATACCTCAGCTCCGCATCTTTCAAGGCATGAGATAAGTAATATATAGGCTGCTGTTCTGATTCCCTTTCTTTGACGAGAACCGAGCTGATTGCTTCCTCAGTCGCTGATAGGTAAACGTATAACCTCTCTGCCTGCAGAGGCTTGGCCAAAATGGGAAGTTCAGCTAAGTATTTTTTCAATTCTTCAAATGCTTCCCCACATTTTTCGTTCCACTCAAATTTCCCAGCCTTCCGGAGTATCTTAAAAAAGGGGAGACTTCTATGAGCTGATCTAGAAATAAATCGTGATAAAGAAACGATTTTTCCTGCCAGGCGTTGCACCTCTTGAAGGTTCTTCAGCGGAGACATCTCACAGATAGCTCTCACCTTTTCTGGATTAGCTTCAATCCCCCTCTCTGTCACTATATAGCCTAGAAATTTTCCGCTCTTTACCCCGAACACACATTTCTGGGGGTTTAACTTTAACCCGTAAGACCTAAGGGTGGAGAAAGTCTCAGTCAGATCGGCAATTAGATCGGTGCCACTTTTTGATTTTACAAGAATGTCATCAACATATACTTCCACATTGCGGCCTAGCTGTTTTGAAAACACCTTGTCCATCAAACGCTGGTAAGTAGCTCCTGCATTCTTGAGCCCGAAGGGCATAACAACATAGCAAAACGTCCCATCTGATGTGACAAAACTAACTTTATCTTGATCTTCTTTAGCCAAAGGAATCTGATGATATCCCTGGTAGGCATCCATTAAGCACAAATATTGATGTCCTGCTGTTGAATCAACCATCTGATCAATCCTTGGTAATGGGTAACAATCCTTTGGACATTATTAATATCTCTGAAGTCTATACACATCCTCCACTTTCCATAGCTCTTTGGTACTAAGACCACATTTGAGAGCCACGTTGGAAACTGTATTTCTCTAATTTGACCTGCCCGAAGGAGCTCCTCCACCTGCTCTCTTATGACCTTGTCCTTCTCAGGTCCAAAATGTATTTTCGTCTGTTTTACAGGTTGGACTCCCGAGAGCACATTCAAATGATGTTCTAGCACATCTGGTCTAATTCCTTTTAGATCCCGCGCACTCCAGGCAAAGATATCCTCATTTTTAATTAAACATGAGATGAGATCGGCTCTGATAGTTATTTCCAAGTCCTTGGTGATTTTTACTTTTTGATTAGTAGAGACGAGCTCGATCACTTCAGGTTCTTCATCCAAGCTGTTGGGAATGCCTTTGTCATTCGTAACACTATACCCAGCTCTTTCAATACAACCAACCTCCCGACGAGCTCGCTTAACGTCTTCCTTTACTTCGTCCACATAACATCTGCGGGCTGTCTTCTGGTCACCACAAAGAACCCCAACTTCTCTACCCACTGGGAATTTTAATTTCTGATGATAGGTAGAAGCTACCGCCTTGAAGTCCTTCATTGCGGGTCGGCCTAAGATTGCATTATATGATGAAGGCGCGTCTACCACAGTGAAATTAACCATCTTTGTAATGCGAGACATCCCATGACCCAGAGATAAGGAAAGGTTGATCTGCCCAAGTGGTTGAATTGCGTGCCCGGTGAACCCATACAGAGGAGTTGCAATATGTTCATATTTTGACCCCTCTATCTGCATCTTTTCTAAGGTATCTTTGAACAAGACATTGACTGAACTCCCAGTATCGATGAAGATCCTTGCTACATCATAGTTAGCTATGGTTACAGTGACCACTAGGGCATCATTGTGTGGTGTTGCAACTCCTTTCAGATCATCAGGCCCGAAACTTATGACAGGCTCATCTCTTGCAATTAACTCTTCCGATACTTCAAAATTTTCCATTCTTCTACCATGACTTTTCCGAGCTCTACCCGAGTCTCCATCAGTGGGTCCCCCTGAGATCATATTAATAGTTCCTCGGGTGGGATTATTATCCACCTGTTCGACCCTTCTCCTTTGATTATCTGTTTCTTTAGGAGCAATACCCCTTTCACGGGACCTGGTTCGGCTCCTATATGGTGTCTTCTCTCTTCTTTTACCTCGGTACCGGCTTCTAACCTGTCCTTTCTGAGAAGGTTCCTGCTTCCTTGTTAGCAGAGTTTTCATTTCAGAGTCTCTTTTGATGATTCTTTCTACCTCATCTTCAAGCCTCTGGCACTCATTCGTTATGTGACCGTACTCTCTATGGAATTCACAATACTTATCCGAAATAGGCGTACGGGACCCGTTATCCGGCTTCCTTGGTCTTTCCAGCTTCTTTCTATCATCACATATTTCCATAGCTCTTTACAAGCTCATGGATAGAGGTATGCGTGATGCAAATTGACTTCTAGTTCGACCACTTTCATCAGCCCTATCAACAGTTCTTTTCTTGCTTAACTCTAACTTATCCTTCTTTTCTGATGGCCGCAGATCAGCCCTTTTCTGTCTCTGAGCATCCTCTAGATTGATATACTTTTCAGCTCTTCCTAGAAGTTCGTCATAACTTCTAGGAGGTTTCTTTACCAAGGATTTAAAGAACTCTCCTGCCTTAAGCCCTTGTGTAAAGGCGTTAATAAGGACATCCACCGTTGCAGTTGGGACCTCCAAGGCTGCCCCGTTAAAGCGTTGTACAAACTCCCTCAAAGACTCCTGTTCATTCTGCTTGGTAGTAAACAGACTTAAAGAAGTTTTTTGATACCTCTTACTGCTGGCAAACTGGTTTAGAAAAGCCGAACTGAACTCATCAAAGCACCGTACAGTGTTTGGTTTAAGTAAATTAAACCACTGTTGTGCCGATCTAACCAAGGTGGTGAGGAAAACACGGCATTTGATACCATCAGAATACCTATGCAACAGAGCAGCATTCTCAAATCTTCCCAGATGCTCTTCCGGGTCTGTACTTCCATCATATTCTCCCACTGCAGGTTGTCTGAAGTTTAGCGGGAGTTCCTCTCCTAGGATAATTAGGGAGAATGGACTTTCTCTCCTGGCCACTGGAGTTCGGCCACCAAGATGCTGACCCAATCGCCTTATCTCTCCCCATACAGCTTCCATCGGATCTACTAACGGAGGCTCTACTTGTGTACCTGTCACAGCAGTTGCTACCCTATACCTTCAGGGACCGGCTCCGGTTGAACAGGCGAATGCGCCTGATTTGTTTGTGAAGGGGGTGGAGGTTGATTAGACTCCGTTGGTGGCGGAACCTGGTGCTGGAAAAAAGTATTTCTCATGATCTGACTGATGAATTGTGCCAGTTGCTCCATAGTCATGCCTCCCACATTCATAACAGATGGAGGTGCTTGATCTTCCTGCTGTGGAGGAACATCTTGATCTCCCACATTCATCGCAGACTCCGTTGGATTTTCTCGTTCTCCCTGATTCCTACTAACTCCACGCCCACGTCCCCGTCGTCCAGCCATATCAACGTCTTCAATTCAGTAAATCTTCCCACAGACGGCGCCAATTGATATCACAAAAATTCACGATGACTTGCTGATATCAATAGAGAGGGGGTTCACCTCTCTTTATCCTCCAATACTCTTTATAACAGCAGGGATACTAGCAAATATCTTCCGCAATGACCTGAAAATACGAAGCAAAGGTAAGAAGGGGGCCGGGAGTTTTTCCGGCGGGTCCCCTCCGACGCTCAAGTCAGGCGAGAGAATAGGGAGAGAATATATGCTGTGAGTGAAAGCAATTATAACATTCGTCTTTAATCAATACCCCAAACCTGGTATTTATAGGCGAAGACCTAAGAATTGTATTGCAACAAGGACTCTTTCCATGTTTATCCAAATCTTACCCAGATATGTCAAGATCCTGAGAATACAATCAAATCTCTGATATTGCTCCGCTATCTAGGACTAGATATCTTGGGGGACTAGTTTCCTTGTTGAGCGCCGGCAGCAACAAGGGAAATGAGGAGAGCTCGGCCTATCAGCTAGGGCTCCCAAAACAGGTCGCTCATCGAGTTACTGGAGGGGAAATAGGTAAGACGGAACAGGTCGGCCAAACAGGTCGGACTTCGCAAAAGAGCTCGGATTGGTAGGCGAGGTCTCGTCGAAGAAAGGCGAGTAACATGACTTGGAGCCAGGTAGTCTCGTCAGGTGGTATCTTCTAGCGGGTATCAATAGTAATTAATATGATATTTTATTTCTAATTTTGGTAATTTTTTGTAACATTATTTTATTTAATAATGATATAATATATTAAATTTTATATAAAATCAATTTTTCACAAGATAAATTAAATAATTATAAAACAAATATCATCAATTATATAAAAAAGTTATTTAATTTATCAAAAATAAATTTTTTTTATAAATTGATGACACAGCTGATAGACATAATTTAATAAAATAAAATAAAAATATCTTGTTTAATAAGTAAACTAGCCATCAAAATATTTTGTATATCAATATGCTATTGATTTTTCTTTTGTTTTGTTGAGTGAAAAATTGGTTTTATGTCGAATTTAATATATTATATCATTATTTAAATAAAATTAGTGTACAAAAAGTTGCCAAAATTAGAAATAAAGTATACATATTAATTAAGGTAATATATAAAAATAAAGAACTAAGTCACCTAATCTTTCTAAGTGACCCAATTCAATCTTTAATGTTTGCGTCAATTCTCGATTCAGTCCATATTCGTTGTTTTAATGGTGCATTTAATGCTTAAGGCTGATTTATGATAAATTAGAAAACTAAAAGGATTAAATCGGATCAATACAAATAATATCAACTAAATCTAAAATGTGTCCAAATAAGAGTAACTATATAATCCTTCTGTATACATTAAAATAATTGAGTTGTAAAGATAGGGGTACTTATTATGATTATTTTATTAAACCCCAAGTCCTAGTTCCACTTGTCAAGCCGAGGATTGCTTGTGCAGAGATATAGAGGAGGAAAAATAATAGTACAGTATATTATTAGAAGGGGAAAATTAATTGTACAGTTGTACCCTACTTTTTTATTAAATACACCCTACTATTACTTTTTTTATTGCATAAATTGACAAAAAATAGCATTTGTTGATGATTTTTTTTTAGGATAAATTTATTAATATTTCTCATTTTAAATAAATTATCTGTTAAGATTCAACAATTATCTCTGTTTTGTGATCGGTCGAACACGTGGTGTTTGTGTCAGTGTATGATTGAAAAGATTGAATTTGCGTCATTAGTCTTAACTATAGCTATTGGTAAAGCGGTAAGCGCTCGATCCTACAATTGGTATCATAAGGTCGCGTGTTCGATTCTCATGAGCTGTAGAGAGTGCAATTTTTGGGGGAGAAATTGTTGGGGTTCAACAATTGCCTTTGTGATCGATCGAGAACGTGTCGCTTGTGACAGTGTATGATTGAAAAGATTGAAGTTGTGTCATTAGCCTTAACTATAGTTATTGGTAAAACGGTAAGCGCTCTATCCTACATTATCTGAAACTTTAGTTACTCAAAAAATGGGATAATACGTGATATGGTCCATTTTATTTGCACACATTCCTGATTTAGTCCATCCGATTTAGTCCATATTGTTTGCACTGACCCAATTTAGTCCCTTTAGTTTTCTAATTTGTCACAAATCAGTCCTAAACGTTAAATGCACCTTTAAAACTAACGGAGAGAGACTGAATCGGGTCACTTAAAACTCCAGGGACTGAATCGGGAACTAATCAAATATTAAGGATTGATTCAGCTAATTTAAAAAGATTGAGTGACTTAACTCTTTAAATTTTGACAACTTTTTTGTAAAATTATTTTTTGTAAAAATGAGAAATGTACTGAATGAAATAACTAACAACAGAAGCGAGCTATTTATACTAAAATATTACTATAATGACAGCTAAGATACACCTAAGCAAAATAATAGCCATAGTGCCATGGGATTCTGTCAACATTTTATGGGACAAGCACTCTCCGTGAGAGACCTATTTATTGGCATACAGAAGGGCATCACTTCATTTTTCTAAATTTAATTTTCATTATTTCCTCCTATATATTGTTTTTTTACTATATAATGATATGAAATTGGTTCATTTGTTAAATCCTATACAAGCTATTCGATTATAGATGATAGTGAAAGAAGAGAAGTTTAGTCTAGACAAGAGATTACGCGTCAATGATAAATGGCGAACCCGGTGCTCAAAGCACTCATTATGGGAATGGTTCGGGAAGGAGTCGGGTCACTTTGGGTCTAATGTACTATTGTTCTACAAAGAGGCTATTTCCGCCATTTAAAATCACAAAGTAACTGGTTTTTTTAATGGAGATTTCTGGAGATTGCAGAAAGCTGTGCGCCAAAATTGAATGAATAGTCAATCAAGGGCGTGAGAAGCACAATTACACTTGCTAAACTTTCAACACAACATTAGAGAGCTCTTCCTAAGTTTTTCCTACATAATATAACCAACAGAATCTGCCTTACATTCTAATTTTTTTCTAAAATAATGTTTTTATACTAAATTTTATCTCATATTCTAAAAGCCACTTTTTAAAATAATGCTTATGTTGAAGAGAATATATGCCAAATTGTGAAGATTCATTGTTTTAGTCAACCTAAAAATTGAACTGTATTGGAAAATAACGCTATATTTTCTCTTGTCAGATATGTGGGAGTAAAAACGGAATAAAAAACACAAGATTTACGTGGTTCGACAAAAATAAGCCTACATCCACGGGGCTGCTGCAGATCTTTTACTGAAGAAAAATATACATGTGTTTATGTCAGGATCGATTCCGGGGGTGGGTTGCCATTCCACACCCGAGTTCAACCAACTTGAGCTTCAATAGCTCGTGTTCTTGAAATGATTGCACCGAGAGATTATATCGAGTTCGATTACAAAATCGAGCGGAAGACACTCGACATAACCCGCTCTAAAACCGATTAAACATTTGAAAGGCATTTTAAAGATATGCAATTAAAATAAATAAACAAGCATTTGTTTATGGAAGTTCGAATGTGGTGTAATTCTTCTACGTCTCCCCTTCTTCCACCTCATGGAAGGTTTCTACTAGAAGACTTTGATTTATACAATCCTGTTGTACAAACCCGATTCAGGCTGGATTTACCCCACTACCAGTCTGAAACTCCTAGTCACTCGATCTGTTCAGACACTCTCTGTCTGACAGTTACAATTTGTTTCTTACTTCTGTTTTTCAATACAGAATACACAAGATGCGCACAGTGATCCTAAATGATCAAATATTACAATGTAATCGTGCTAAGAATAATTTCAGCTCGAGAGCTTCTGAGCTTGAAAGCTTGTGCTGTTTTTTCGATTGATCAGCAAGAGTCTTGTTTCGTTGTGTCACTCGTATGTGTCGTTATTTCTGTATTGTTGTTGCATCCTTTTATAGTTGCATGTACCAACGACATTATTTCCTTTAATGTGCAACTCTTGACTCTGCTTAATCTCTGAGTAAGCTACAGTCTTCTTCTTCAGGATACTTGTCGTTCTGGTTCATGCTTTCGGCGACTGTCTGGTAAGCTCTTCTTTGTCTTCTTACCTTTTGTGGTAATCTTCAGTCTTTGGTCCTTTGTAGCATTAATTACGACATTAAATTCTACAATAAATAGCCGTTAATGATTCGGACTGAAGAACCAATCTGTATACATCCTTGACTGCTCTGATCTGATAAAGATTGAGATCGATCTGAAGCTTCGATCTAGTCAGTCTGATATCTATCGATCCGGTCTGATATGTGATATGCCTTATCAGTTTGTTCTGTTTTGAGCTATCGATCTGGTCAGTCTGATTACCCTCGATCCGGTCTGATATGCTTTGTCATCTTATCAGCTTGATCTGTTTTGGGCGATCGATCTGGTCAGTCTGATTTCTCTCGATCCGGTCTGATATGTTTTGTCATCTTTAAAATCTCATCGATTAAGTTCGGAACTAACAAATTCCCCTTTTTTGATGATGACAAAACCTAGCTTCTAAGTCTTTTTAACCAGTCTGATAAGAACTCTGAAGCGAATACTTTTGGATCGATTACGTCTTCTTGTTCAAAATAAATGAACATTATTAAGTTGGATCGATTAAGCCTTTTATTTTAGTTCAAAATAAATGAACAAGGACTTAACAAAGAAAGATTTCTTTATTGATCAACAGTCTTGCATACAGACAGTCTGAATATTTAAGCAATCTATTATCTTGAAGACTGATGCGGCTTGAAGTCTTTTTTCTTTTCCCCCTTTTTGTCAGCAGCAATCTCTTGGAGAAAATCTACAACTTGTGCTAGCTGAGCGCTGATAGCGTCTAGACGAGTATCTTGAGCGCGAAGGGAGTTGGCGACGGATGCTCTGACTTCAGTGGCCAGCTCGATCTGCTCTTTTCTCAGGCTGTTCTTATAAGTGGCTTGCTGAGAGAACAAATCGTTCAGTCCTCGCTGAAGGCTGCCGATACTGGCTGTCATCTTCTCTTTGAATGAATCAAAGTCCAAAGCTGTAAGCCTCTGACCTTGATGAACTTCTAGAACACGTTGAGAGAGTGACAGACAGTTGTCAGATAGGTGCTGAAGGGTCCTTGCCAGGAATGGAGGTGCATCAGATTGTCGGCTTGGAGAGTGATCTGATGATGACAATGCATGATCATCTTCTTCAGCAATCGGCACAATTGAAGATACAACAGCTTGGTGACTTTCGAACCGGATCAAGGTGACCATATCCGAAGAAAATGCTTGTATGAAAGCTATATCTTCATCTGATTGGACTGGAGGAGTGCTGGGTCTGGAGGGCTCCTCAATTTGTAGAGCTGCAACAACTGTGGACACCACCAGATCCGGATCGACGAACTCTGGTGCGCCAACTGTTGCAAGTTCTGCGGTTGGACTGAGTTGAATGTGGGAGGCTGACGATCCCAAGGGAATAGATGTTGTTGGAGAGTCCAACAAGACATTCAATGGTTCATCTTCTGTAGCAGACGGAGCATTAGGCAATGGCTGCTCCGCTGTCTGATCTGCTACTAGATCTGCAGTCTGATCTGCTGCGCGCTCTGCTGTCTGATCTGCTACTAATTCTGCAGTCTGATCTGCTACTAATTCTGCAGTCTGATCTGTTGCTCTAGAGGGAATAACCTCAATGAAAGGTTCTGCCAGAGTCTTGCTTGCAGAGGGATGATCCGGGCTGGTTACGGGAGTGGATATGCTGATTTTCTGTCGTTGAAAGCGAACAGCTAAATGGAGAGCATGAATATCCATCTCTAATTGAGCAATAACAGCCCCATCATCTCTGGCAGTTGGAACATTCGGATCGAAATTCACTTTCTTAGCAGCTAAGAGCAGAGACGCCAGCCTGAATCTTTGATTGGCCTTAAATAGCTCTTTGCGCTGCACAGCAATCCGAACATCATCGGTCTCTATCCCCTTCAGAACTTCTTCTTCCATTTTTTGAAGGCGTCTGAGTTTGCCGAAAAACCTCTCAATGTGGTTGATCGTTCTGTACTCGACGTACTCATCAAAAACCACAATGAGCTCCTTTACTTGCTCGTCAACGTCCTCCATAGCAATGTCAATTGCTGTCTGCGCTGCAGATTTGGGCTTAGAGGAGAGTGGTTCAGAGAGAATGGTTTTGCCCTTGCCGGTGGATGAATGGGACTTGATCCCTGATTGGGTATAGTCTCCCAACTCAGTGATAACAATCCCTTTGACCACGCGAATGGCAGAGGGGACTCGGATGGTTACATTGGGTGCAGTGGTTGAAGTGGTTGAACTTTGGATTGTAGGTTGGGGTGCAGGGGTGGCTTTTGTTGGAGGCAATATGGGTAGTGTTTTTGGTTTGGTAATCTGGGTTCTTGGCTTCTTGGGAAGGGGCTTGGCTGGTGGCGAGGGAGCAGACTGAGTTTCTTCAGAGTCAGTCTGGATAGTTAACTTTCGCTTGACCCGAGGTTTGCGAGCAACAGCCTGTGCTTCTCCCTCCTCAATCTTGACTGCCACCAGATCTGTAGGAGTGGGTGGAGCACTCTTGGACTTCAGCAGTGCTAGCCCTTTGGAGTTGAGAATTTTGAAGGGACTCAGAGCAGACTGCTTTCCCAGCTCAATGTCCAAAGTTTCCAGTAGCTTGCTGAGAGGAACAGCAAAGTAGACGGCCTGTTTGGAGGCGATCACTGTTTCCATCAGGACTCCAAATAGAATCACGGACCAGTTCATCTTCTGTCCGGAAACAATAGCAGCCATGGCCCTGAACTTCTCGGCAGTGACGGCGTCAAAACTCACAGCTTTGCCCAATAATGGCTTGCCCACAATTTCTCACAGCACCTGGAAATGAAAGAGCATTTCCTTCTTCTTGAATGAGGGCTGCAGGCGGTGGCCAAATATAGAAATCTTCCCCTGAAGAGCTGTGAGAGAAGCTTGAGGAATCTGCCCAAACTCAGTCAGTCCGGAGTTGGGTAGACCAAAGGTCTTGGCCAGCGTCATCGGCGAGATTTCAAATGTTTTTCCCTTGACAGATGTGGAGATAGATGTCTTCTGGGATACAGCATTGGCAAACATTTCACGAATCTCAGATTCGTAAACCACCGTGCCACACTCCAGAAAATTCCGTAATCCAGACGATTCCAAAGCTCGGAAAATGGAGACCATCTCTGCATCTTCAGCCCTGTAAATATCATTGAACTCAACGGAGAGAGAGTTGTGAGTTATGGTAGCCATTGGAGTAAAATGGAGGAAATATACGAAGAGTTTTGAGAGATTTAGAAAGAGTTAGAAAATAGAAAGCGGTAAATGGTAAAAAGTGAATGAAAATGAAATGTTCAGCCCGCTAAATAAGAGAGAGAAGACACGTGTCTTTATCTCGAAGACTGATAAATAGATAATTCAAAATAAACGGTCAGGATAAAGATAAGGCGGTTAAAATGCAATCAGTCCGGGCTGTTTTTGTTTTAAATAAATACAAAATAAAGAATTTATTGTCCAGACAGATCATAGGATAACATCAGATTGACATAGATCGGTCTGAAAGTTTGGACCGGTCTGTGTCTTTCTAAACATTGTATTATCGATCTGTGGCAATAAAAATCTTTAAACGTGAAAAGAAGAAAACATCTAACCTATCAAGATAAGTCAATTAAACCAAGAATTTGACGGAAATAATTAAACTTAGCCTCAGGGAGTGGTTTGGTGAAGATGTCTGCTGCTTGCTGCTCTGTTGAGATGTGCTCGATCCGAATCTCCTTTTTGCCAACATGATCGCGAATAAAATGATGTCTTATATCAATATGCTTTGTTCGAGAATGCAGAACTGGATTATATGTTATAGCGATTGCACTTGTGTTGTCGCAAAATATCGAAGAGTCAACAGCTTGGATGCCATAGTCTTTGAGCTGGTGTTGAATCCAGAGCATTTGAGCGCAACAGCTTCCAGCGGCAAGATATTCTGCTTCAGCTGTAGATGTGGCAATTGATGTTTGCTTCTTACTGAACCAAGAGATCAATCTTTCACCTAGAAATTGACATGTTCCACTGGTGCTTTTACGGTCAATCTTACAGCCAGCGTAGTCTGCGTCTGAATATCCGATAAAGCTGAAGTTAGAATCTTTGGAGTACCAAAGACCAACGTTCTGAGATCCTTTCAAGTATTTCAGAATACGCTTAGCAGCAGTAAAATGTGATTGCTTTGGTTCTGACTGAAATCTGGCGCACATACAGACTGAGAACATAATATCGGGCCGGTTCGCTGTAAGATATAAGAGCGATCCGATTAGTCCTCTATACATAGTCACTTCGACTGCCGTTCCCCCTTCGTCTTTGTCTAACTTGATTGTAGGACTCATTGGAGTGGATGCAGTTGAGCATGTTTCCATTCCGAATCTCTTAAGCAGCTCTTTGGTATACTTGGTTTGGTTGATGAAAATACCATTGCTGAGCTGTTTGACTTGGAGACCCAAAAAGAAAGAGAGTTCTCCCATCATGCTCATCTCAAACTGTCCCTGCATCAACTTGGAAAATTTCTCGCATAATTTGGGGTTAGTTGACCCAAAGATTATATCATCAACATAAATCTGAACTAACAAGGTATGTTCCCCCTTAATAAATTTAAAGAGAGTTTTATCTACTGAGCCAATCTGAAAATCATGGTTCAGCAGAAATTGAGATAGAGTGTCATACCAGGCTCTTGGTGCTTGTTTCAGACCATATACTGCTTTATTCAGTAGGTATAGATGATTAGGGAATGAGTGGTTCTGAAATCCAGGAGGTTGCTCAATGTAAACTTCCTCCTGAAGCTTACCATTAAGAAAGGCGCTTTTGACGTCCATCTGATATACCTTGAAGTCTTTAAAGGCAGCATATGCAAGAAAGATTCTGATTGCTTCAAGTCTGGCGACTGGTGCAAAAGATTCATCGAAGTCAATTCCTTCTTCTTGTCGGAACCTTGTGCCACCAGTCTGGCCTTGTTTCTAACCACAGTTCCATCTGCGTCCAGCTTGTTTCTGAAAACCCATCTGGTTCCAATAACAGGCAGATCGCTTGATCTTGGGGTTAGACTCCAAACTTGATTTTGTTCGAATTGATTAAGCTCTTCTTGCATGGCCTTAATCAAGTTGAAATCAGTCATAGCTTCATCGATCTTCTTAGGTTCCAGAGTTGAGATGAAGGCAGCATGAGTGAATTCATCCATCATCTGTCCTCTGGTTCTAATCGGTGCAGAGGGACTTCTAATCACTAGATTAGGTGGATGCCTCTTAGTCCATCGATAGCTTGACTCTGGATTGTCTGGTCCAGCCGGATGAGTAGTAGTAGAGGTATGATCAGCATCTGCTTTGATATGTGAGTTTGGATCATCCGGATCGGCTCGATCCGAAGAAGCTTCAGTGCCTTGATCCGATCTGGCTGGTACTTCAGGTTCTGGTGGATTGTCTCTTGACCTGTTAGCTACAATCTCATCATCACTGTTAGCTTCGAGATGGATATTTTCCATTTGATTTTGAATTGATTCTTTGTTACCCTCAATACACAAAGATTCATCAAAAACTACATGAACTGATTCTTCTACAGTTAAGGTTCGATTATTAAAAACACGATAAGCTTTGCTAGTTGATGAATATCCTAAGAATATTCCATTATCTGACTTAGCTTCAAATGTTGTAAGATGATTCTTACCATTGTTGTGAACGAAGCATTTACAGCCAATACATGAAGGTGAGAAATAGACGGTCTGTTACCAGTCCATATTTCATATGGAGTGAGATTCAGCTTCTTGTTAATCATAGACCGATTTTGAGTGTAGCATGCAGTATTTACAGCTTCTGCCCAGAACTTTTGTGAAATTCCAGAATCAGCAAGCATTGTTCTTGCTGCTTCTTTGAGCGTTCCGTTTCTTCGTTCTGCAACTCCATTCTGTTGAGGAGTTCGAGCGGCTGAAAACTCATGCTTAATTCCATAATCTTCTAGGAAGGATTCAAGATTCTGATTTGAAAACTCAGTGCCTTTGTCACTTCGAATCCTGTCTATGCTGGATGATTTCTCATTCTGAGTGCGTTTCAGCAGCTTGATCAACTTCGAACCGGTCTGATCTTTACTGCTCAAAAATATAGTTCATGTAAAGCGTGAGTAATCATCAATAACAACAAGAGTATACCGCATTCCCCCTAAACTTGTTATTGGTATAGGACCAAACAAGTCCATATGCAATAGTTCTAAACAACGGGAGGAGGATTTGGCATTCTTGTTTTTGAAGGATGATCTGATCTGTTTGCCCATTTGGCAAGCTTCGCAGATCTTATCCTTAGCAAATTCGATCTTGGGCAGACCGATAACTAAATCATGTTTACACATGCTAGAAATAGTCTTAAAATTGATATGATTCAAGCGTTTATGCCATAGCCAGTGTTTATTATCATTGTTAGCGATGAAGCAAGTAGGATCAGGTTGAACATGATTCCAATTAATCTTATATGTATTTCCATTCCTGATTCCTACAAGCATGGTTGTACCGTCTGATGATTTAACAGTGCAAGTGTGTTTATGAAATTCTACAGCATAACCATTATCACAAAGTTGACTTATACTAATCAGATTATAGCACAGATTTTCAACTAACAGCACATCATTGATAATAATGTTACCATGTACAATCTTACCCTTGCCCACGGTCTTACCCTTTGAGTTATCCCCGAAAATGATCTTGGGTCCAGTACATTCTGTAACTTCAGACAACAGCTCGATGTTTCCAGTCATGTGACGAGAACACCCGCTGTCCAAGTACCAGTCTGATGCAAGTTTCTTCGGAAGTTCGAAGGTGGTGTAATCCTTCTACGTCTCCCCTTCTTCCAATTAAGGAAGGTTTCTACTAGAAGACTTTGATTTATACAATCCTGTTTTACAAACCCGATCCAGTTGGGAATTCCCCATCCAACTAGAACTCCTAGCAACTCAACTATGTATGTTCTTTAATATCTCACATACAAAGACCTCTCATCGGTTGTGATAAATCATCAACCATTACAATGGTATTCACTCTTCTATTAAGCTCTCATATACAATGAATAGAGTGAATATATATGGCACAAATGATCTCTAACTAGATCTGATATAGCAAGGTAAGAGGTGCCAAAGGTTTGAGGAGTGCTCTTCATTTAGCATCTTTTGTCTTTTAAGTTCCTCAATTGGATCCCAAGTGGGTTTGCTTTGGAAGGCTTGGATTGATCTTCAATCAGCTGTTACGTTAGACACAAGAATATGCCCGTTGGAAAAGATTATGCACCATTCCCGATCTTGCAGGCGTCTTTTCTCCTTGATAACATTTGAACTAGCCGATCTGTTGTGAAATATGACTTTTAGTATTTTAAGTTGGCTGTTCAATATCTTTGGAAGCACGCCATGTCGATATCCGAGCTATGAGATATGATCGAAGCAATCCGCTCTGCCAGAATTCCAGACTAGGTCCAGCTTGATATTTTCAAGCTACTTCTTTGTAATTCATCAAGCTCTTAATTATGATCTATGAACTGCACACTTGATGAAATATGTTAACAACACAATAACAAGTTTTGTTAACATCAAAACCAAGATTATTCGGGTTTTCAAAACCCAACAATCTCCCCCTTTTTGATGATCACAAAACTTGAATAAAAATATGAACATTAAAGCACAATGTTGCATAACAAGAAAAATCATATTTTTTAAATAACATATTTCTCCCCCTTTTTGTGTGAATCAAAAAGGAAGACAAATAAAATGTACTCCCCCTCAAGGATTGAGATTAAACTCTCCCCCTTAATTTTAAAATGTTTGAAAATTTGAGCAAGTGAGGGGCAAATGGGGTAGGCTAAAACAAATAAAAAAAATGCAATGTGCATTAAATTTTGAACAAAAATAACCTCTTTTGATGATGCATGAAGCATACTTGGCAACAAATTTGAATTTCTTGACAAAACTCAACAATGTCCATTTCATCTTTCAGCGGTGGCAGCACATGAGTCAACTTTGCAGAATAAACTGCTTTTCCTCGTGAAGAATTAGGCTGCAAGACCTATACCGTTGGGATCCTCTATGAGTCTAGTTTGCAAAGCAAAAAACGGTTCGTCATTTGGACATCCGAGCAAGAAGTTGTGCCAATTTTCCCAAAGTCGCTCCAAGCTGCCAGAAAACTAAAATGCTTCGAAAATTGTTAGTTAAAATCTCAAAATAAAAATTTTAAACTTAAAATGAGTTAAGAACAGATTGAACGAAAATTAAACATTTAAAATAGATTTTAAAATTATTTTCGTGCAAAATGAATGTAATGAAATTGATTTTTATGCTAAAAATTTTCATACACCAAATTTTGAAAAAAATATGCTATGAAAATATTTCATGCTCATGAGAAAATTTTGAAAATGGTTTTAAAAGATATCCGCTAAAAAATCGGTTAAAATGCTTTCCAAGAACAACCCGCTCTGATACCACTTGTCAGGATCGATTCCGGGGGTGGGTTGCCATTCCACACCCGAGTTCAACCAACTTCAGCTTCAATAGCTCGTGTTCTTGAAATGATTGCACCGAGAGATTATATCGAGTTCGATTACAAAATCGAGCGGAAGACACTCGACATAACCCGCTCTAAAATCGATTAAACATTTGAAAGGCATTTTAAAGATATGCAATTAAAATAAATAAACAAGCATTTGTTTATGAAAGTTCGAAGGTGGTGTAATCCTTCTACGTCTCCCCTTCTTCCACCTCATGGAAGGATTCCACTAGAAGACTTTGATTTATACAATCCCGTTGTACAAACCCGATCCAAATGAGAATTCCCCATCCAACTAGAACTCCTAGCAACTCAACTATGTATGTTCTTTAATGTCTCACATACAAAGACCTCTCATCGATTGTGATAAATCATCAACCGTTACAATGGTATTCACTCTTCTATTAAGCTCTCATATACAATGAATAGAGTGAATATATATGGCACAAATGATCTCTAACTAGATCTGATATAGCAAGGTAAGAGGTGCCAAAGGTTTGAGGAGTGCTCTTCATTTAGCATCTTTTGTCTTTTAAGTTCCTCAATTGGATCCCAAGTGGGTTTGCTTTGGAAGGCTTGGACTGATCTTCAATGAGCTGTTAATGAGCTTCCAAATCATGTATATATAGCCCCAAGTAATGATATATACGTTAGACACAAGAATATGCCCGTTGGAAAAGATTCTGCACCATTCCCTAGCTTGCAACGGTCATATTCTGGTTTCTGGGCTCTTTGTATTTCGGACCGGATTGGCCGGATCAGCTTGGGCAGATCAGTCTGGTCCGGATCAGCATGGGCAGATCAGTCTGGTCCGGATCAGTATGGACAATCAGCTTGATACAAAAACAGATTGATAAACTTGCTCTTCGATCTGTTGCTTCTAACTCTTTATTCTTTGATTTTTGGGCAAAGTGATCCACATGAAAGTTGTAGCCATTTCTCTTAGCTTTCCACGGAATCAAGAATCGCTCGATTTCAAGTTCGTATGAGAGAGTTATGCTCGAAATACGACCGTTCCGCACTTATACATTCAGTGGTCTGTTCTATAAAAGAGTTGATTAAGAAACAGATTTCTTTCACTAATCCGAAAGAAATCACAAGGGATTAAATTTTATAAGGAGTGTTCATTCACCCCCCCCCCCCCCCCCTCTAAACACTCTGGACCGATCCTAACAGTTTACAAACACGGACAACACTCAATCTGAAAACACTCAGAAAATTATACAGCAATTTTCTCTCACTAGTATTTTTACTCTGATTGCACTTTGTGTTGTATTTTTCTCTCTACAATCTTTGGTTGTAATTTTACTGAATGAATTACACATCTATTTATAGAAAATTCTTCACGAAAAATTAGCAATTTTTTTCTTCACGCGTGATTGGCCAAATGCTCAAAGTCTTCACGCATTAAATCAAAGAAATTTGGCACACCATATTTTTTTCAAACTTTTTGACTTAACAAAATTTTGTCTGGGGATATTTTCTTCTGTGGGGCCTTCCAACTTTGACTAACAATCTCCCACTTGAAGATTGATCTCTATATGTTTTCACACCTCGATCAATGCAGCAGCCTCTTCTGGTCTGTCAATCTAGCAAGCCAACTGAAGTTGCACAACTTCATTTATCAATGGTCACCACATTTGTTAACATATCTGTTGGATTCTTACTTCTTTGGATCTTCTCTAATGTTAGCATATCATCCTCAAGCAGAGACGTGATGAAGTGATAACAGAGACCAATGTGTTTTGTTCTAGAGTGAAATGTTGAATTCTTTGCCAGATGTATTGCACTCTATCACTATACAAAATATTCTTCTTCTGGTTGAATCCCGGCTCTGTTAACAAACCTAGAAGCCATATCAACTCTTTACTGGCTTCTGTCACTGCAACATACTCAGCCTCTATAGTGGATAAAGCTACAATCTTTTGTATCTGCGACATCCAACTAACAGATGTAGTTCCAACAGTGAATACATAACCTGTGGTGCTTCTCTGGTGATCGACATCACCTCCGTAGTCTGCATCTACGTAACCTTGTACTTTTAGTTCCCCTTTTCCAAAGTACAAATGTTTCTTTTAGTGCCTCGTAGATACCTCAAAATTGACTTAACTGCTTTCCAATGAGCCTTTCCTGGATTTGACATAAACCTGCTGACAACTCCCACTGCATGACCAATGTCTGGCCTTGTACAGACCATCGCGTACATCAAACTCCCAATGGCTAAAGCGTAATGAACTTTAACCATGGATTATTTTTCTTCCTCCGTCTGAGGACATTGGTTCTTGGATAGGCAAAAATGACTAGCCAAGTCCATGTCAATTTTTTTTGACAACTGTTGTTTCAAGTTTCTGATCTCGTCCATATCAGAACCAGCTACTAAGATATCATCGACATAAAGTAGCGAAATGATATAACAGGACTTATATTTCTTGAAGTAGCAACAATGGTCGGCTTTGCACCTCTGGAAACCTTCATTGTGCACAAAGCCGTCAAACTTTAAGTACCACTGCCTTGGAGCTTGTTTAAGGCCGTACAAGCTCTTTTTCAATTTGCACAACTTATTCTCCATCCCTTTCTCTGCGAAACCTTCTGGTCGAAACATATAGATCAACTTATCAATTTCTCCATGAAGAAATGCAATCTTCACGTCCAATTGCTCAATATGGAGGTTTTCACTGGCAACAATACTCAATACAGTCCTAATAGTATTGAGCTTCACAACTGGAGCAAAAATTTCTGAGTGGTCAACTCCTTCTTTGATGACCAATTGGGCTTTGTATCTCGTGGAACCATCATGCTCTTCCTTCACCCGAAACACACATTTATTGTGAAGTGCCTTTTTGTCCATAGGTAACTCAACAAGTTCCCATGTCTGATTGGACATCAAAGACTTCATCTCGTCTTTCATGGCAAGCTCCCACTTGTCGGCATCTTTGGTCTGACTTGCTTCTTCGTAGCATTCAGGCTCACCTGCATCTGTTAGCAACAGATAGTTCATATACCTTATGTTAGGTACATGAGTGTTGAGTCTTAAACGCATGTTTGTGTTTAATGCTTTAATTTATCACCGGATTATTTTTGAGTTTTGATGATCAACAAAACTTGTGTTTGTTATACTAATATGTCTACTTAGTGTGCATATTTATTGGTTGGAAAGTGAATTGATTGAAGAAAATCAAGTGTGCAAATTCTGGTCTGGATCGCCCCAGGCGATGGTGACCATCGCCCCAGGCGATGGCAGCTAGGAGCAACATCACCACGCACATCGACAGAGGCGACCCTGAGGCTCGCGCACAGGGGAGTTCACCCGAGGCGATGGCTTGATCGCCTGAGGCGATGCTTCGAACGCCTGAGGCGATGTGTGCGTCGTTTGAGGCGATGAAGATTTAGGACCAGCTGAGGCTACAGCATTGATTTGTGTCGTTGATCGCCTGAGGCGATCGCCTGAGGCGATCGCCTGAGGCGATGCTTGTTATATAGTGACCGTTGGGGCCAAGCGATGGTGATCGCCCGAGGCGATGTCCGAGGCGATCGAGGAGTGATTTCAGCCTTATGTGTAGCAACGGCTAGTAGGAGCCTTGGGGCCTCCTACACTATAAATATGGATGCTTTGGAGCTTTTTGAAGATAAGAATCAAGCCTACAAACTTCTACAAAGCTTTGCTAATTCAAATTTCAAATATCATTGCAATCTCCATACATTTGTGTTGTATTGGAGTTTGTGATTTTTTTTCTTTTGATAGAGTCTTGTTTTCTTCATGTTGGTACACCGTGAAGGTGTTTGTTGAGTTATTGTAAGGTCCTCCAACACCGACGCAAGTTGGAAATTGTAAAGTCACCAACAAGTAAAGTTGGTGCATGTGTTGTGGCTATCCTTGGAGCCCTTAAGGCCAAGAAGACTCGTGAAGAGTATTGGTAACTCGGGAAGAGTTTTTGTGTGGCTATCCTTAGAGCCCTTAAGGCCAAGAAGACTCATGAAGAGTGTTGTCCTCGTGAAGAGCTTTGCGTACTCGGGAAGAGTTGTATTGTGGCTAACTTGGAGCCCTCAAGGCCAAGACCATTCGTTCTAGTGAAACCTCGGTTGGAAGTTATCTAGCCGGGAAGAGGAGACGTAGGCGATTCATCGCCGAACTTCTATAACAAATCCTTGTGTTATTTACCGCTTTATTTCATTACGCATTTATTTACTTCTTTATTTTATTTATTTATCGATTGACTTAAGCCTTCCGCAAGCGCAAACTCTTTTATTTTGCAAACTCATTTTAAAAAGCTAAAGTAGCCAAGGAACCTCATTCACCCCCTATCTTTGGTTCCAACAATGAGGCCGATAACTCCTTCTCAATTCATGAACTAGAGCAGGAGACTGTGATGCATCAGACTGCTGCTCGCTGTTTTGATCAATTGACTCCCCCAACTGAGGAATCTCAACTATCTGCTCCGCATGACTTTCTGGGACATCGTCTACCTGTGCATACACTGCTAACTCTGTTCTGAGTCGCTGACAACTGTGTTATGCCTGTCCTTATACATCACTCGTTCATTGAAGATTACATTTCTGCTGCGGATCATCTTATTGTTTTCATTATCCCAAAAGCGATAATCAAACTCATCTTCACCATAACCAATGAAAGTGCAGATCAAGTTTATTTCTGTGTGCATCACTGATATGCACATATGCTACACAACCAAACACTTTAAGATATGAGAGGTTAACCTCTTTTCCGCTCCATACCTCTTCTGGTATTATGTGCTCCAATGGTTCCGATGGACCTCGGTTAATCAAGTAAGGTGTTGTGTTGACTGCTTCTGCCCAGAACTGCTTTGGCAGGTTTGATTGTACCCGCATACTTCTGGCTTGTTCTGTCAACGTTCGGTTCATACGCTCAGCTACACCATTGTGTTGAGGCGTACCAGGCACGGTTCTCTCCATTCTGATCCATTGCTCATAGCAGAACTTCTTGAATATGGTGTCTTCATATTCACCACCATTGTCGGTTCTGAGCTTCTTTATCTTCAACCCTGTCTCATTTTCAACCATCGCTTTCCAAATCTTGAAAGCCTCAAATACTTCTGACTTATGTTTCAGAAAGTAAACCCATACTTTTCTGGAGTGATCATCAATGAAAGTCACAAAGTAGTGCTTCCTACTAATGGATGAGACAACCGTTGGTCCCCAAACATCAGAGTGAAATAGTTCAAGTTTCTCCTTCTTTGGAGTTCTGGTACTTGTCTGAAAGCTAACTCTTTTCTGCTTTCCAAAAATACATCCTTAACATGTGTCAATATCAATTGACTGGAAACTCGCTAGTTTTCCTATTGAGTGCATAACCTTCATTCCTTTTTTCACTCATGTGGTCAAGTCTCTGGTGCCACAGAGTAGGACTTTCTGTGTCTGCTGCAACTGTAATTGGACAGCGTGCTCCTGCTGTCATGTAAAGAGTACCACTCTTATTGCCTCGAGCAATAATCATTGCACCTTTTGAGATCTTCCAAGTATCACCGTGAAAGACTGTTGTATAACCTTCACTGGCCAACTGAGATTAAGTTCTTTCTCAGATCGGGAATATGCTTGACATCCTTCAGTTCCCATACAGACCCGTTCAACTTAATCTTTATGATATATTTGCCAACAATCTCGCAAGATTGTTCATTACCAAGGTAGACTTTTGATAAGTGTGATTTTTACACTTAATTTGATATAAGATTATGGGCGTTTTTGTATTGATTCCTGGAAAATATTACACATTTTGGTATATATTTGTATATTCAGGTATCTAGGTCCAAATGCATAAAAGTGGAGGAAATAGGCTTAAAATGACGAAAAAGGACCAAACCAAGCAAACATGGAAAATGAGGGACAAAATCGTAATTTGCTGAAAATTAGAGGAAGCGATCGATCGCTTAAAATGAGGCGATAGATCACCTCGAGGTAGAATGTTATGGCGATCTATCGCCAGGACTCAAAAAATTCTGGATTTTATTTCCATCTTGGTTATTTGGTGTCCAAACTTGGTGAAACTCCTCCTACCATAAATATGGATTACCACGGACGTTTTTGGGATAAACCCTACAACAAGCAGCCTCCATCATTCTCTTTCATCTCAAACCATCTATACACCATAACCATTGAAGAAGAGACGCATCAGAAGAGACGGGACGACGGAGCAACGCAAGGAGTCAACGCCTCTCGTTATTTTCGTATTTCTAACTCTAGTTCTATATTTTCATTAGATTTTAATGTTTAGAATGTTGCAATACATGTTTATGCATTGTTATTTGATGGAGATTGTTGGCTAGGTTTGTTATCAAGACTTAGGGGATCCTTTGTATGAACCCATGATTTAAATTGATTGTTTTGATTGATTCTTATATATTTAAGTGCATAGATCAGTGTTCTTCATGCTTTTAAGGATTTGGCCATCCTTGAATGATAGTAAATCACAATTGAGATCGAGAGATAAAATTGTAATTCGATATAGTGATTTATGCCGTGGATTTCATACTGATATCTAGAGATAAAGTCAAATACACGTGTGATAGCTATAGATATCTAGTAATGGAAAGTTAGAAGTTTTCATAGATCAACTTACAATATTAATTGTTCAACAAGGATACGAGAGTAGCTTATTGCAACATTGGTATTAGATTTGTTATAGCCGGACCAAGGTATAATAAGTGCTTTAGAAAAACTCGTCACCTTAGATTGTTTGAATCCGATTATTAAATAATAGGCGAATTATGGGGGATTACATATGTGAACCGAAGTCTCGATAATTGTTTCTTTTGATTCTTATTCTTATTCATCACTGTTTGCTTGGGTTAGTTATTGAGTTAATTTGTCACGTTAGTTTAATAATCACAACCAGTTATCATAGACTAAATATAGTTGAACTAGTGGAGTTTGGTAATTATTTTCTAGTCCTCGTGGGATCGACAATCCGTACTTTTCATATCATTATACTAAAACTTGACACTGTGCACTTGCGGTACACAATCGCTACACTGGAAAATACTGTTTAAAATAAAAACAATCAAATTTTTGGCGTCGTTGCCAGGGACTAGTTTTAATAAACTAGATTAGTTGACTATAGTTTAGTCATTCATTTTTCTTAGTTTTCGATTTTTTTTCCCATTCTCTCTACTCTTTCAATGTTTGTGTTCTTTTTGGTTGATTGTTACAGGTTATTACTTCTTGGTACATGCTAAGGAGTAGCAAGCCTACACTTGAGCCTTTTGATCCCGAGATCGAGCGCACCTGTCAAAGGAGACTAAGGCAAGCAAGAGCACACATGGCTAATAACGAGGAGATTCCAGTACCACCAGTTGCAAGATCACTCATGGACTAAGCCCACCCTTCATTCCATGGATCATTATCGAGTATCACGAGACCAACCATACAGGCTATCAATTTTGAGATCAAGCTTGCTATCATACAGATGATCCAACATTCGGTCCAGTTTGGGGGAGCAGCTACTGATGATCCAAATGCCCACATCTCCAACTTCTTGGAGATTTGTGATACATTCAAGCATAATGGTGTTACTTACGATGCCATCATGTTACATTTGTTTCCCTTTTTCTTTACGTGAAAAAGCTAAATCTTGGTTACAATTGTTGCCTGCAGGGTCGATTATCATGTGGGATGGGATGGCACAATTATTATTATCAAAGTTCTTTCCATCATCCAAGACGGCCAAAATTTGAAATTATATCACGACTTTTGCACAATACGATCCAGAGACACTCTATGAGGCTTGGGAGCGCTTCAAAGATCTACTGCGGAGATGTCAACATCATTGCCTCCATATCTGGCTGCAGGTACAAACATTTTATAATGGTTTATTTTCTGATAACCGTTCTATGATTGATACAACATCAGGAGGTACTGTGATGAGAAATATGATCGAGGAAGCTTATACGTTGTTGGAGGAGATGGCTGCTAATAGCTGTCAATGGCAGTCCGACAGGAACGTGCCAAAGAAGCAAGCTGGAGTGCATCAAGTGAGTGAGGTCACTGCCCTCGCTGCCCAGTTGGAAGCGCTGAACAAGAAGATGGATAGTTTGAGCATGCATGCAATGCAACTTCAAACTGTTACATGCGAGCTTTGCCAATGAGGGCATCCGAGCACTGAATGCCAAGTAGGTAACCCTTTCATTACACCACCGGGGTATGTACCAAAGCCAAGCATGGAGGAGCTGTTGACCAAGTTCATCACGGTGACGGAGACTAGATTCCGAAATCACGAGGCGTCGATAAAGAACTTGGAAGTCCAAGTGGGACAGTTAGCAAAATTCTTAGCCGGACGAGCACATGGATCACCATCTGGTGACACTGAGACAAACCCTAGGGAGCAAGTCCATGCAATCACGCTGAGGAGCAGAAAGGAGGTCGCTGAGAAGAAGGATGCACGCGTTGAGTTAAAAGGCGAGGCGGAAATCAAGTAAGAAGAGGAACAAACATGCGACAAAGGTAAGTCTATTAAGACCCCTACACCATCACACCTGCTAAGGTAGATATCCCACCCCCATTCCCCGCTGCATATAAGAGAGCAAAGATAGATGCTAAATTTGCTAGGTTTTTATATTTGATAAAGAATCTCCATATTGAGATGCCTTTCATCGATGCTATTCGGCACATGCCGAATTTATGATAAGTTTTTAAAGGAGATTCTGTCAAAAAAGCGGAAACTGGGAAAGCATGAGATGATAAACTTAACTGATGAGTGTTGTGCTGTCATTCAAAATGAGTCACCTCCAAAGTTAAAGGATCCAGGGAGTTTCACTATACCTTGCAAAATCAATTCTAAATCTTTTAATAAATCTTTACGTGATTTGGGGTCAAGTGTCAATTTAATGCCTTTGTCTGTGTATAGGAAGCTGGGCTTAGGAGAGCTCAAAGCAATCAATATTCACTGCAGATGGCGGACAAGTCCATCAAGTACCCTCATGGGATAGTGGAGGATGTACCGGCCAAGGTTGATAAATTCACCATTCTGGTGGATTTTATCGTGTTGGATATAACTGAAGATGCAGACATGCCTCTGATTCTAGGAAGACCGTTCATAGCTACTGGAAGGGCATTGATTGATGTCCAAGAAGTGAAGTTGATCCTCCGAGTAGGGGGGATCAAGTAACTTTTGACATGTTCAAAGGTTTGAACACTACACGCACTGAGCATCGATGTTTTAGTATCAATATAATTGATACACTGTCTGTTGATGCGATGCAGGTTAAGAGCGAGAAGTAGGTGGAGTTCACACCGAAGGCCCATCAAAGAGGACTCAAATTTCGTGAAGGTGACTTAGTTCAAATGAATAGGAAAAAGATACGGCTATTTTCATGGAAGTCTAACGCACCATGGGCTAGACCGTTCAAAGTTGTCGATGTTCTACCATTTGATACCTTCAAACTGAGAGATGACCATGGGACACTATTCCCTGTGAAAGAAAAGTGGTTACGACGTTACCACATCGCGGACGAAAAATAGTCCCCCACTGGCCCTTGCGGCACTTGAGCCTACATGGTAAAAAGTCCAGCTTAGGACTATAAATCAAGAACTTTTTCTGATCATTTTTCTTTGTTTTTGGTTTGTTTTTGTTTTGTTTTTGTTTGTGCTTTGATTATGGTGAGAGACTTCATGCTTGTTGTGACGTGTTCCAACAATATGCCCCACGAGCTGACGAGGAATTGGACAACGATCACTGACGGTCGTTGTCAAAGGTAAATGCTTTGTCTCATTTTCCATGACCATTACATTGAGGACAATGCATGAATTAAGTTTGGGAGAGTGCATTACTGTGTCATGCTTTTGGAAATTTATCGTTCTTTGAGCACCAACAAAAAAAATTTCTTAAAAATGAGTTCAATTATTAAGATAAGAATGAATCATAGTAGTGGTCTCTATTCCATGATGATATTAGTCTCACTATGCATGTCAACTTGAGTTTTGATGATTGTAAGACTTATTTGTGAGTATCTTGTTTTGAGTAGCATGTCTAAGATGGGGAATTTATTAAGCACATTTGAGTCATAATCTTGTGAATTGCATTTGGAGTAGTACAAATTTTTCTGAACTTAGATGAATTTTGAGAATCTTAGAGTACCTTAGAACTTATTTGATGATGCCACTCAAGGCAAAATTTTATAGTCATGAACTTGATTAGGAGATGATCTAGGCGATCTTTGGACCGTTTGAGCCTTTCAAGCTTACCATGTTTACATCAATCCCTAGTATCTACTTTTGAGCTTTGTTGAAAAATAATGGAGTATGTTTAACATACTATTAGCCCCCATTCAATATTTTTTGGCAACTCATTATACCCACCTACTTTCGAGCTTAAATTGAAAAACATTATCCTTACCCTAAGGGAGTATAATGATTCTTATTAGATGCACTTGAATTCCTACATTTGGATGAGCTTATTATTGAAAAAAATTGATGAATGAGAAAAGAAAAAAATAGATAAAGCCTTGTGAAAAAAGTGACTAAATAAGACTGATGTGACTAGAAATAGACACATCTTTAGTGCTTAATTGTCTACGATTTGGTAAGTTTTGATGGATAAATTGATACGTATGCTACCTAATTGTATATTTGTGTAATTGTAGGTACAATCGAAGAAAACGAGCTAAAAATGATGTGTAAAGACCGAGAAGAGACATGGACATGACAAGGACTCAAAGTTGATCAAGAAAAGGGCAAAAATGTAATTTTGAAGGAGGAGATCGATTGCCACGAAGAGGAGATCGATCGCCTATGGACAGAAACATTTTCATCAAATTTGAAGAGTCAGCGATCGATCGCGAAGAAGTGGCGATCGATCGCCAAAGTCTACTAGAGCTCGGCGATCGATCGCCACTTTATAGCGATCGATCGCCTCAAGGGTTTTTTCCGAAAAAAAAATAATGCAGCGATCGATCGCCACATTCAAGGAGATCGATCGCCGAAGAGTCCGAAAATTAGGAAATTAGGTCTTTTACCATGTTTAGAAGATTGTAACCTATTTTATCAACCACCAACCCCCATAACTCGAGATAATTCAGTTCTTAGGCATATTATTCCATACTTTAGAATAATTAGAGATTTTTTTAGATTAATTTGCTTTCAAGTTTTCTTCAAGAACAACGAAGAACGGAACCGGAATCGACAAGCCGGAATCGTGATTTATATTAGTAATTTCTTTTCCTTTATTTATTTAATGTTTTCCATTGAATTTTTATCGATCTTAGATTTAATTATGCTAGGCTAAAACCCTTTGATTCTTGGTTGAAGGGATACCTACTTTTGGATTCAAATCTTTTATGAGAATTTGGTTTGATTGTTGAATTAGATTTCAATTTCAATTTGTTTCTCAAATTTCAAATTCCATGATTGTTGTGTTTGTGTATTAGACCGATCACCTAATATTCAATTGCATAATCGATAGTTTGTTAAGAAACAACTAAGATCAATAATTAACCGGCTGTAGGTGTTATTGAATTCTTAGGAGAAACGGTTGAGTAATCAATTTTAACGGCTGTAGTTTTCATTGATTAGATTTATCGAACTCATTAGTTTTGAAAACTATCATTGATTTAATCATTAACGGCTGTAGTGGTGATTAGAGATTTGGTAAGGGTTGAATTGAATACTGTTTTCTCTTTGACTACGAATAAGATGAGTAGGAATTGAATTTCCAATCGATAGATAATTGAAAGAATTCGAATGTTTTGATTTGATGACTAAAAGATAATTTTCCAAAAGTACGGTTACCTGGAAACCAAGAATCGCTTCACTCTCATAAGTTTAAATCATCTTAGTTAATCTCGTTAATTAGTTTAATTTTAGAATTTGCTTAGTAGTAATCATTCATCCTAAAACCCCCTTGTTACTATTCGTTTTTGGCACGACATAAATTTACCTTCCCTGTGAGATCGATCCCTACTTCCACTACTACATATTTTTGCTATTAACTGAAGAAGGGTTAATTTGGGCGTACACGATAAACGCTACCAAAGACCCAAAGTGACCAATGCTAAAAGAAAAAGAAGAGAAGCTCAATTTTGTGCTAAAAATATTAACTTCTCATGCTTATGCTCTCTTCTTTGTGCTATCCTATCTTTTCTTTGAAGCTAACAACTAGGCCTAACTTTACAATCTTAAAAAGACCTATTGATCTAAGTTGAGGGACTGACTACATTAGTGAAGAAGCGTTTGAAAATAGGACTATGGGGTGCTCAAGGATAATCTTAACTTTCATTACCTAGCATGATTTGATCTATGAAAATTGCATGAAACTTGAAAGTGATAATAGCACACACGCACGTTCTGATTTGGAGACATGTTGCTTGATCTAGGAGAAAACACAACTTGTTAAACTTTCTGATTTATTTTTGTTCGTCTATAAGTGAGATATCTGAGTTACATGATTGACTGCGAATTGGTTTATTTGAATCTTCAATATTGAACTCTACTGTGTGATCTTATTTCTTGCTCGAGACGATCAAGTTTAAGTTTGGGGGAGTTGATAAGTGTGATTTTTACACTTAATTTGATATAAGATTAGGGGCGTTTTTGTATTGATTCCTGAAAAATATTACGTGTTTTGATATATATTTGTATATTTCAGGAATCTAGGTCCAAATGCATAAAAGTGGAGGAAATAAGCTTAAAATGATGAAAAATGACCAAACCGAGCAAACATGGAAAAAGAGGGACGAAATCGCAATTTGCTGAAAATCAGAGGAAGCGATCGATCGCTTCAAATGAGGCGATAGATCGCCTTGAGGCAGAATGTTATGGCGATCGATCGCCACTTTTTGCCGATCGATCGCCAGGACTCGAAAAATTCGGGATTTTATTTTCATCTTGGTTATTTGGTGTTCAAACTTGGTGAAACCCCTCCTACCATATATATGGATTCCCATGGACGTTTTTGGGACTTTTGGCTCATAATAAAACTTACAACAAGCAGCCTCCATCATTCTCCTTCATCTTCAACCATCCATACACCATAACCATTGAAGAAGAGACGCATCGGAAGAGACGGGACGACGAAGCAACGCAAGGAGTCAACGCCTCTCGTTATTTCCGTATTTCTAAATCTAGTTTTATATTTTCATTAGATTTTAATGTTTAGAATGCTGCAAAACATGTTTATGCATTGTTATTTGATGGAGATTGTTGGCTAGATTTGTTATCAAGACTTAGGGGATCCTTTGTATGAACCCATGTTTAAATTGAATGTTTTGATTGATTCTTATATATTTAACTGCATAGATCATTGTTCTTCATGCTTTTAAGGGTTTGGCCATCTTTGAATGATAGTAAATTACAATTGAGATCGAGATAAAAATTGTGATTTATAGAGAGATGAAGTCAAATACACGTGTGATAGCTATAGATATTTAGTAATCGAAATTTATAAGTTTTCATAGATCAACTTACAATATTAATTATTCAATAAGGATACGTGAGTAGCTTATTACAACATTAATATTAGAGTTGTTATAGCCGGACCAAGGTATAATAACTGCTTTAGGAAAACTCGTCACCTTAGATTGTTTGAATTCGATTATTAACTAATAGGCGAATTATGGAGGATTACATAGGTGAACCGAAAGTCTTGATAATTGTATCTTTTGATTCTTATTCTTATTCATCACTGTTTGCTTGGGTTATTGAGTTAATTTGTCACGTTAGTTTAATAATCACAAGGTTATCGTAGATTAAATATAGTTAAACTAGTGGAATTTGGTAATTATTTCCTAGTCCTCGTGGGATCGACAATCCGTACTTTTCATATCATTATACTAAAACTTGACACTGTGCACTTGCGGTACACAATCGCTACACTGGAAAATACTGTTTAAAATAAAAGCGATCAAGTTTTTGTTTCTGCCTTTGCCTCCTGATTCTTCGGTGCATTTTGCACTGATTTTTATAATGCCCGGGTTGCCTGCATTTCCAACACTCGATAGTATTTGAGTTCTGAGAATTAGGGGGATTCCTAGATTTGGACCTCCTGTCCTTTTGTTTGCCACGTCCACCTCCTTTATTTGATTTTCTACCTCTTGACTCTGTAATACAGAAGAGGTTGATGATTCATTTGAATCTTTCCGCCTGATCTCTTCACTGAACACCAGATCATGAACATCGTCAAATTTCAACTTAGTACTTCCCGATGAGCTACTCACAGCTGTGACAGTAGCATTACAGCTTTCCGGTATGGAAGACAAAAGTATTAATGCTCGTACTTCATCATCAAAATTAATTTTAACTGAACTCAATTGGGTTGTCAACGTGTTGAGTTCATTGAGGTGTTGAGCTACTGATCCGCCTTCTACCATCCGCAAATTGAACAACCGTCTCATTAAATGGACTTTGTTTGAAGCTGATGGCTTCTCGTACATACTTTAAAGAGCCGCCATAAGACCCGCCGTGGTCTTTTCTTTTGCTATGTTGAAAGCAGCGTTGCGTGACAACGTCAGTCGGATAACTCCGAGAGCTTTTCTATCTAGAAGAGCCCATTCTTCATCTTTCATGCCTTCTGGCTTCGAACCCGAGAGAGGTTGATAAAGGCCTTTTTGGTACATATAGTCTTCTATTTGCATTTTCCAAAAGCCAAAGTCCGAACCATTGAATTTTTCAATACATTTTTTCTTTATCTGCTGTCATTACTCCCACTCGAACCTGACTTCCATCGGATTGTTGTTTTGACAATTTTTAAAAATCAGCGTGTTATTGAAAAACACCGTTGTGTAGGGATTTGGTATCGCTGGCCAAATTCTACTATTCACAAAATTCACTTCACGTGAATAATAACTCGCCAAAACAAAATTGACAAAACTAACAGTCTGTCTCTGATATCAGTTGTTGGGAAAATAACGCCATATTTTCTTTTGTCAGATATGTGGGAGCAAAAAATAAATGCGGAATAAAAAACACAAGATTTACGTGGTTCGACAAAAAATAAGTCTACTTCCACGGGGATGCCCCCAGATCTTTTACTGAAGAAAAATATACAAGTGTTTACAAACAGTGACAACACTCAATCTGAAAAATACTCAAAAAATTATACAACAATTTTGTAAAGACCCAAAAATTATAGGTATTCAATTAATTAATATTTTGGGCTCAAGTTAAAACTTTAATTAGTATACTATTATTAAATGGTATAGAATGACTTAAACTTTATTATTTAATTTCCTTGTAGAATTAAATATTCCTAGGTGCTATAATTGCCATCACAATCTATGCAAGTATTGATATCATGATTTAAGCCATATAATTCAAAGATTTCCATCCTATTTTATTAACTCATAAAAATCAAAAGTTTCATTATTTAATCAAGAGTTTTGGGGAAAGATTTTTATACCATAAAAATCAAGAATCTCAACCTTTCTTTTTCGAAAATATGGCATCATTATTTCGAAAAATATAACATCAATTATGCAACAATTTTTATACCATATGCTCACCAAAAATCTACTCATATTTTATACCATAAATTCAAGAATCTCATACCCCTTATTTTCGAAAATATATGCACCATTTTTGTCATTAAAAATCTGCTCATATATTATTCCATAATTTGAGGATTCTCACTTCTTTATTTTTGAAAGTTGCAACAATTAAAATCTCCTCCAATCAGCATAAGATTTTCGATGGATTGACCTTGTATATTGCCAAGTTTTCTAGCCATTAAATTCCTCCCATTCTTCATCAAGAGCCGAAAACCTATACCCCAAATCATACTAATAATTCGAACACTTCAAGGCTTAGGAAGGAAGGATTTCGCGTCGTTTTCGCACCTTAATCGTTCAATCATCTATAATCGCTGTAAGTGGGTTTTTGCTAGTATTCGTTTCGTTTTCTAAAAATGATTGTATGTATGCTTTTAAATTTCAATCGATATGAATTTATTTTGAAATTATGCAAGTAGTAATTTTTAAGCACTTTAAACTTTGAAATCTGATTGGAAGTGGATTCCTTTATGACCCTGATGCGGTGGGATATAACCGTTTACATGACCTTATACGGTGGTTAACCGTTGTTTCTGGAATGTCCAGACCCTTTATTCGTGGGTAAGCCGATGCATGACCTCTTCTCTAGGAGGGATAATTCTAGAGACTGATATCAGTACCAAGAGGAAACTAGAAATTTAATGTGCTTAAGTATATGAAAATTATGAACGATTGATATGTTATGTTTATGGCTCGATGGAGCAATTATGATAAGATGCATTCATATCAATATATGTTTGATTAAGATATATGTTTTTGGAAAATTATGAAAAATATATTACTGTCATATCGATTGGCCCCCGCTTGCTGAGTGTTTACCAAAACACTCACCCCTTACTCTACATCCCCAGATAAAGCTGAGGAAGAACTTGAAGTTGAAGAAGAACACCAATTCTGGGGTTGGTGATTTGTCCGCTGCGTTATCTTAAGATTTAGTTCCCAAGAGTTTATCATTAAGTACAATTTTAATTCGCTCAGTTGTTTAAGTTTATTTCGCGTTTTTAATTCAATGTAAAGACAATGGTTATTTGTTTATGGAAAAATAGACTGGCTTTTGGTTATTAAGATATTACGAGGCTTATTGATTTTTAATTGTTATTGGAAATCAATGCTGGTGTTATTGACCCCGGTCTCAGGGCGTGACATTTTAGTGGTATCAGAGCCGGTCACCGGCAGAAAACACCGGGAGAAAAGTGCTATGCAGGGCAAAGTGCTACGTGCATGGGAGCCACCTTTTGAGCCTAAAGGGCAAAGTGCTACACGACGGGGGCCACCTCTTGAACCTGCGGGGCAAAGTGCCACGTGCGTGGGAGCCACCTCTTGAGCCTGCGGGGCAAAGTGCTACATGACGGGAGCCACCTCTTGAACCTGTAGGAGCCACCTCTAGATTCTCGGTGCCGGTGGATCGATGAGTTAGGTCGCGACGAGGACGTCGCGTTCTAAAGGAGGGGTGATTGTAATACCCTTGTCCCACATGGGTTGTGGATGAAAATTTAAAGTGGTTTATAAAGGCTTACAATGGACTATTATAGCAACTTGGGTTAACCATTTTCGTAGAGCGAGGACGGATACGAAGTAGTTGCTATAGGAGCCCATTGTGCAGTCGCGCTTGCGCGGGCCTGGGCCCGGGGCGTGACAGAATGGTATCAGAGCTAGCCAGGTTCCATAATCCCGCTGGGAAAAGATCGATTCACGATAATTACGATAATCGGAAGTTCAATCTGATTGATCACGTGAATACGAAATTTATTAACTTTTAGGAAAAATTTTAGTTCTGATTTTTTAACGACTTCGAAAATTTTAAAAAAATTTTCTCGGAAATCGCATTTAGGAAAATCCGAAACCCTAGGCTCCTCGCCGCCGCCGCCGATTGCCGCCGCGATAACTGTCGACCAGTGTATCATTGGAATCGTCTCCTCCAGTCGATCTCACTGTCCAAATTTCAGATCAATCGGACTTCATTTGCCCGATCAATTTCGCATTTTAAATCTAAGAACCCTAATCCCCAAATTATGTTGCGTTTCCCGATTTTCTGATCTTATCTTGATCATTTTGAAAAACAAAAATTGTATTCTGATCGTCTGAACACGTCGATCAAAATCCCTCTATCAATTTCATAATTCGACCACTGGAAGATTTCCGGAATTTCAGATCGATTTTGAGTCCTAGAACCCTAACAAGCCACGAAATTTCTTTCCTCGATTTCTTAAGTTCCGAAACATTTTTGTTCGAATTAAATTTGAAATTTCGATCCTTATTCTATTTCGATCGGAAGCCCTCTGCCAATTTTAAATTCCAGTCTTCGATTTCGGGCGAATTTTGGAACCCTAATTTCGGGTTATGAACCCTAATTTTTCGATTTTTTTTAAAAAAAAAAATTCTTTTTTTTTTTTCAGAATGCCAAAATTCGATATTTTTGCTTCATGCTATTAATTCTTGTTTTTAAAATGATTTTGTCAAGTATTTCAGTTGACTAAACTAGTTCCGTAATTGGGTTTAGGTGATGTCGACCCGAGCCCAGACCGTCAAGATCCTTAGCCTGGAGCAAGAAGTTGAAAAGCTCAATGAAGCTAATTCTGAACTACTTGAGGTAGTAGACCACCTGCGTGGCGATGTTCATAGACTCGGCTACTATCACCATCAAGCCGACGAGCAGAGTAAAGAATCTACGAAAGAAGTTGCTCGATTGGATGAACTCCATAGGACTGCTGCCGAGAAATGCGTAGTGCAAAGGCAACAGCTAGAGCAAATGGCAGAGCGAGTTCTCTCACTCCAAGCTACGAACCATCGCTTGACAATAAGGAGCAATGGATACTGGAGTATCATCACTCATCTCCAGAACGTCAATAGTGACCTACGGGAAGCCAATGGTCACATGATCTTCTGAACGTTGTAGAGTCAGATGAAGAACCAGAGGAGGACCCTGAAGAGGAACCAATGGAAGAAGATGTGGAAGAGGATTTAGGAAATGGAGATATAGTGGACCCGTAGTCTTCCAGGAAGCTTTGTTTAAGAGTTTTTGTTTTATTTCGATGTTCAGTATTTCCCTTATGTTTTGAATCAAACAATTTCAAGTTATTAATAAAATTATCAATTTCCTTTTATCATGTCTTCGTTATCTTCCGTTATCCTATACTTCTGCGCAAAGATTTTAGATCTCTATGTATTGTAGGAGATGGCTGGTCGTCCTGTGCGTAACAACCGTAACCCCAACTACGCTGCCCCTCCTAACACTAATGAGGGAAGATCGAATGGAAACCAAAATCCTCCAGAACCCCCGAGGATGGGTCTAAGTCGTGAGGACTTGACAGCTATAGCCACCATTGTGGCCACGACACTACAAGGTCTGGCTAACCCCGCTATTAATCAGCAACAGCAGCAGCCAGCGCCACATCCGCAGGGAGTGAAGTACCATTATGAATCACTGCGAAAGAACAGAGTGCCCACGTTTGACGGCAACTCAGACCCAGAGATAGCCCAAAACTGGCTTAAGCAGGTGGAAAATCACCACAGGCTATTGGAAGTGCCGGAGCACATCAAGGTGGAAGTCACAACATCTTTTCTTGTTGATCAGGCAGGTATATGGTGGGAGAATGTGTCACCACTGATGTTAGACGCGGGACCAATCACATGGCAAAGGTTCCGAAGTACATTTCTAAAGCAGTACTTCCCAACAGTAGTGCAAAATCAGAAGCTGAGAGAATTTGAGAACTTGACTCAAACTCCTGACATGTCAGTGGTTGAATATACCGCAAAGTTCAACGCACTGGGAACGTATGCACATAGTATCATGGCAGATGAGACCTTGAAGCTCCATCGCTTTAGGATTGGACTGAACAGTCGTATCCAATCCACCCTTGCGATTTTTGAAACCGCAAATTTTGGAGATTTAATGGGAGCAGCCATCAGGGCTGAAGCTGATATAAAGCGTCGCGAAGAGGAATTCAAGCGCAAGCGACCTTCCCCTATTGGTCACAATTCCAAGCGGCCTAATCAGTACAACAACCAGCGAAAAGGACCAATACTCAGCCCAAACCAACAGAGGTTTCCAAAATGTTCAAACTGTGGCTATCATCATCCCGGAGAATGCCTTAAAGGAAAGGGAGCATGTTTCCGATGTGGAAAGTTAGGACACAGGATAGCTGAATGCCCTGAACCTGATGTAAAGGGGACAACTGCAAGAAATGACGGTCCTCCGAACAAACCCAGGGAGAACAAACCAAATGCCCGTGTCTTTGCCATATCAAATGAGGAGGCAGAAGACGCAAATGACGTCGTGGCAGGTACCATTTTATTAAACGAATTATCTCCTTATGCATTGTATGACTGTGGTGCCACGCATTCGTTTATATCTAAGAGGTTTGCTAAGAAACTAGCTCTTAAACCGGAATTGCTTAGTAAGCCGTACAATGTAGCAACACCTGCCAATAAAACCTTATTAGCACACAGTATACACCGAAATTGTAATCTCAGTATTAACAAAACGGTGTTTAGTGCTGAGTTAATTCAACTCAACATGGTAGATTTCGATATTATACTCGGAATGGATTGGTTATCCAAACACCATGGGGTAGTCGACTGTCGTAACAAGAATGTTAAACTACGAACCCCAGACGATGGAGAGATCGTGTATCACGGTAAAAGCAAGGAACAAAAATTCCTTCTATCGGCAGCACAAACTTGGAAAGCCGTGAAGAACGGTGAAGAAGTATACCTAGCAACAATAAGCGAGGTAAAAGAAGAAGACGAACTCAGGGTAGAGGACATAGCGATAGTACAAGAATTTCCAGATGTCTTCCCTGAAGAGCTGCCAGGTTCTGTTCCAAACCGTGAATTGGAATTTGAAATCAATTTGGTACCAGGGGCTGCACCAATTTCAAAGGCACCATACCGTATGGCGCCAGCCGAATTGAAAGAACTCAAGGAGCAACTACAGGAGCTCTTAGACAAGAGACAAATTAGACCAAGTGTATCCCCATGGGGAGCTCCAGTATTGTTTGTGAAGAAGAAAGACGGGAGCATGAGATTGTGCATCGACTATCGAGAACTGAATAAGATCACAATCAAGAACAAGTACCCTCTTCCAAGAATTGATGACCTGTTCGATCAACTCAAAGGAGCTAAAGTCTTTTCAAAGCTCGATCTAAGGTCAGGCTATCATCAACTCAAGATAAAAACAGAGGATGTACCGAAAACCGCATTCAGAACAAGGTATGGGCATTACGAATTCATGGTGATGCCTTTTGGCTTGACAAACGCCCCAGCAGTGTTCATGGATTTGATGAACCGAGTATTCAAGCCATTCATAGATAACTTTGTGGTTGTGTTCATCGACGACATTCTCATTTATTCGTCGAGCAAAGAGGAACACGAACAACATCTTCGCCTCACTCTCCAGACACTGAGAGAGAAAGAGCTTTATGCCAAATTTAATAAATGTGAATTTTGGCTAGAGAGCGTATCTTTCTTAGGACACATCATATCAAAAGCAGGCGTGTCCGTAGATCCTAAGAAGGTAGAAGCAGTTTTGGACTGGCAAAGGCCAACGACCGTAACAGGAATTCGAAGCTTTTTGGGACTAGCTGGTTATTACCGGAAGTTTGTTGAAGGATTTTCTTCAATAGCAGTACCTCTTACAAAGCTCACACAGAAGAACTCAAAATTCATCTGGAGTGAAGAGTGTGAGAAAAGTTTTGAGATCTTGAAGGAAAAGCTTTCATCTACACCGGTACTGGTACTACCGACTGAAGGCATGGGTTTCACTATTTATAGTGACGCATCGAAAGAAGGACTGGGATGTGTACTCGTGCAAGAGGGAAGAGTAATTGCATACGCTTCAAGGCAACTCAAGCCTCACGAGCAAAACTACCCTACACATGACCTCGAGTTAGCCGCAGTGGTTTTCGCCTTAAAAATTTGGAGGCACTACCTTTATGGCGCCAACTGTGAAGTTTTCACGGACCATCAAAGCCTTAAATACTTGTTTACTCAGAAAGAACTGAACATGAGGCAGAGAAGATGGATTGAACTCTTGAAGGACTACGATCTCACCATTAATTACCATCCCGGCAAGGCAAACAAAGTAGCAGATGCTTTGAGCCGGAAAGGCAAAGGGAAAATGATCTTAGCTTCGGTCTCAGCTCAACCTTGTCTTCGAGAGACCATCAAATTGAGTCAAGATCAGGATCCTAGTCTGACAAAGTTAAAAGAACAAGTCAAAGATGGAAAAATCACTGACTTCGAGACTGATAGTAATGGAATTCTGTGGATGAAAGGACGATTGTGCGTACCAAATGTGGACAACATAAGACAAGAGGTGATGTCTGAAGCACATAAATCCAAATTTTCAGTCCACCCTGGGAGTACAAAGATGTACAAGGATTTGAAGGAAAGTTTCTGGTGGAATGCCATGAAGAAAGACGTAGCAGAATTCGTCGCCCGATGCTTAGTATGTCAGCAAGTTAAAGCTGAGCATCAAAGACCCGGAGGACTTCTTCAACCTCTGAAAATCCCTGAATGGAAATGGGAGCACATCTCCATGGATTTCGTCGTAGGACTACCAAAGTCAAGACAGAGCCATGACGGAATATGGGTAATTGTTGATAGACGAACTAAATCAGCACATTTTCTACCTGTCCGTATGAACTATAACTTGGACAAGTTGGCAACTCTATATATGGACAATATAGTGAGACTGCATGGAGTCCCAGTGAGCATCCTATCTGACAGAGATCCTAGATTTGTATCGCGTTTCTGGAAAAGTTTTCAGCAAGCCATGGGAAGTAAAGTAACTCTTAGTACGGCCTATCACCCACAGACCGATGGCCAGACAGAGAGGACTATCCAAACCCTCGAGGATATGCTAAGAGCTTGTACATTGGATTTTACTGCAAATTGGAGCGAGCTCTTGCCTCTAGTCGAGTTTGCTTACAATAACAGCTATCATAGTAGCATTGGGATGGCGCCATACGAAGCACTCTATGGGCGCAAATGCCGATCACCATTATACTGGGATGAAGTAGGAGAAAGAGCTATCACAGGACCTGAGTTAGTGCAAGCCACTAATGACAAGATAGCTATCATCAGGGATAGACTTAAGACAGCCCAGGACCGACAGAAAAGTTGGGCTGATTTGAAAAGGAGACCAGTGGATATTGAGATTGGTGAAAAAGTATATGTAAAGATTTCACCAATGAAAGGAGTAATTCGATTTGACAAAAGGGGAAAGTTGAATCCGAGATATGTGGGACCATTTGAAGTTCTAGAGAAGGTGGGAACGCTAGCATATAGAGTAGCACTACCACCGCACCTGTCAAGATTTCACAATGTCTTCCACGTATCACAACTAAGGAAATACATTGCTGACCCAAGTCATGTACTTGAAGCAGAACCCCTAGTAGCTCAAGGGAACTTGAACGAAACTCTAAAATACGAAGAAGTTCCGATTCGGATCGTGGATTCAAAGGACCATGTTTTGCGACGAAGGACAATTTCTTATGTCAAAGTCCAATGGTCAAACCATACGGAAAGAGAGGCTACATGGGAAGTAGAAGAATTGATGCGGGAAAAATACCCCTACCTGTTCCATGATCAAGTGGACTCGAGTTTCGAGGACGAAACTTCCAATAAGGAGGGAGGGATGTAAAGACCCGGAAATTCGAGGTATTCAATTAATTAATATTTTGGGCTCAAGTTAAAACTTTAATTAGTATACTATTATTAAATGGTATAGAATGACTTAAACTTTATTATTTAATTTCCTTGTAGAATTAAATATTCCTAGGTGCTATAATTGCCATCACAATCTATGCAAGTATTGATATCATGATTTAAGCCATATAATTCAAAGATTTCCATCCTATTTTATTAACTCATAAAAATCAAAAGTTTCATTATTTAATCAAGAGTTTTGGGGAAAGAATTTTATACCATAAAAATCAAGAATCTCAACCTTTCTTTTTCGAAAATATGGCATCATTATTTCAAAAAATATAACATCAATTATGCAACAATTTTTATACCATATGCTCACCAAAAATCTACTCATATTTTATACCATATATTCAAGAATCTCATACCCCTTATTTTCAAAAATATATGCACCATTTTTGTCATTAAAAATCTGCTCATATATTATTCCATAATTTGAGGATTCTCACTTCTTTATTTTTGAAAGTTGCAACAATTAAAATCTCCTCCAATTAGCATAAGATTTTCGATCGATTGACCTTGTATATTGCCAAGTTTTCTAGCCATTAAATTCCTCCCATTCTTCATCAAGAGCCGAAAACCTATACCCCAAATCATACTAATAATTCGAACACTTCAAGGCTTAGGAAGGAAGGATTTCGCGTCGTTTTCGCACCTTAATCGTTCAATCATCTATAATCGCTGTAAGTGGGTTTTTGCTAGTATTCGTTTCGTTTTCTAAAAATGATTGTATGTATGCTTTTAAATTTCAATCGATATGAATTTATTTTGAAATTATGCAAGTAGTAATTTTTAAGCACTTTAAACTTTGAAATCTGATTGGAAGTGGATTCCTTTATGACCCTGATGCGGTGGGATATAACCGTTTACATGACCTTATACGGTGGTTAACCGTTGTTTCTGGAATGTCCAGACCCTTTATTCGTGGGTAAGCCGATGCATGACCTCTTCTCTAGGAGGGATAATTCTAGAGACTGATATCAGTACCAATAGGAAACTAGAAATTTAATGTGCTTAAGTATATGAAAATTATGAACGATTGATATGTTATGTTTATGGCTCGATGGAGCAATTATGATAAGATGCATTCATATCAATATATGTTTGATTAAGATATATGTTTTTGGAAAATTATGAAAAATATATTACTGTCATATCGATTGGCCCCCGCTTGCTGAGTGTTTACCAAAACACTCACCCCTTACTCTACATCCCCAGATAAAGCTGAGGAAGAACTTGAAGTTGAAGAAGAACACCAATTCTGGGGTTGGTTATTTGTCCGCTGCGTTATCTTAAGATTTAGTTCCCAAGAGTTTATCATTAAGTACAATTTTAATTCGCTCAGTTGTTTAAGTTTATTTCGCGTTTTTAATTCAATGTAAAGACAATGGTTATTTGTTTATGGAAAAATAGACTGGCTTTTGGTTATTAAGATATTACGAGGCTTATTGATTTTTAATTGTTATTGGAAATCAATGCCGGTGTTATTGACCCCGGTCTCGGGGCGTGACAAATTTTCTCTCACTAGTATTTTTACTCTGATTGTACTCTGTATTGTATTTTCCTCTCTACAATATTTGTGTATAATTTTACTAATGAATTACACATCTATTTATAGAAAATTCTTCACGAAAAATTAGCCAAATTTTTCTTCATGTGTGATTGACCAAATGTTCAAAGTCTTTACACATTAAATCAAAGAAATTTGGCCGGCTTTTTTTTCAAACTTTTTGACTTAACAAAATTTTGTCGGGTGATATTTTCTTCTGTGGGGCTTCCAACTTTGACTAACAAAATGATGATAATAAGGGGCTAACACTGCGTGCTAATTTTAACATGAATTCAGGTACGAGGAACTATAGCATCTTTGGCCAGAGCTTCAGAGTGTCCAGCATGAATGATTGCAACCAAATCTCCATATATGTCATCTGTGCCACCCCTCATTGGATCCTGAATTTCGTTCTGATATTAATGGTCAGACGAAGAAATAATGAGAAAAAACAGTAAGCACTTCTCTTCAAGAACATGTTTTCGTACATAAAAGAGCAAGTTTTTTCACCGATTATACATGATAGTGTGCTAATACGATGAATACTGTTCATGTTCGCGAAACATACCTGAAGGAACAAATCTGTATGTTGTTAGTCAAAAGTAAATGGGCCCCATGGGAAGAAAAATGAAAAAGGCAAGTGTTGAAAAAATGGTGCCGAAGACATTTTGGCCAAGATTTGTTTTTTGTCAAAAACAAATCTGGCAAATTGTCAAAAGAAAATCCGAGTGATAAATTTTTCAGGAAATTTTTCGTGAAGTTTTTCCTATAAATAGAGATCTAATTCATTCAGTATAAACACCAAAAAAAATTGTAGAGAGAAAAATAACACAGTGCAATCAGAGTAAAAATACTAGTGAGAGAAAATTGCTGTATAATTTTCTGAGTATTTTTCAGATTGAGTGTTGTCAGTGTTTTGTAAACACTTGTAATTTTTCTTAATAAAAGATCTGCAGCAGCCCCGTGGATGTAGGCTTATTTTTGGGAACCACGTAAATCTTGTGTTTTTCATTCCGCATTTATTTTTGCTTCCACATATCTGACCAGAAAATATTTCGTTATTTTCCCAACAACTGGTATCAGAGCCAGATTGTTAATTTTGTCATTTTTTTTGTCGGGTTACTATTCACGTGAATAGTGATTTCGTGAATAGTGATTTGGTCAGCGATACCAAATTCGTCCGCAGCGGTGTTTTTCAATAACACGGTGATTTTCAAAAATTGTCAAAACAGCAATCCGGTGGGAGTCAGGTTCGAGTGGGAGTAATGGCGGCAGATGAAGGAAAAATGAATATTGAAAAGTTCAATGGTTCAGATTTTGGCTTTTGGAAAATGCAAATAGAAGACCATATGTACCAGAAAGGCCTTTATCAACCTCTCTCCGGTGTGAAGCCAGAAGGTATGAAAGATGAAGAATGGGCTCTTCTAGATAGAAAAGCTCTCGGAGTTATCCGACTGACGTTGTCACGCAACGTTGCTTTCAACATAGCAAAAGAAAAGACCACAGCGGGTCTTATGGCGGCTCTTTCAAGCATGTACGAGAAGCCATCAGCTTCAAACAAAGTTCATTTGATGAGGCGGTTGTTCAATTTGCGGATGGTAGAAGGCGGATCGGTAGCTCAACACCTCAATGAACTCAACACAGTGACAATCCAGTTGAGTTCAGTTAGCATTGATTTTGATGATGAAGTACGGGCATTAATACTTTTGTCTTCCCTACCGGAAAGCTGGAATGCTACTGTCACAGCTGTGAGTAGCTCATCGGGAAGTACAAAGTTGAAATTTGACGATGTTCGTGATCTGGTTCTCAGTGAAGAGATCAGACGGAAAGATTCAAATGAATCATCAACCTCTTCAGTATTACATACAGAGTCAAGAGGTAGAAAATCAAACAGAGGAGGTGTACGTGGCAAACAAATGGACAGGAGGTCCAAATCTAGGAATCCCCCTAATTCTCAAAACTCAAAGACTATCGAGTGCTGGAAATGCGGGCAGCCCGGACATTATAAAAATCAGTGCAAAAATGCACCGAAGAATCAGGAGGTGAAGGCAGAAGCAAACGTTGCTTCTGGAGATGATGCATTAATATGTTCCTTAGAGTGCAAGGAAGAGTCTTGGGTGTTAGACTCCGGAGCATCATTCCATGCTACTTCGCAGAGAGAACTCTTTGAGAAATATGTCCCCGGAAACCTTGGTAAAGTCTACCTTGGTAATGAACAATCTTGCGAGATTGTTGGCAAAGGTATCATAAAGATTAAGTTGAACGGGTATGTATGGGAACTGAAGGATGTCAGACATATTCCCGATCTGAGAAAGAACTTAATCTCAGTTGGCCAGTTGGCCGGTGAAGGTCATACAACGGTCTTTCACGGTGATACTTGGAAGATTTCAAAAGGTGCAATGATAATTGCTCGAGGCAATAAGAGTGGTACTCTTTACATGACAGCAGGAGCACGCTGTTCAATTGCAGTTGCAGCAGACACAGAAAGTCCTACTCTGTGGCATCAGAGACTTGGCCACATGAGTGAGAAAGGAATGAAGGTTATGCACTCAAAGGGGAAACTTTCGAGCCTTCAGTCAATTGATATTGACACGTGTGAAGGATGTATTTTTGGAAAGCAGAAAAGAGTTAGCTTTCAGACAAGTACCAGAACCCCAAAGAAGGTGAAACTTGAACTAGTTCACTCTGATGTTTGGGGACCAACGACTGTCTCATCAATTAGTGGGAAACACTACTTTGTGACTTTTATTGATGATCACTCAAGGAAGTATGGGTTTACTTTCTGAAATATAAGTCAGAAGTATTTGAAGCTTTCAAGATTTGGAAAGCGATGGTTGAAAATGAGACAGGTTTGAAGATAAAGAAGCTCAGAACCGACAATGGTGGTGAATATGAAGACACCAGATTCAAGAAGTTCTGCTTTGAGCACAGAATCAGAATGGAGAGAACCGTGCCTGGTACGCCTCAACACAATGGTGTAGCTGAGCGTATGAACCGGACGTTGACAGAACGAGCCAGAAGCATGCGGGTACAATCAGGCCTGCCAAAGCAGTTCTGGGCAGAAGCAGTCAACACAGCAGCGTACTTGATTAACCGAGGTCCATCGGTACCATTGGAGCACAGAATACCAGAAGAGGTATGGAGCGGAAAAGAGGTAAACCTCTCATATCTTAAAGTTTTCGGATGTGTAGCATATGTGCATATCAGTGACGCACACAGAAACAAACTTGATCCCAAATCAAAGAAGTGCACTTTCATTGGTTATGGCGAAGATGAGTTTGGCTACCGCATTTGGAATGATGAAAACAAAAAGATGATCCGCATCAGAGATGTAATCTTCAACGAACGAGTGATGTATAAGGACAGGCATAACACAGTTGTCAGCGACTCAGAACAGAGTGAGCCAGCATATGCAGAGGTGGACGATATCCCAGAAAGTCATGTGGAACAGATAGTTGAGATTCCTCAGTTAGGGGAATCAATTGATCAAGACAGCGAGCAGCAGCATGATGCATCTCCTGCTCCAGTTCATGAATTGAGAAGGATTTCTCGGCCTCATGTACCTAACAGAAGGTATATGAACTATCTGTTGCTAACCGATGCAGGTGAGCCTGAATGCTACGATGAAGCATGTCAGACCAAAGATGCTGGCAAGTGGGAGCTTGCCATGAAAGACGAGATGAAGTCTTTGATGTCCAATCAGACATGGGAACTTGTTGAGTTGCCTATGGACAAAAAGGCACTTCACAACAAATAGGTGTATCGGGTGAAGGAAGAACATGATGGTTCTACGAGATACAAAGCCCGACTGGTCGTCAAAGGGTTTCAGCAAAAAGAAGGAGTTGACTACTCAGAGATTTTTGCTCCAGTTGTGAAGCTCAATACTATTAGGACTGTATTAAGTATTGTTGCCAGTGAAAATCTCCATCTTGAGCAATTGGACGTGAAGACTGCGTTTCTTCACGGAGACATTGATAAGGAGATTTATATGTTTCAACCAGAAGGTTTCGCAGAGAAAGGGATGGAGAATAAGGTGTGCAAATTGAAAAAGAGCTTGTACGGCTTAAAACAAGCTCCAAGGCAGTGGTACTTAAAGTTTGACGGCTTTATGCACAAGCAAGGTTTCCAGAGGTGCAACGCCGACCATTGTTGCTACTTCAAGAAATATAAGTCCAGTTATAACATTTTGCTACTTTATGTCGATGATATGTTAGTAGCTGGTTCTGATATGGATGAGATCAGAAACTTGAAGCAGCAGTTGTCAAAAGAATTTGACATGAAAGATTTGGGTCCAACAAGAAAGATACTTGGAATGCAAATCACAAGAGATAAGCAAAAGGGAATTTTGCAGTTATCTCAGGCAGAGTACATCAATCGTGTTTTGCAGAGATTCAACATGGGTGACGCCAAATCTGTTAGCACACCTTTGGCTAGTCATTTTTGTCTATCCAAGGACCAGTGTCCTCAGACGAAGGAAGAAAAAGAATCCATGGCTAAAGTTCCTTACGCTTCAGCCATTGGGAGTTTGATATACGCGATGGTCTGTACAAGGCCAGACATTGCCCATGCAGTGGGAGTTGTCATCAGGTTTATGTCAAATCCAGGAAAGGCTCATTGGGAAGCAGTTAAGTGGATTTTGAGGTATCTACGAGGCACTGCAAATAAGTGTTTGTACTTTGGAAAAGGGGAACTAAAAGTACAAGGTTATGTAGATGCAGACTATGGAGGTGATGTCGATCACCGGAAAAGCACCACAGGTTATGTATTCACTGTTGGAACTACAGCTGTTAGTTGGATGTCGCGGATACAAAAGATTGTAGCTTTATCCACTACAGAGGCTGAATATGTTGCAGTGACTGAAGCCAGTAAAGAATTGATATGGCTTCAAGTTTGTTAACAGAGCTGGGATTCAACCAGGAGAAAAATGTTTTGTATAGTGATAGTCAGAGTGCAATACATCTGGCAAAGAATTCAGCATTCCACTCTAGAACAAAACATATTGGTCTCCGTTATCACTTCATCAGGTCTCTGCTTGAGGATGATGTGCTAACATTAGAGAAGATCCTAGGGAGTAAAAATCCAGCAGATATGTTAACAAAGGTGGTGACCATTGATAAACTGAAGTTGTGTTCAACTTCAGTTGGCTTGCTAGATTGACATATCAGACGAGGCTGCTGCATTGATTGAGGTGTGAAGACAGTTTGAGATCAGTCTTCAAGTGGGAGATTGTTAGTCAAAAGTAAATGGGCCCCATGGGAAGAAAAATGAAAAAGGCAAGTGTTGAAAAAATGGTGCCGAAGACATTTTGGCCAAGATTTGTTTTTTGTCAAAAACAAATCTGGCAAATTGTCAAAAGAAAATCCGAGTGATAAATTTTTCGGGAAATTTTTCGTGAAGTTTTTCCTATAAATAGAGATCTAATTCATTCAGTATAAACACCAAAAAAATTGTAGAGAGAAAAATAACACAGTGCAATCAGAGTAAAAATACTAGTGAGAGAAAATTGCTGTATAATTTTCTGAGTATTTTTCAGATTGAGTGTTGTCAGTGTTTTTTAAACACTTGTAATTTTTCTTAATAAAAGATCTGCAGCAGCCCCGTGGATGTAGGCTTATTTTTGCCGAACCACGTAAATCTTGTGTTTTTTATTCCGCATTTATTTTTGCTTCCACATATCTGACCAGAAAATATTTCGTTATTTTCCCAACATATGTGTCTTCCCTTCGTAGAGAATCAATTGTGCTTGTACTCCTAAGCTTGGAAGTGTCTCAACAAACCTTTTACTGCACACAAGCACTGTTAGTCAAAAACAACATGACCCAGAAAAGAAATGCAAAAGGCAGTTGGCAATGAGCTGACAAGGAAGAAAATGAGCTATCTGACAATTTTTTTTGCAACAACCGAAGACAATTTTGTTTGTTGGAGAAAATGTCAAAAGTTGATGTACCAATTTTCAGCAACTACCGAAGACTTTTGCATTGATTGAAGAAAATTTGGCTAAATTTTCGTGAAGTTTTTCCTATAAATAGGATGGTATGCCGTTCAGTTTATATACACCAAATTGTAGAGAAAAAAATGACACAGTGCAATCATAGTAAAACACTAGTGAGAGAAAATTGATGTATGATTTTCTGAGTGTTTTTCAGAGATTGAGTGTTGTCAGTGTTTTGTAAATACTTGTACTTTTTCTTCAATAAAAGATCTGCAGCAGCCCCGTGGACGTAGGCTATTTTTTGTCGAACCACGTTAACCGTGTATTTTTTATTCCGCATTTATTTTTCTCCCAGATATTTGACCAGAAAATATTGTGTTTTTTCCCAACAACTGGTATCAGAGCCAGATTGTTAATTTTGTCAATTTTTTTGTCGGGTTACTATCCACATAAATAGTGAATTTTGTGAATAGTAAATTTCGAAAATAGTAGAATTTGGTCAGCGATACCAAATTCGTCCACAACAATGTTTTTCAATAGCACGGTGATTTTCAAAAATTGTCAAAACAGCATTCCGGTGGGAGTCAGGTTCGAGTGGAGTAATGGCGGCAGTTGAAGGAAAAATATCAACCTCTTTCGGGTGAAGACAAAAGGCATGACAAATGAAGAATGGGCTCTTCTAGATAGAAAAGCTCTCGGAGTTATCCGACTGACGTTGTCACGCAACGTTGCTTTCAACATAGCAAAAGAAAAGACCACGGCGGGTCTTATGGCGGCTCTTTCAAGCATGTACGAGAAGCCATCAGCTTCAAACAAAGTTCATTTGATGAGGCGGTTGTTCAATTTGCGGATGGTAGAAGGCGGATCGGTAGCTCAACACCTCAATGAACTCAACACAGTGACAATCCAGTTGAGTTCAGTTAGCATTGATTTTGATGATGAAGTACGGGCATTAATACTTTTGTCTTCCCTACCGGAAAGCTGGAATGCTACTGTCACAGCTGTGAGTAGCTCATCGGGAAGTACAAAGTTGAAATTTGACGATGTTCGTGATCTGGTTCTCAGTGAAGAGATCAGACGGAAAGATTCAAATGAATCATCAACCTCTTCAGTATTACATACAGAGTCAAGAGGTAGAAAATCAAACAGAGGAGGTGTACGTGGCAAACAAATGGACAGGAGGTCCAAATCTAGGAATCCCCCTAATTCTCAAAACTCAAAGACTATCGAGTGCTGGAAATACGGGCAGCCCGGACATTATAAAAATCAGTGCAAAAATGCACCGAAGAATCAGGAGGTGAAGGCAGAAGCAAACGTTTCTTCTGGAGATGATGCATTAATATGTTCCTTAGAGTGCAAGGAAGAGTCTTGGGTGTTAGACTCTGGAGCATCATTCCATGCTGCTTCGCCGAGAGAACTCTTTGAGAAATATGTCCCAGGAAACCTTGGTAAAGTCTACCTTGGTAATGAACAATCTTGCAAGATAGTTGGCAAATGTATTATAAAGATTAAGTTGAACGGGTCTGTATTGGAACTGAAGGATGTCAGGCATATCCTCGATCTGAGAAAGAACTTAATCTCAGTTGGCCAGTGAAGGTCATACAACAGTCTTTCACGGTGATATTGGAAGATCTCAAAAGGTGCAATGATAATTGCTCGAGGTAATAAGAGTGATACTCTTTACATGACAGCAGGAGCACGCTGTTCAATTGCAGTTGCAGCAGACACAGAAAGTCCTACTCCGTGGCACCAGAGACTCGGCCATATGAGTGAGAAAGGAATGAAGGTTACGCACTCAAAGGAGAAACTTCCGAGCCTTCAGTCAATTGATATTGACACGTGTGAATGATGTATTTTTGGAAAGCAGAAAAGAGTTAGCTTTCAGACAAGTGCAGGAACCCCAAAGAAGGTGAAACTTGAACTAGTTCACTCTGATGTTTGGGGACCAACGACTGTCTCATCCATTAGGGTGAAACACTACTTTGTGACTTTTATTGATGATCACTTCAGGAAAGTATGGGTTTACTTTCTGAAATATAAGTCAGAAGTATTTGAGGCTGATTTGGAAAGCGATGGTTGAAAATAAGACATGTTTGAAGATTAAGAAGCTCAGAACCGACAATGGTGGTGAATAGGAAGACACCAGATTCAAGAAGTTCTGCTATGAGCACGGAATCAGAATGGAGAGTACCGTGTCTGGTACGCCTCAACACAATGGTGTAGCTGAGCGTATGAACCGGACGTTGACAGAACGAGCCAGAAGCATGCAGGTACAATCATGCCTGCCAAAGCAGTTCTAGGCAGAAACAGTCAACACAGCAGCTTACTTGATTAACCGAGGTCCATCGGTACCATTGGAGCACAGAATACCAGAAGCGGTATGGAGCGGAAAAGAGGTAAACATCCCATATCTTAAAGTTTTCGGATGTGTAGCATATGTGCATATCAGTGATGCACACAGAAACAAACTTGATCCCAATCAAAAAGGTGCACTTTCATTGGTTATGGCGAAGATGAGTTTGGCTACCGCATTTGGGATGATGAAAATAAAAAGATGATCCGCAGCAGAGATGTAATCTTCATCGAACGAGTGATGTATAAGGACAGGCATAACACAGTTGGCAGCGACTCAGAACAGAGTGAACCAGTGTATGCAGAGGTGGACGATGTCCGAGAAAGTCATGTGGAATAGATAGTTGAGATTCCTCAGTTAAGGGCATCAATTGATCAAGACAGTGAGCAGCATCATGATACATCTCCTGCTCCAGTTCATAAATTGAGAACAAGTTCTCGGCCTCATGTACCTAACAGAAGGTATATGAACTATCTGTTGCTAACCGATGCAGGTGAGCCTGAATGCTACGATGAAGCATGTTAGACCAAAGATGCAGGCAAGTGGGAGCTTGCCATGAAAGACGAGATGGCGTCTTTGATGTCTAATCAGACATGGGAACTTGTTGAGTTGCCTATTGACAAAAAGGCACTTCACAACAAATGGGTGTATCGGGTGAAGGAAGAACATGATGGTTCCACGAGATACAAAGCTCGACTTGTCGTCAAAGGGTTTCAGCAAAAAGAAGGAGTTGACTACTCAGAGATTTTTGCTCCAGTTGTGAAGCTCAATACTATTAGGACTGTATTGAGTATTGTTGCCAGTGAAAATCTCCATCTTGAGCAATTGGATGTGAAAACTACGTTTCTTCACGGAGAACTTGATAAGGAAATCTATATGTTTCAACCAGAAGGTTTCACAGAGAAAGGGATGGAGAATAAAGTGTGCAAAGTGAAAAAGAGCTTGTACGGCCTTAAATAAGCTCCAAGGCAGTGTTAGTTAAAGTTTGACGGCTTTATGCACAAGGAAGGTTTCCAGAGGTGCAACGCCGACCACTGTTGCTACTTCAAGAAATATAAGTCTTGTTATATCATTTCGCTACTTTATGTCAATGATATCTTAGTAGTTGGTTCTGATATGGACGAGATCAGAAACTTGAAACAACAGTTGTCAAAAAAATTTGACATGGACTTGGCTAGTCATTTTTGCCTATCCAAGAACCAGTGTCCTCAGACGGAGGAAGAAAAATAATCCATGGCTAAAGTTCCTTACGCTTTAGCCATTGGGAGTTTGATGTACGCGATGGTCTGTACAAGGTCAGACATTGGTCATGCAGTGGGAGTTGTCAGCAGGTTTATGTCAAATCCAGGAAAGGCTCATTGGGAAGCAGTTAAGTCAATTTTGAGGTATCTACGAGGCACTAAAAGAAATATTTGTACTTTGGAAAAGGGGAACTAAAAGTACAAGGTTACGTAGATGTAGACTATGGAGGTGATGTCGATCATCGGAGAAGCACCACAAGTTATGTATTCACTGTTGGAACTACAATTGTTAGTTGGATGTCGCGGATACAAAATATTGTAGCTTTATCCACTACAGAGGCTGAGTATGTTACAGTGACAGAAGCCAGTTTAGAGTTGATATGTAATGGCTCAATTTTTAAGGAATTTATTGACCCAATATTGTGCAAGTTATAAATTGTAATATTAATAATAATAAATAATTAATAAGAATATATGAAATTATAATAATAATAATAATAATAATAGTAATAATATGTAATTAATGTTAATTGAAGAGTGATATAACCGAACACCCCTTTTCATCGTATTATCTTCTGCTTCAGACTCCATTCTTTCACCTTCATTTCATCGTCCGTTTCAATTCGTCATTTCCTTCATCTTCTTCGCTGCTCATCCGTTTTGTTCGCTTGCTTCACCTTTTATCTCCCTCAACCCTTCACCTACTCACCCGATAGCTACTTAAATACTACCCACAAGAAATTTTGTCATCTGTTTCGAGTTTGAGGTTAAAATTTCAGATTTTTTTTGGGAATTTGATTTTTTAGTTCGAAAATCGTTTCCAAACCAGAGATTGTAGCAAACATTGGAGGAGAATTTGGAATTTGAGCAGAAAGGGAAAACTGGTATGAAATTCGAATTTTTCTTTTGGTTTCGAAAAATTTTCTGTTTCGATTTTTGTTGCTGTTCGATTTTAATTGTTAGGGTTAGGTTAGTGAAGATGAATTATTGGAAATTTTAGTGATTTAATTTGTCAAGAACAAATTGTTTAGGAAATTTGTTCGAAAATGATATTGAAGATTTTTAAAGAATTTGTATTCGAAAATTTCTGAAATTAGGGTCGAAAATGTTCTGGAATTTAGTTTAAATAATTACTGAAATTTGTCTGGAAATGGAAATTTTGGTTTGAAAATGTTATTGAGGATTTTTTTTTTCGAAAATGGTGTAGTTGTGTTCGAAGGTGGTTCTTCGAATGTTGTTGGTTTTAGTAGTGGGGATTATTGAGATTGAATTAAAGGATACTACTTAGATAAATGAGTAAATCGGATTTGTTTTAATGACGTTGAATGTGTGCTTGATACTATCGAATCTTGAAATAGGAAATTCTTGAAACATTGGAGATTTGTTGGGAAAATTTGTAGCTTGAACAATTCTAGGAAGCTTCGAGGTACGTAAAGGGAGTTGCAATTTTCCGCAAATTATTTTAAGTATTTCGTATTGTTTATTTTGAAATGATTTTCGGATAGTAAGCATGCAAGAATTATTTTGAAATATGATTTTTGGTAAGAAATGTATTTTGTTGAAAAATAGAATTTTGAATAACATTTTATTGTGTGTGAAAACTTATTTTGAAGGCCATGTTTGTCTTGATTCGGTGAATACGATTTGAAGTTTGTGAACTGTGGATATTTTTGTTTCGTTGTGTCTCGCATTGCGACGAGGATAAAAACGCGCATACTTTCGGCTCGTTGGCGACGAGAATAAAGAAACGCATTTCGTTTTGCCCGAAGACAGATGAGGTATAATATCTGTCGATACCCTTCCAGCGGGTATAGTCTGGAATGATATCATTGTGTCACATCCGTATTTGAGTATGCATTTGTTTCATTACAGCATGACTATGTCTAATGATTAATTATATAATGTTAAGACATTATATGATAGTGTTATTCGTTTCCGTTACGTTCGTTGGTTATCTGTGCAGTTATTTCTGTTATGATTCCGTTTTGTGAAATTTAGTTCCGTTAACTGCTCGGATTATACCATATATGTGTGAAAGTTATTTTGGATATGAAAGTATATTATTTTTCGTCACATTATGAAAAATGATGTTTTTGACCTTTTATCAAATGTTTATTATGCTTACTATAAAAATGCTGCAACTTACCTTTACCTGTAATGTGACATATTACAGCTGGAGTTGAAGACTTAGAAGATGCGGAGGATATTTAGATTTATTATGAAGTTTTGAGTATGTTGGCATGTTTAAGTTTTAATTTGAGGATATGAAACATTTATTTATGTGTTAGTTGGATTTTGATATTTGAAGTTTATTTTGGTTTAGTTTTTGTTTTTTATGGTTTTGATGTTGTTGTGGTAGTGATCTGGTAGATCATAGGGCACAATTTTTAAGAGGAGACTCTGCCCAAATTTTTCTAAGTTAAAAGTCACGGGTAAAAATTATTAAGTCAAACGTCCGATAAGAATTAAAACGTTTCCGCTAAAAAAAAGTTCAAAGTGACAATTAAGTTGAATTGAGTGAAGCCTTGTGTTCAAGAAATTGAGCACGGCGGGCGACCCGTCTGGGCGGGCCGTCACATGATATGGCTTCAAGGTTAACAGAACTGGGATTCAACCAGGACAAGAGTGTTTTGTATAGTGATAGTCAGAGTGCAACACATTCGGCAAAGAATTCAGCATTCCACTCTAGAACAAAACACATTGGTCTCCGTTATCACTTCATCATATCTCTACTTGAGGATGATGTGCTAACATTAGAGAAGATCCATGGAAGTAAGAATCCAGCAGATATGTTAACAAAGGTGGTGACTATTGATAAACTGAAGTTGTATTCAACTTTAGTTGGCTTGTTGAACTAATAGGCCAGAAGATGCTGCTGCACTGATCGAGGTGGGAAGACGGATTGAGATTAGTCTTCAAGTGGGAGATTGTTAGTCAAAAACATCATGACCCCACTGAAGAAAAGAATTGCAAAAGGCCAGTTGGCAATGAGCTAACAAGGAAGAAAATGAGCTATCAGACAAATTTTTTGCAACAACCGAAGACAAATTTGTTTGTTGGAGAAATTGTCAAAAGTTGATGCACCAATTTTCATCAACTACCGAAGACTTTTGCATTGATTGAAGAAAATTTGGTGAAGTTTTTCCTATAAATAGGATGGTATTCCATTCAGTTTATACACACCAAATTGTAGAGAGAAAAATAAAACAGTGCAATTAGAGTAAAAATACTAGTGAGAGAAAATTGCTGTATAATTTTCTGAGTGTTTTTCATATTGAGTGTTGTCAGTGTTTTGTAAACACTTGTATTTTTTCTTCAATAAAAGATCTGCAGCAGCCCGGTGGACGTAGGCTAATTTTTGTCGAACCACGTAAACCGTATGTTATTTATTCCGCATTTATTTTTTCTCCCACATATCTAACCAGAAAATATTACGTTATTTTCCTAACAAGCACAATCGTCACAACCAATATTAAACATACAAATATAGACAAGAATTTTATTAGGATAAAATTACAAACAGTTGGTACACAAAAATATGCCAATTCTACACCTTATCTATGATCTACATAGAAATCAAATGCTGTTAATGCAATTAATGTTGCAAGTTCTTTCATTTCTCTTCTTTTCCATATTTCAATTGTTATACATTTCATACATAATATTTCCCCACCTGGAATCAGAACGAATTGAATAATCTCCGGTTCCATGGAAGAGGATCATAGGTGGTAGGAGAGAAACAGCATGTCTGATGTTTGGGTCTTGCACCATCACTTCTGGAGAGTATCGTCGCAGGGATTCTTCTCCCTCCATTATCCTGGGGTCAAGAAGATAATATTGGTTATTGTATGCAGAGTGAGTGAAAACAGTGTGTCACTCAATCAAGTACAAACCTTAGAAAGATCGAGCGGTGTAATCCCGACTATGGAAATGATCTACCAGGTTGAGAAAATTGTATCTGTCCATATATGTTTAAGTTCCAAAGACAAGAAGTGCAAACAATTTTCTTGTTCTGCTAAGGATCAGAAAGTATTTGAGCAGCTGTCGTCTATGGTAGGCAGGAAGAAGAACTACTTGGAGTTAATGAACATAACACAGGTTAATGAAAGGAGACTGAAGCAACAGAAGATATGAGATTCTAACAAGACCTTTAAACTCGTTTGAGAAGGAAGACAGAAGCACGAAAAAAAACAAAGATTTGCAGAAAGGACTTAACAACAAATCAAAATCAAGTTTATATTCTAAATCTTTGTCAATGCTATTGAAGATTTCTATTCACAATTAAATTTCAATACATGGGAAGCAAAACCTAGTTGCTATTAGCCCTGTCCACGGCTCCAAAGCCAATGATTCCGGCTCCAATGAAAGGTGAAACCGGAGCGGAACCGTTTGCATACAGTTCCAATCCGATTTCTAATAGTCCCGATTACGGTTTGGACCAATTTAGACTAAAATTAATTTTTTTAATTAGAGGCAAAAAGAAAATAACGATAATTATACCATAAAATAATTTTATATTTAGTTTTTTGTTGAAAAAGAAATAAAATAAAAAGGTCAAATTTAATTTATATAGATCAAACATTGTAATCACATAAGTTAAGGTGTTTATATATACTACAAATCTTAAATTTAAGATTAATTTACGGTTCTACACGGTTCTCGTTCGGATTCCACATGATTCCGGTTCCGGTTCCTTAAATTTAGAAACCAGAACCGCGAGTTTGAAACCTAAACCACAAAATGGTTTCGGTTTCAATTTTTGAGAGACAGTTTCGATTACGGTTCCAAGCAACCGTGGTGGGTCAGATGCTCTCGTAACCTTGATTACGAGAGTGTTAAAAAACAACTATTACAACTCAATATTAAGATACTTATAATAACACAATGACACCTTCGTTCTACATATAATCTGTCTCACCTCACAATGAAATCATTCAGAAAGTGCACAGATTAAAAGCAAAGTTTCCCATGAAAAAAGCATGTTTAACTCGAGGTGAGTGATCTTGAATACAAAAGCTCACCCTCCAGATAAACCAAAATATGAATTCATGCGAGACACACTCCACGAAGTCTTCCTTCCCCCAGATTCTTTGATTGCCTGCTCCAAAAAAGCACAAGCAGCAATATGCGCACCAGCTGACTGGCCCATGAGGAAAATTCTAAGCGAAGAAAAAGTGAATTAGTTGTAATTGACTAGTAAGGTACCGTTTGAAGTGATGAATATGATAAGTAATGTAATGATTAAAAAGTTGTGAAATGATTGCAAAAATAGTATGTAATAAATTATATAATGTTTGATTGGAGGATAAAATTGTTGATAATGATTATTATTTGATAAAATGACAAAAATACCCTCATTATTATAATAATAAATATAACATTAATTATAAGAGATATATATATACACGTAGTATGGATAATAAAATAAGAATAGTAGAGATAAGATAGAAGAATAGATATTATTATTACATTATAAGATAAGAATAAAAGATAATAGGAAGGATAATAGATAGAGATACAGGGGGATAGATAGAATAAGAAGAGGAGAGAAGAGAGAAGAATACAGAGGATTAGGACAGGATAATAAGAAGAAAAAAGAGAGGAGAATAGAAGAAAATAAAGAAATAAGAAGAATAAGCATAATAAGAAAAGATAGAGAGAAAGGAATAGTAGAGAATCAGAAAAAATATAATATAATATTAATATAAGAGAAGAGTAAGATAAGATGATCATAATAGAGAATAATAAATCATAAGATAAATAGAGATATATAGAGAAGAACAGGAATTAGAATAGAGAGAGATAGATTCGAGTGGATAGATAGAAGAATAAGAGTAGAGATAAGATAGAATATTATTATTACATAGAATAGAAGAATAAGAATAAAGATATTATAAGATTAAGATAATATAATAATCATAAGAAGAAATAAGAATCAGAATATAGATATATATAAGAAATATAGAGATATATAGATTATTATATGCATATATAATAATAATAATAGTAAGATATATATAATTTATATACATTATTATAATAATATATATAGATAATTATATATATAATAATAAAACATAATAAATATATATATATATAAATATACGTGCGTCTGTATATATTTATAATAATAATAATAAGAATAGTATATATATAATATATAAAAATTATTATATTAATAACATATTATAATAATAATTATTATTATTACATAATTATATATATATTTATGTATATATAATAATAATAATAGTAATATATATAATTTATATATATATTATTATTATTATTATTATTATTATTATATATATATATATACACACACGTGCGTGCATGTGTATATATATATATATATATATAGTTATAATAATATTAATAATAATATATAATTATTTTTTGGCGGGAATTTCAAATTTTGAGATAGTGAAAAAGGCGGGAAGGGGTATTTATGTCATTTTGTTATAAAGTGGGATTAGAATGTGATAAATATGGTGGGATAATTTGTGTTAAAAATCGAAAAAAAACATGGGATATGAAAACTAATACCGTGATAACTAATGTTATCACGGACTCCAAACGAAGCCTAAGAGTATTAATCTTAAGCTAATGCTAAAAAAGATACCTGTGAAAATCCATTCCAAACCTCATAAGCAACCATCATGATAGTTTATGCATGTAATCACCTGATGCATATTCATGCATGCAAATTATTGAGCATTAACCAAAGTATAATTTTAACGTATTGAAATGATAATAATAAAATGCATGTTACACCAATTATGTATGTAACTACCATTTTTTAATACATTGAAGCCAAATTAATAAGAATGGAAAAAGAATTAGACTTGCAAATGGATGGCAAATACTTGCATTAGGATGTCATGGCAAGACTTGCATTGCAAATGGGAAGACTTGCAAATAACTTGGGAAGAATGGCACAAGACTTGGAAACATGGGAAGACTTGACATCTATAAATTGTATCAAAAATTTCATTTGGGAACAAAGAAAATACTATCAAACAAAACCATTGTTTCTAGTTGTATTAGCAAGGAAAAAAGAAGATTTTGAAGCTTTTTGCAACCTACATAATCAAGTAAGTGGGCTTCTTTTTGTTATATCATCATTTCGTTTTGACAACTATGTATGCTTGAAAAATTCAGTCGAATATGTGAACTATTTTAAAAACTATGATATCATGAAAATTCTGAATATCGGGAGATAAGTGCTATGCGAAGCAACGTGCTACGTATGTGTGAGTCATCTCTTGAACCAATGGAGCAAAGTGTTATACGTACGGGGGCCACCTCTTGAATCCGTATGAGCCACCTCTATAATCCTTATGTTTCGCAGATCGATCTAATCGATCAGTATATGACATGTGTTCTGATATTATGCATTTTGTATGGCTCAAAGAAGCAAAATTTTGTGATTCACATCATTTTATGTTTTGATATCTGTTTCGAAATTTGTATAAGTATATGTTTTTGGCATATTTCATTGGCCCCCGCTTGCTGAGTGTCAACCAGAACACTCACCATTTACATCCCCTCTCCAGATAAAGTAAGACAGATACCGAAGAAGAAGAGCAATACTAGTTTTGAGAATGATGATTTTGTAGCTGATGAAGTGCAAAATTCCACAATCATGATTTGAAATTATTATAAGCTTCCGCTGACGTATTTAATTGAAGACTAGTTTTGTAAGTTAAATTACAACTTGTAAGAAATATTTATGGATTAAATAGACTGGTTGTAATTAAATTATGTACTATGAGGCTTGTTGATTTTGAATTGTATTTGGAATCAACGTCGGTGTTATCGACCCCGGTAAGTTGTATCAGAGCTAAACCAGGTTCCATAATCCCGCTGGGAAAAGATTTCTGGTTGATACAAATTAATGGGAATATGAATCCTGGATCCAATAGACCAACTGACTAAAATCTAAAAATCAGTTGGGGATTGAAATAAGAATCTGAAATTAAAAAAAAAAACTGAAAAAGGCTATTGCAGGTGCTATATCGTCGCCGCCACCACTTGCTCGTAGCCGGAAAGTCTACCCGTCACCGTGACCACCTGAAAGAGACGAAGCCACGACACCATGAATTGAACTAAACGGACGACGTCAATTTCTGATTCCATCGCCGACGAACACCATCGATGAATCCGTCATACCGCTATGATCGTCATGATCCAATTATATAAAGCCCTCTAAAATTTCAAAGTTCCAACTACAGGAAGATGGCCAATTGATCGATCGAAGCCGAGCCGTGAAGAACCCTAAAACACAAAACTTTGTCCCTCGATTTCTCAATGATTGGAACACCATGTCGAAATTAAATAGATTTTATTACTCCTTGTAACATGTAGATCCATAGCCCTCTAACAAACTGGATTCACAAACAAAAGAAAGTGTCCAATTTCAAATCGAATCTTAATCCCCAAGAACCCTGAATTTTTCGAAAGATTCCAAATTTGATTTCGCCCTCATTCGAACACCAAATTGAAATTCATTTCGGGTTATCACTCCTTATTGAATGGTTAGTGAAAGCCCCATATCATATTTTGATCTCGATCAAGGGGAGTGTCCCATTTCAGTCCCAAAACACCCACGCCCTTTGAACCCTAGCAAGCGAAACTTCATTTGTTAAATTGCTCGACCATTCAAAAGCCAAATCTTAATAAACTTCAAGTTTATATTCTATATTGTATGGTTAATAAAAACCCTTTATCATATATTTCTCACAAACAAGGTAAGGTGCTCAATTTTGAATCGAAGTTCGCGTTATAGGACCCTAAACTTTCGTAAAATTCAAGCTTCGATTTCTCTCAAATTCAAACACTATTTTCAAATTAATTCTGGGTTTATTATACTGATATCATGCTCATTAAAATCCCTCTGCCAATTTTGAATTTCTAAATCTGGATTGACAAAATTTTGAATCGCAATTTTTGCATCCATTAGCCTATAAAAAGCTCGAGATTTATCCTTCAATTTCTCAATCACTTAAACATTTTTTTTTTCAAAATACACCAAGATTATGAGAATTCATGTTCGGTTTTATTTAATTTTTTGGTTAATAAGAATAAACTAAATTTTTAGATATTAGTGCTATGTGTCTTCAAAAATTTGTTTTAGCTTATTCTCTCCACAATCTTATCTATAAACTCATTTTTCATTGACAAATCTATATGATGACCATATAATTTCGCTTGTAAGAATGACCTTAGACTTTGCAATTTTCTTTGATGTTTTTTTAAGCTTTAAACGTTTTGCAAATCGACAATCTTTATCAACATAAATTTAGAGGAGTGTATTAGTGGTGTGAAACCTTTATTTCTTTTATATAATTATCATTTCAAACTAATATTTATTCAAATTAAAATATTACATATCTGATCCACATTACAAAAAGAAATAAACTCATAATAAATAATATTATATGTCCAAACGACATCACCAACATACATAAAAACACAATAAACTGCAAAATAAAATACAACAATGGAAATGTTGGGATTTCTTCAGACATATCTCAAAGCTCGCCATCGTCCAGATGAACCACCCCTGCTTCTAGCCAAACTTTAGACTAAAAAGTCAAGTCTCGGTAGTAGCTACTGAAACCAAACACTAAGTGATTTTCAAATCGGTTTTGAAAATAACCAAGAAGATTTTAGAGGTGTGATTTTTAACGCGACTTCAAACCATTATTTATAGTAAAACTTGAGGCTTGAAAAAATGAATTTTTCGATATGGGAGAATTTTGGGTTGGCCTTTTACAAATTCAATTATATAGTCCAGCTACGAAATAACTGATTTTAATATCAAATTAAATTGATATTTTCAAATTACTCAATAATTTATGTTCATATTTTATAGATTATGATATTACTTTGGAAAATTTTAGCAAAATTTTCATTCAAATTTTGAGATATGTTATCTGGGTCAAATTTTTATATTAATTTGAATAAAAACATGTTTCCTTATTTTAATTTTTCTACTGTTGTTTATTTCTTAGAACTTAAGTATATGATGCATTATATTATATTTGTGTATATAAGATAATTTATATCAGTTATTTGAACCATTAGGCGTTTTAGTATATCATTTTGTTAAGGAAATGGATAAAAGGAGTAATGATGTAAGTAAATATCATATTTGGGTATAATAAGATATATTTGATTATGATAAATTGGGACTTAGAATTTATGAACTTTCGATGGACGTAAGCTAGAATCTTAATTGATTCTGATACCACCTCTGTGGGACCCGACTCGGATACAAAATATATAATCCCTTATCTGGTACCACATTCCCTACTATATGAAAATATAGATATATTTGTAGGGTATTACTTAAAAACAATCCATACATAATAATTAATCATGCTAGCTGAAGTGTTCATAACAATTAATTATATTCGTTAGCGGAAGTGTTCATAATATCTATTAACAAAATACAATCCCCGACAAACTCATTCTAATGATTTGATACTTAACCAAAGAAGAAATATTATCAGTACTGATAAGCCAACATTTCCATTTTTCCTTTTATCCTCTGATCCTGGATCTCGTTCTCCTGTATCTGGAACTCATGATAAATAATACAAAAAGAAAACAGAGGTTAAGTCTTTAAGGATTTAGTGAGTGAATAACAATGATTTTTCCTGTATATAATAACAAATAATGCAATCTGTCGATATGATATGCCATGTAACAAGAGATAACACTGCGATCAAATAAGATTTCAATGAAACGATGACATTTACGACTTGAGAATGAATATTGTGAGCTAAAGAGGTGGCTCCCACCCGACATTAAGGTGTAGCACTTTTCCCCACGTATCCAGATCAGAAAATATGATCAACGAAACAAAGACGAATTAGGACAATAGAATGAATATCGTGTGGCTCCCACTCGACATTTAGATGTAGCACTTTCCCCACGTAGTCGAAGACGATCCAATACAAACATTCATTTACGAGCCGAGGTGAACCATTCTCTGGACCAATACGATGCGTGTTGTTCAGATGAACCATATAGAACTCTCATCCGTTGTTCATTGGACTCACTTTTCAGGCTGAGACCACGTTGTCCGGTGGACTCATGTCCATGGCTCCATTCATTCATTCATTCAAGGGAATAGATTAGCGATAAACACGGTACTTTCATATGCAGACAATATGATCATGAAACATTATAATGAACAACATGATAACATAAATGGAAGGTACGATATTGAATAAACATTTAAGTAAGTTCCAGGCCAAATGTCAAAGAGGCTATATAGAAAAAAATCGGTAATACACTTCACCTCATTATGTTATCTTGACTTGATTGGCTCGATTTTGAACTCAAATGCCAATAACATTCCTATGAACATAATATAAGGTAATTTATAATGGTTATCAAGGTATGGTTTAACATTTTTAAGAATCATTTTTGTATGAAACTTATCCGGGTAATTTTAATCAAACATTTGAAAATTCATTAAAAATCAAGTTTAAGTCGAAACTTCACGAAACTTTCCAGAAATGCCTTAAATCAGTCCAGCAACGTTCACCGACCGGAATTTCGTCAAACTCGTCAGCGCGTGAGTTACACACTCGCCGTCGTGCCGGCGCGTGGCCGTGTTACGGCCGCTACGCACGGCTGAAATTTTTACAGCGGGTTCGCCTCGTTTCGATCTACAACTTTCGTATAGAAACCATTTTGAAATTCGCAACCGATTTTGCCCAGATTTTGAGTTTTCGAAATGATTACCCATGGTAATTCATTCGCAGAAAATACTATTTCCGATGAGTTTTACGACCAACGTCAGCCACATATGTAAAGTAAAACATATTTGGAACACTCTTTGTTTGTAAAACATTTTTGAAATCTATTTAAAAGGTGTGAAATTGTGATATCCCCGAAATAATTAATTGTAATTTGGGCATTAATTATGTTATGTGATTATTTATGGTGATAATTAAATTATGTGTTAGAATTAATTGATGTGAGAAATGCTTAGTCACATGGTGGGCGTGACCTGGTAATGCATTTCGGGGTGCATGTTATGCATGTTGGGTAATTGGGTGTTAACATGGTTTAATTGTGATGGTTAATAATTATTGGGTAAAGCATGTATTCAATTGAGGTTTTGGTGCATTTTTGGAAAATGCTTTTAAAATATTATGTTGGGGATATTTTATATGTCATGCTAAATACATGGGTTTGTTTTTAATTAAACACCTTTACCCTTTACCCCATTACCCCACTCTTTACCCTCAATCATCCAAACCCTTCCCCCAAAAACCCAAACCATCGACCAAAAAGAGGAGGAGGAAGAGGAGGAGCTTGGTTGCTTGATTCTTGACATCTTTGAAGCTTCAAGTGGTATGGATCCCTCCTAGTATGATTTTGTTATGATTTGTTTTGAAATGGGTTGGTTTGTGTTGGTGATTTTGGAAAATTAAATGGTTTTTGGTTGAGTTGTGGGTTGTTATTGAGTAGTGGATTTTGTTGTGTTAAATGGTGGTTTTATGATGTTTTTGTAGTGTTGAGTTGTTGGGATGTCCTTGGTTTAAGATGTGTTGGTTTATTTGGTAGTTTTATGCTCAAAAATGGAGTTTTCCCGAAAATATCACAGCGACCGATCGATCGGTTGCAATGCAGCGATCGATCGGTGCAAGTGCGTAGCGAGGGGTAATATTTATGTATTTACCGAGCGATCGGTGAGAGTGAACGATCGATCGGTGTGTGGCTAGTGATCGATCGGTAGCTTGGACCGATCGATCGGTGAAAGGCCGTAGCTAAATTCATAATTCGGATGTTTACCGATCGATCGGTAGCTTGGACCGATCGATCGGTAGAGCGATTTTGCTGAAAATTATTTTCTTGTCTTAATTGATGGATTTTTTTGGTATTGGTTTTTAAACTGGCTTCTAATATTGGTTTGTGTGAATGTGTAGAACCATCCCAGGTGGCAACACATCCAAGGAGATAAAGTCTCTCCATTTTGGAACTAAGGTACGTAGTGAAAAGTACGTGCATTGGACCGTAAAACGTATTTATACACATTGAATTGGTTATGCATTATGGTTGCATACATGGTCTTAATTATGCATTATGGTTGCATACATGGTTGGATATGCATTATGGTTGCATGTGTATATTGGATGCATTGGTGCATGTGATTCTGAGTTATATTCCAGTGATGAGGAATACTTGCCGCCTTCATGTCGAAGCGATGATAGAATACTTGCCGCTGTCATATTATAGCAATGAAGAATATTTGACGCAAATTTGTCGAAGCGAAGGATCATGCCGCTGTCATATTACCATTGCGAGGGATATTATGCCGCTAATATGTCGAAGCGAGGGGTATTAATGCCGCTGTCATGTAAACGCGAGGGGTATTATGCCACTGATATAATAAGACTGGAAATGGCCATTGGTATACATGGAATGGATGCATGTCATGACATACATTATTGGTATTATAATCCATTGATTATGATCGTGGTACAGGGACAACCAAAGGGAGCTTTTAAATGTATTAAACACAGGAAGTGAATCGTATTTACGGTTTATGCATTTGAATTACAATCATATTATTGTGAATATGGTTTATATTCATGCTCATGGTTTTGGGGTTGTTCCTGTAGGTACTTTTGGGCGGACGGGCTAAGGCGGGTTGATGCGGTGAGCTAGAGAGGAGTGCTTTTGGCATAACAGGCTTAATTCTTTTGCATAGTCTCTACTCTAGGAGTAGTGTAAAGCTATAGGATTAACATTCAATTGATTGGGAATGTAATTAATCCCTTTTGAAAATTTTATTTTGGCCTGTAATCTTAACGGCTCAAGGCATCAATACGAACTTTATATTCCTTAGATGTTTGTTAGCTCTATTACGCCTTTAATCCGCACTTAAGGAACTAGGGTCCTTACATTAGTGGTATCAGAGCCAGGTTAGAGAACCCGGGAATGAGTGAAGGGTAGCCTTAGCATGGTTGGCTAGGTATTTACATTTGGGGCATGTTTATGCATGTGGCGCATGTTTGTGTATACAATTGTTATACTAACATGCTTATTGTCATTCATATTATCTAACAGTATGGCATATATATTGTTTGGAATTGTTGTTAACCCTTGTGTTACAGCATGTCGGCTATGAATTTGGGGAACCTCAATGAAGAGGTGGGTGATGTTGGAAGTGTTAATGCAAGCATAGCTCAGACAAATCCTTTACCTCCACCGCTGTGGGAGTGGAACCGGTAGCACAGTTGCTGTGATATCCCCAAAATGATTAATTGCAATTTGGGCATTAATTGTATTTATATGATTAATCATTGTGGTAATTAATTGATTATGTGCTGGATTTATTTGATGTGTGGAAATGCATGGTCACATGATAGAGTGACCCGGGAGGGCATTTCAGGGTACATGTTGTGCATGTTTGGAAAATTATTATTAGCATGATTTATTTGCCATGGTTAGCAATTAATTGGAAATCATGAGTTTAATTGATATTTTGGTGCATTGTGGTGAAATGCCTTTTAAATATCATGTTGGGGTGTTTTATACACCATGGGTTTGTGAAATGCTTTTAATTAAAACCCAACCCCTTTTATACCCCAACCCCACCCTACCTTTACCTCACTTTCATTTTACTTTACCAAACCACCCAAACCCTTCCTTTTTCTCCCATTTTCGAGTTGGAGCTTAAAAGTGGAGAGAAACCTTTCCAAAAATCTTGTTTTGTGGAGTTTATTGGGAGATTTGAAGTCCCCAAGAGGTATGGATGCCTCATTGTTGATTTTGTAGTGTTTTATTTGATTTTGGAAATGGTTTAAATGGGTTTGTGTTGGGTTGTTGTGGTTTTGGTTTAATGTTGGATTTTTGAGGTGCTTTAAGTGTTTATGGAAGGGTATTATGTATTTGATGTTGTTGGTTTGTTGGTAGGGGAGTTGGAATGGGTTGGAATGAAGTTTTGGAGCATTAATGGCGATTTTTCGCGATACAGGGCTCGGCGATCGATCACCCGTTTTTGGCGATCGATCGCGAAGAGGCAGTGCGCTCCAGAAGCATTTGGCGATCGATCGCCACATTTGGGCGATCGATCGGCGAGGGTGGCGATCGATCGTGCCAAATGTGGCGATCGATTGCCGAAGGAACAAAAATTCATGTTCGGACAGTGTGATCTCGCGATCGATCGGCCCTTTGCCGCGATCGATCGCGAGTTATAAAATATGGTGTTTTTGGATTTTATTGTAGGATTTTTGGTATCGGACTATTATTGGGTTCTAATATCTATTTGTGTGAATATGTAGAACCATCCCAGGTGGCGACACAGCCAAGGAATTGAAGTCCTACCACACCTACTTTTTGGAAAGGTACGTAGAGGACGTACGGGCAACCAACGGTACATGTATCTAATATACTCATTGTTTATGCATTGTGGATATATATGTGATTATGCATTGTGGATGCAAATACATGTTGAATTATGCATGATGATTGTAGATGCATATGATTATTGGTGCACATCCCATGAGTCGTGGTCATCCCTTGATGATTTTAATGCTTGCCGCTATTTGTTTTGGTTCCGCTAAATGTGAAGCGAGGGGTGGGAGCGCCGCATGTTACATTTGAGCGTGGTTATCATATAGGGCGAGGAAAGGATATTTGCCGCTCAATGTGAGGCGAGGGGTGGGAGTACCGCATGTCCATTGAAGCGAGGTTATTCTATGCCGCCTATATGTAAATAAGCGAGGGGCATTAAAATACATTGTGATGAACAGATTAGGGAATGGTGACCGGTATTTGATAATGATGAGATGGTATTGTGTCATGACATGTGTAGACCATTAAAAATAATCTATTGATTATACTCATGAGTTATGGTACAGGGACAACCAAACTGTAAGCGTTTTGAAATGCATGGGAAAACAGGAAGTGTTTTAATTGTGTTTTATGCATTTACGCTTTATATTCATATTGTGTTGAATATGAATGATATTATTGCTCATGTTTGGGGGTTGTCCTTGTAGGTACTTTTGGCATGATATGAAGGGGGCTAAGACGGGTTGAGACCGTGAGCTTGAAGATCACTTTTGGTAGATGAAGGACAGGATTATTTTGTATAGTGTCTACTCTAGGAGTAGTGTAAAACTATAATTGATAACATTCTTTTGATGGGGAATGTAATTAATCCATTGTTAGTCCTCATTTTGGCATGTAACTTTTAGGCTCATAGCCTCAACACGATTAATTTACTCTGATCATTTATATTAGTTCTAATTATGCCTTTGATCCGCACTTAATGATTAGGGTCCTTACAGTTGCTGTTGCCTGGGGAGCTTAGTCTTACTCAGTTTCTGACTTTCCACCCGCCCATGTTTGAGGGGACAGAGACAGGGGAAGAGGCCGAAGAGTTGCTACAGAGACTGGAACAGATATTTGTGTCCGCTCCTTGTGCTAGGACGGCTTGGTTAAGGCTAGCGGAGTTCCAACTAGCTAAGAAATCTACCATGTGGTGGAAGACGACTGTGATGGAGTTGAGAGCCCAAGGTATGGTGATTGACTGGACCTTATTTAGAACCGATTTCTAAACATGCACTTCTCTGCTGCGGCTAGGCAAACTAAGGAGGATGAATTCACGAACCTGAAACAAGGGAGCATGACAGTCTCGGACTATGCCATGCACTACTCATCACTATTGAGGCATGTTCCTCACATCGCTACAAACGAGCATGCCAAGATGATGCACTTTTTGAAAGGACTGCGACCGGAACTATTTAACTGGGTTATTTTCAACAACCCGACATCTTTTGATGATGCGCTTATTAGAGTGGAGTTGGCAGAGATAGGGGTGGGTGCTTATACTGATGTCGTGCCCCCACCAGTTCCATCACAAAGATCTTCATCTGAGAATCTGAGGCCCCGGGGAGGATCTTTTAAGTCACGTGGGACTTCTTCTTTTTCCCGGTTTAGCGGAAGGCGGCCGGATAGCCGGAAGCAAGGGGACCGGAGGGGTGGTGCATCTACTTTTGGGGGACCAACTCAAGCTAGTAGGGTTGGAGATGTTAAGTGCCACTTTTGCGGAGGGCCGCATTTGATGCGTGATTGTTCTGCGTGCTACATATGTGGCAAGCAGGGCCACATTGCTCGACGTTGTCCCAATCGGGAAAGACAGATGGATCTTAGGGAAGGCCGAGGGAGGTTTTCTAGTGGGACGATGCAGCAGAGGCAACCGATGGTGCCTCGACATATGGGAGGATAGGCGATGAGGCCATCTTAGGGACAGGTCTATGCACTGACCAGGGAGCAGGCCGATGCAGCTCCAGAGGAGGTGATAGCTGGTACGTGCATCTTATTTACATATTCCGCCTTTATTTTGATAGACACAGGTGCTTCACACTCCTTTGTGTCTGCGGATTTTGTTGAGAGACATCATATGTGCACATCTCCGTTGCCCACGTCTCTATTGGTCTCGACACCCACCGGAAAGAAAGTTGTTGCTGATCCGTTTCTGATGGACTGCCTCATTTATTTTGAGGGCAATGTGATAAAGGCAGATTTGATTGTTTTGGGTATGTCAGACTTCGATTGCATTATGGGCATCGACATTCTGAACAGATATCAAGCAGTAGTGGATTTTCGGCAGAGGGCAGTTCGGTTCAGGTCTGATTTGGGGTTTCAGTGGACTTTTTATGGGAACGGTTCTCGTGCGAAGCTTCCGTTGATTTCGGGAATCAAAATGTCCCAATTATTGGAACGTGGACACACGGGCTATCTTATCTATGCCGTGGACACGAAGGGAAAGAGTAAAGAGTTAAGAGTTGAGGATGTACCAGTGGTCATAGAATTTGCTGATGTGTTCCCGGAGGAGATTCCAGGTTTTCCACCGGCTAGAGAAGTCGAGTTTGGGATTGAATTATTACCGGGGACATCCGCTATCTCTCGTGCCCCTTACAGAATGGCACCGGCGGAGTTAAGGGAATTGAAGGAGCAGTTGCAGGAGCTCCTTGACAAAGGATATATACGCCCTAGCATATTGCCTTGGGGTACACCGGTTCTTTTTGTGAAGAAGAAGGATGGTTCGATGCATTTGTGGATCGATTACCGGCAACTGAATAAGGCCATGGTAAAGAACAAGTATCCTCTCCCAAGGATTGATGACTTATTTGATCAATTGCAGGGTACTAAACTGTATAGCAAGATTGACTTGAGATCTGGTTACCACCAAATACGGGTCAGGGAGGAGGATGTACAGAAAACAGCATTTCGGACTCGATATGGGCACTACGAGTTCCTAGTTATGCCGTTCGGTGTGACGAACGCCCCGGCTGTCTTTAAGAGCTTGATGAACAGAGTGTTCCAACCTTATCTGGATCAGTTCGTCATCGTGTTTATTGACGACATACTCATCTACTCCCGGAGTGAGGAAGAGCACGTGAAACACTTGAGGACAGTGCTCCAGATCCTCAGAGATCATCAGTTGTTTGCCAAACTCAGCAAGTGTGAGTTCTGGCTGAGCAGTGTAGTGTTTCTGGGGCATGTTATATCTAGCAGTGGGATATCAGTCGATCCTAGGAAGATTGAGGCTGTGATGGAGTGGGCTGCACCCACTTCTGTGCCCGAGATACGAAGTTTTCTTGGTTTGGCCGGTTATTATCGGCGCTTCGTTGAGGGATTTTCGAAGATTGACAAGCCGTTGACACAGTTGACCCAAAAGGGAGTACCATTCTTTTGGTCTGAGGCTTGTGAGCAAAGCTTCCAAGAGTTGAAGCATCGATTGACGACGGCGCCTGTGTTGGTGATTCCCACGGAGAACAAGAGGTTTGTTCTATACACTGACGCATCACTACAGGGCTTGGGAGGTGTATTGATGCAAGATAAGCATATGGTAGCTTATGCATCGAGGTAATTGAAGCCGCATGAGGCTAGGTACCCAATCCATGATTTGGAATTGGTGGCTATTATCTTTGCCCTGATGACTTGGAATTGGCGTTATTTGTATGGTACATCTTTTACCATATACACGGATCATAAGAGCCTGAAATTCTTATTTACTCAGGCTGAGTTGATTATGCGTTAGAGGAGATGGATGGATTACTCAAGGACTACGACTGTGAGATAGAGTACCATCCGGGGAAAGCTAAGTTGACGGCAGACGCCTTGAGTCGGAAGGTAAAGAGTACTCCTGAGGATGCCAAGTACTTATCGACTATGATGACTTCTTGTTGCCATCTGGGCTATGATTTTGATGTGGATGCATCGTCGGTATGGGTATCGACTTTATTGGCAGAGCCGGACATCTATGAGAACATCAGGAAAGCCCAGAAAACGGATGATGAGGTCCAGAGATGGTCATCATTGGTACTTCAGGGTCAGCCATCAAAGTTCAGAGTGGCTGAGGATGGTTCTTTGAGACTCGGTAACCGTTGGGTAGTTCCGAGTACGCCGGAGTTGCGTAGAGGGATCTTGGAACGAGCTCATAGTAGCCGATTTAGTATCCACCCAGGAGGGAGAAAAATGTATAAGGACCTATGTGATCTGTTCTGGTGGAAACGGATGAAGCGTGATGTGATCGCTTTTGTCAAGAGGTGTTTGATCTGTCAGCGGGTTAAGGCAGAGAGGCAGAGACCTGTTGGCGAGCTAAGGAGCTTAGAGATACCGGAATGGAAGTGGGAGCACATATCTATGGACTTTGTGACCCACTTGCCGAGGACTACTTCTGGTTGTGATGCCATTTGGTGATCATTGATAGGCTGACGAAGGTAGCTCACTTTATTCCCTACAGTATGACGTACACATACTTGAGGATGGCTCAGCTGTATGTCTGGGACATAGTGAGACTACATGGGATTCCGGTGTATATTGTATCTGACAGAGATCCGCGGTTTGCATCTCATTTCTAGGGAGGTCTTCAGTCAGCTTTGGGTACTGAGGTGAGGTTGAGCACAACCTATCATCCCCAGACGGATGGTCAGACTGCGCGTACAATACAGAGGCTCGAGGACATGCTACGAGCTTGTGTATTAGAGTTTGATGCCTCATGGCAAGATTCATTGGCCTTGGTAGAGTTCTCTTACAATAATAGCTACCAGACGAGTATTCAGATGGCTCCGTTTGAGGCTCTGTATGGTTGGCGTTGTAGGTCGCCATTGTACTGGGATGATTTGACCAGTAAAGCAGTATGAGGACCCGAACTGATTCGGGAAATGGAGGGTAAGATAAAGGTTATCCGTCAGAAAATTAAGGCAGCCCAGGACAGGCAGGTAGCCTATGCAAATAAACGGCGAAGACCGCTGGAGTTCCAGTTGGGAGAAAGGGTTTTTTTGAAGATCTCACCTTTCAGGGGTGTTGTGCGGTTTGGTATGCGTGGGAAATTGTCTCCGAGGTATGTGGGACCGTATGAGATTTTAGAGCGCATCAGCACCTTGGCTTACCGTTTGGCACTGCCACCGTCATTGTCTGATATTCACGACGTGTTCCATGTATCTATGCTGCGAAAATATGAGCCGGATCCGTCACATGTGCTACAGCCTTCTGAGGTACAGTTAGATTCTGATGTATCCTATGAGGAACGGCCAGTCAGGATTCTGGATAGAGTTGATCGCAGACTTCGGAACAAAGTGATACCGATGGTCAAGGTTCAGTGCGATCGCATGGGTGTCGAGGAGGCCACGTGGGAGACGGAGTGGCATATGGTGCAGCACTACCCGTAACTATTTTCTGGTATGTGATTTATGTTTGGTTTCGTTTTAGGTAAGTGCATGCGATTTCGTGGGCGAAATCTTATAAGTAGGGGAGTATTGTGATATCCCCGAAATAATTAATTGCAATTTGGGCATTAATTATGTTATGTGATTATTTATGGTGATAATTAAATTATGTGTTAGAATTAATTGATGTGAGAAATGCTTAGTCACATGGTGGGCGTGACCTGGTAATGCATTTCGGGGTGCATGTTATGCATGTTGGGAAATTGGGTGTTAACATGGTTTAATTGTGATGGTTAATAATTATTGGGTAAAGCATGTATTCAATTGAGGTTTTGGTGTATTTTTGGAAAATGCTTTTAAAATATCATGTTGGGGATATTTTATATGTCATGCTAAATACATGGGTTTGTTTTTAATTAAACACCTTTACCCTTTACCCCATTACCCCACTCTTTACCCTCAATCATCCAAAACCTTCCCCCAAAAACCCAAACCATCGACCAAAAAGAGGAGGAGGAAGAGGAGGAGCTTGGTTGCTTGATTCTTGACATCTTTGAAGCTTCAAGTGGTATGGATCCCTCCTAGTATGGTTTTGTTATGATTTGTTTTGAAATGGGTTGGTTTGTGTTGGTGATTTTGGAAAATAAAATGGTTCTTGGTTGAGTTGTGGGTTGTTATTGAGTTGTGGATTTTGTTGTGTTAAATGGTGGTTTTATGATGTTTTTGTAGTGTTGAGTTGTTGGGATGTCCTTGGTTTAAGATGTGTTGGTTTATTTGGTAGTTTTATGCTCAAAAATGGAGTTTTCCCGAAAATATCACAGTGACCGATCGATCGGTGGCAATGCAGCGATCGATCGGTGCAAGTGCGTAACGAGGGGTAATATTTCTGTAGTTACCGATCGATCGGTGAGAGTGAACGATCGATCGGTGTGTGGATAGCGATCGCTCGGTGAGAGTGAACGATCGATCGTGAAAGGCCGTAGCTAAATTCATAAATTCGGATGTTTGCCGATCGATCGGTAGAGCAATTTTGCTGAAAATTATTTTCTTGGCTTAATTGATGGATTTTTTTGGTATTGGTTTATAAATTGGCTTCTAATATTGGTTCGTGTGAATGTAGAACCATCCCAGGTGGCAACACAGCCAAGGAGATAAAGTCTCTCCATTTTGAAACTAAGGTACGTAGTGAGAAGTACGTGCATCGGACCGTAAAACGTATTTATACACATTGAATTGGTTATGCATTATGGTTGCATACATGGTCTTAATTATGCATTATGGTTGCATACATGGTTGGATATGCATTATGGTTGCATGTGTATATTGGATGCATTGGTGCATGTGATTGTGAGTCGAGATTATATTCCAGTGATGAAGAATACTTGCTGCCTTCATGTCGAAGCGATGATAGAATACTTGCCGCTGTCATATTATAGCGATGAAGAATATTTGCCGCAAATATGTCGAAGTGAAGGATCATGCCGCTGTCATATTACTATTGCGAGGGATATTATGCCGCTAATATGTCGAAGCGAGGGGTATTAATGCCGCTGTCATGTAAACGCGAGGGGTATTATGCCACTGATATAATAAGACTGGAAATGGCCATTGGTATACATGGAATGGATGCATGTCATGACATACATTATTGGTATTATAATCCATTGATTATGATTGTGGTACAGGGACAACCAAATGGAGCTTTTAAATGTATTAAACACAGGAAGTGAATCGTATTTACGGTTTATGCATTTGAATTACAATCATATTATTGTGAATATGGTTTATATTCATGCTCATGGTTTTGGAGTTGTTCCTGTAGGTACTTTTGGGCGGACGGGCTAAGGCGGGTTGATGCGGTAAGCTAGAGAGGAGTGCTTTTGGCATAGCAGGCTTAATTCTTTTGCATAGTCTCTACTCTAGGAGTAGTGTAAAGCTATAGGATTAACATTCAATTGGTTGGGAATGTAATTAATCCCTTTTGGAAATTTTATTTTGGTCTGTAATCTTAACGGCTCAAGGCATCAATACAAACTTTATATTCCTTAGATGTTTGTTAGCTCTATTACGCCTTTAATCCGCACTTAAAGAACTAGGGTCCTTACAGAAATCGAAGCTTGAATATGCTACCTTGAAATAGGTTTCTGAGATTCTTGCAGCACATTATTCTTCATGTTCTTGAATTTTCTGGGCAATATCAGCTTGTGATTTTTCAAACCTCCCTTACAGAAGATGATCTGGGTATGTGAGGAGTGTTGTGAAATATTTTCGGAATTTTCAGAATTTTCGGACAAGCTTTGGTAATTTTCCTCATAATTTTCTCTATTGCCACCATATTTTCTACATAATTCCTACACACTATTTCTCCTATTTTTCCAACATCTCTACCTGAAATTTTTGTGGGTTAAATCTGATGAAAATGGGTGGGTTTTTATAGGCAAAGTGGAAGGGCACAAGCCACAATTGGGGAGACTTGTGTCTTGGCCAAGAAGTGACAAGTGCTAAGCTAAAGATTAATATTTTAATCTTTTAAATACTATATTTATTATTTAATACATTTTTGTTCTATTAATAATATTTAAGTTGTTTTACAATGAATTTATCTACTTTGTACAATGAATTTATCTACTTTGTACATATCTTAGAGTAGCAAATAAAATTTATAAATCATTTATTAATAATTTTTTTTATTCTTTTGGTACTTTTAATTGTTTAAACTATCATTATTCTTGTATCTATTTTATTGGTATGTATGTTTAGGTATAAAATATATTAATACAAGTTATATTATATACTTTTTTTTTCTTTTATGGGTAAAGTTTTTAAAGAATATTATTTTAACCAAAATTAAATATTCATACTCAAGAATATAAATATATTTTCCTCTAATCCTTTACATAATTTTAATATTAAAAGTAATATATAGATTTACTTTGTGAATAATTTTAGTTATTGGTAAGTTTCACAAATTTACAATTTTCAATATATAGTTATATTGTTTATCCTTTCTTTTATTATCTATTTTGATGTATGGATTTTTAATATATTAATATGATTCTTTTAGTAACATTTAAGATAACTTCAAATTATTTTTGTCAAATTTTGTAATTGAGATTTTAGGGGTATTACAATCTTCCCTCCTTCAAGGAATCTGGTCCCCAGATTCCATCATTGTCACGGCAGAACCTGAAGCTTTAAGCTAGAATCTTCTTAATAATACGTACTTCAATTCCTAACTCCTTTCAACTTGAATTTTGTAATTTATTCATCAAGGTTCTTCATCAGGTTGATCTTTTATAAATGATTCTCTCCGGATCTTCTTGTTGACGTCAAGTCGAGAAAACGACACTTGTGATTTTTCAGTTTCTGATATGCATCCCCGGTTTACCTCTTAGTTGTGAATAGTGACCACCTCGAACCCTTAGTTACTTATTTATCATCATTAGTATTATTATTTTTATTATTATTTCTGATTATGCATAGGGTTTTCTTATTCGTATTTAAACATTAATCCAGAAGATAGTTTAAGGTAATTTCTACATCTCTACGAAGAGACCAATAAACATCTAAAAGAATTCTAAGACTGTTATGGTGTTGATTAGGGATTTGGATATGTCATGTCTTCATCAGTCGAAGCTAATATCATAGTTCAAAATATTTATTATTGCTATTATTGTTATGGTTTTATTTTAATATAAGTTTAGCATAAATTAACAAATCATTTTATTCATTCCGAGTAACTACGTTAGGTCAACAAAATACTATTGATGCTCATAAGTAATATCTTCTAATGTACCTAACTAGTGATCTTAATATTCAACTACTGACAGTTATTATCTAATGGGAGTTTGACTTGCCTTAAGAGATATCAATTACGGTTGTTGGGTTGGTGTCTTCTTTCTCTGACGAGTGTGTATTCTTTAGAATAAGGAAAGAGATTGAGTAGAGGAACTCCCGAAACTTTGGCGATCTCAGATGTGTCGATAATAATGATCAGTATCCAGAGAAGAATGAAGGAGTATAAGCGAAAGCCATTGGTCCGAGAAGGAATATATATATATTTTTTAGTCCACTCTGGAGGAATGAAAGTAGGGTATAGGCAATCAAAGAAGCTAACTATCATCAACAACAAAATTTTGATGTCAAGTTCTAATGTGTCATTTACCAGATTCGAAATGAGGTATAAATTGACAAAGAAACTGACGGGAGTAGCTTACGCCGCAAAAGACCTCTGGATGAAAAGATTGAGTGAACTTCAAAGGGAAGAAATGTTAGACTCAAATCCAATCCAAGATAACGATTATGTTTAGACTTTTCTCTCTGGTTGCTAAATTTACCTCGGTATAAAAATAATAATAATCATTAAGAATAGTATGATTATATTTGGGTTTAGAATAATATATTCTTAGATTAAACCAATAAATGATAATGTCTGAAGATAGTAAGAATTCATTCAAGTATATAATGAGGAAAACCACGTTTGGGTTCATATGAATTATCTGGGTTTAAAGTAGAGGATACTCCGTAAGTACGAGAATTTTTTAGTATATTTCATAACTAGCTACCAAGATGTTACAAATCATGAAATGGAATGCAAGATGAATTTGATCTTAGGCATTATACAAATATAGAAGGAACAAATTCAAATTATGAGACCCTTATTCCTTTTTGGTCATAAGCATCAAATTTGGTACGATAAATAGTGCTTAGGTTTATAAGATCTACGATATAAATATGGAAAATTTTTAGGAAAAGTTTCATACAATTTTGAGACAATTTACTTTTGGGTTAATAATATACTTCTTATTCATTCTTGGAACTTAAGCATATAATGCTATATTAATTATTGGAATATAGGATGAGATATATCGATATCTTCTTAGGATTTATAAGATAGATGTGTTGGCATTCATTGGAGTATTAAGTATCTTGTATCTCACTTCATTAAGGATATAAGCATTAATAGATGAATTATAGAAATAGAAGTAATTGATAGGGATTAGAAATATGAGCATTTGGTTAAAATAAGATATTATAAGATTTGGATTTTAAGTATAATAAAATCATAAAGAATGTTATGATTCCTATATTGGATATCAATTATATAATCATTTTTGCTAAAATAAGAAATGGTAAATTTCTACTTTTGGGATAAAAAAAATCGTGCTTAGACTTATAGTGAAATATGATGGATAATATTGTGCGACTTCAGCATCGTATCTGACCGAGATCCCGATTTGTATCGCGCTTCTGGAAGAGTTTTCAACAAGCTATGGGAACTAAGATAACTCTTAGCACAGTTTATCACCCGCAAACCAATGGCCAGAAAGAGAGAACAAACCAAACCCTCGAGGATATGTAGTTGTACCATATATTTCAGGGCAAATTGGAGTGAACTATTGCCCATGATTGAATTCGCATACAACAACAGCTATCATAGCAATATTGGGATAAAGCCGTTTGAAGCACTTTATGGGCGTAAATGTCGATCACCTTTATATTGGGATGAAGTTGGAGAAAAAGTTGTCACCGGGCCTGAGCTTGCGCAAGCTACAATTGACAAGGTCAAGATCATTAGAGATAGGCTCAAGTCAGCTCAAGATCGACAGAAATGTTGGACCGACATGAAGAGAAGACCAATGAAACTCGAAGTTGGTGATAATGTGTATGTGAAGATTTCACCAATGAATGGAGTAATTCGATTTGACAAGGCCGAAAAATTGAATCCAAGATACGTAGAACCCTTCAAAATCTTAGAGAAGGTGGGAACATTGGCATACCGACTAGCTTTACCACCTAATCTATCAAGGATCCCCAATATCTTCCACGTATCTCAGCTAAGGAAGTACATCTCCGATCCAAATAACGTCCTAGAAGCAGAACCCTTAGTAACTCAAGGGAACTTGGATGAAACTCTGAAATATGATGAAATTCAAATTCGAATCGTAGATTCAAAGGATCAAGTGTTGAGAAAAAGATTTATCCCTTATGTCAAAGTCCAATGGTCCAACCATACCGAACGATAAGCTACATGGGAACTAGATGAAAGCATGCGAAAAAAAATATCCCTATTTTTTTAACGATCAAGATAACTCAAGTTTCGAGGACTAAACTTCTCATATGGAGAGAGGAATGTGAGAACCCACCCCAAACCTCATAAGCAACCAACATGGTAGTTTATGCATGTAATCACCTAATGCATATTCATGCATGCAAATTATTGAGCATTAACGAAAGTATAATCTTAATGTATTGAAATGATAATAATGAAATGCATGTTACACCAATTATGTATGTAACTACCATTTTTTAATACATTGAAGACAAATTAATAAGAATGGCAAAAGACTTAGTCTTGCAAACTGTATTGAAATGATAATAACGAAATGCATGTTACACCAATTATGTATGTAACTACCATTTTTTAATACATTGAAGACAAATTAATAAGTATGGCAAAAAACTTAGACTTGCAAATGGATGGCAAAGACTTGCATTAGGATGACATGGCAAGACTTGCATTGCAAATGGGAAGACTTGCAAATAAATTGGGAAGAATGGCACAAGACTTGGAAACATGGGAAGACTTGGCAAGGAGAAAATTTCATAAATTTCATCTATAAATTGTATCAAAAATTTCATTTGGGAACAAAGAAAATACTATCAAACAAAACTATTGTTTCTAGTTGTATGAGCAAGGAAAAAATGAAGATTTTGAAGCTTTTTGCAACCTACATAATCAAGTAAGTGGGCTTCTTTTGTTATATTATCATTTCTTTTCGACAATGTATGTATACTTGAAAAATTCAGTCGAATATGTGAACTATTTTAAAAACTATGATGTCATTAAAATTCTGAATATCGGGAGATAAGTGCTATGCGAAGCAACGTGCTATGTACGTGTGAGCCACCTCTTGAACCAATGGGGCAAGTGTTATACGTGCGTGAGCCACCTCTTGAATTCGTAGAATACTCTCGTTTAGAATATATATTTATACATATTCATAAATCATGGGGACGTGCTATATATTTTCAAATTACAGAAAATTACACCTGATCAAAATCACAAGGGAGTAGTTAATTTGACCGAACCTTGGGTTAAATTGACACATGGTAAAATTATTCAAATTGACTTTCTAATTTTATGTGCAGATTACCTATATATTATTCTTTATGCGCAAATTAACACATATGTTATTATTCACGACCATTTTACCTCATATGTTATTTTTAGATGCATTTTACTCAATGATACAATTGACATTTTAACATGTAATTTCAAATCTCATACCTATAAGAAGGCTTGTATCGCACAAATCATACGTGGATGGGGTTTTTGCATCTATTCACAAATAATAGGGGATAAACTTTTTATTTTACATCATAATGAGTAAATTATTTATTTAAAAAATCATATGGATGTTCCGTGCCAAAAACCCAAGAAATGTTGATCGTATAATGTAATTATATAATTGTCTATAAAAGATGTATAATTCACGTAAAAAGAATATAGAAGTTTTATATGTAAAATAATCTATAATATTTCCAACTTTCTAAGGATATAATTAATATTATTTTGGAAGGCGTCATCTTTATCATTGTTGTATTGGTTTGTTATTGGCTTTATTGCTTTAGTTTTTGCTTTTCTTCTAGGAATAAGGAATTCTATAATTTATCCTTCTTTGTTTTGGAAAGGTGTGAAATTTTTTGCGTTTACCGCAATTCGAACTCGAGTCTTCCCACTCTCTCTGGCTAATGTCGGAAGGTCTATATTTGATCAGTCTACTCAGACGTTCTATGAGACTTGTCTTTAAATGCTAAAACTAATTTGAATAAGCTATACACAATTTGAATAATCTATACACAAATGAAACAATTTGAATAATTAAGTATCTAATTTTTTGTATTAATTTAAAATAATAACATTTTATATAGTACACATTAAAGAAATACTGTCTTATTATTATTCATTGTTAAATAAATCGGTTCATTTTATATAGCAACTCATATATTCTATTATATTTACTAAATATATATATAGTCAGGGACATATCACATATTAGGAATATTCTATGCTACCCCATGGGGTAGTACCCCATTGGGGTACATCCAACCATTCATTGGGAATATTCCCAATGATGTTAAGTGGGAATATTCCCAATGAATGGTTGAATGTACCTCATGGACACTACCCAATGGGGTAGCATAGAATATTTCCACATATTAATGGACGATTTGTGGTCCCATCATAGAAGATTAGAATGAAAGTGTAATCATTTGATTTTGTTGAGTGTGTAGGTATAAAGTTTCTGGATGTATCTTTGGGTATAACAATAGATAAAGTAACAACTGACTCAATAAATGAATGTCGATGCGAGATTCATAATCTCCGTTCTTAAAACGGTATTGTCTCGCAATGATGCTTATAATTTCAAAAAATGTCAATTCGTTTTCCAAGATACAACGAAGATGACTTGTAATAGAAGCGCTTCAAATCACGAGTACTTAAACACCAAAGGCGTAAAAACACTCAAACTTTAGAACAAAATGATATAGGATGAAGTATGCACATGTTGCTTCTTAATCTTGTGTTTTAATATGAAAAATCATATCTAGTTCGAAAAATGGGTTGTTCTATTTATATTAAACAAAAAGTATCACCAAAATACATCATTTGGAAGCAACCATTCATAAAAAACCCATCAAAACGCGAAGGGATGCACCCTCCAGAAAATCGGCACAGATCGCTGCCCATCTGCCAAGTTCTGCCACTGGCGATCGATCGCCGCTTTTGGCAGCGATCGGTCGTCGCCTCCAGAACTTTCTACTTTCTACACTATGCAGTGATCGGTCGCTGCCTCCAACAGCCAACGTGCTTGATTTTTCCTTTCATTCTTTTTTGTAATGCTTAATTTCAATTCTTAAGCAATTTTTCCAACTGAGTGTTGTTCCAATATTTTTAAACATTCACAACAGAGGTTTGATTGATGCCACTGTACTTGTGGACATATCAATCATTAGATGATAATATTCTGATTTAAGGGTTGCTACCCACACAGGGCACTGCCCGTGAGGATAGCAACTACTCAACGAGTAGGAATCAAAGTGATCGAGGTAAGTATCTCATATTTTTAGAATATACAGTTTTATGATAAAGTGCAAATAAGTAAGGTATGATATGTGAAAATCCCATAATATCCTATCATATCCCGGAGAAATGGTAAATCAGTGACTTCTACAATAAAATAAAGAACTATACATGCCTATAAATATACATGCATAAACATCAACAAGGTTTATGTTGAGATTGTATCAACTTAATTAAATCTCATTCAATTACGTGCTTGAAGGATATTGGAAGCAGCATGATCTAATGCTTGGTTAGGTGCATCAGGAGTGTAGAAGCTTCCAAGTAGCAGTTCACGGCAGTTAGAGGGTAGTAACTTTAGTAACTTGTTGACTGGCTGAGGGTGGATGTTATTACCTGTTGAATTGGTAACCAAGTCACACCACTATATAAAGGCACAACAACTGTTGGGGTTCAACAATTGCCTTTGCTTTGTGATCGGTCGAACAGGTGACGCTTGTGCCAGTGTAAGGTTGAAAAGATTGATGTTGCGCCATTATCCTTAAAAATAGTTATTGGTAAAACGGTAAGTATTCGATCCTACAATTGGTATCAGAGCCAAGGTCGCGTATTCGATTCCCATGAGTTGCAGAGAGTGCAATTATTGGGGGAGGGATTGTTGGGGTACAACAATTGCCTCTGCTTTGTGATCGGTTGAACATGTGACGCTTGTGCTAGTTTATGGTTGAAAAGATTGATTTTGCGCCATTACCCTTAACTATAGTTATTGGTAAAACGGTAAGCGCTCGATCCTACAACAGCAGATTGGGAGGGTGAGAGGCGCACAGAAAAGTAAGGAAAAGAATGAAGGCACAAGAGTGATTAGCGAGGAAGAAGCTATGCATTCTGAGAGTTTTTTTGGGAGAAGAACAATGAGCGAATTCATGTGCTATCCATTGTAATACATAGAAGTGGATTAAGAGTGTGAATTTATGTATTGAGCTTCTTGTACACTCAAAGAATTGCAATGAGATCTCCTCCTGTGGAGTAGGCCGACGTTGAGGCCGAACCACGTAAAAACTTGTGTTTGTTATTGTTTATTTTAGTGTGATTTCATTGATTTATCTTGCCATGTATGATCTCTTGTGTATGCCTTCATTTATGCCTAAACTATGTCTGTGTGTGTGGGTTTCTCATCAATTGCTCTTGTCGTCATTTGTTCGAATTCAAGTTCGTAGAGTTCTGAATGTTATTCGATTTGATCAAGTTCTGTGAAGAAAATGTAATTCGGTGATCTTGGTTTCAATTGGACATGCAAGTTGATTCTTGATCGTGAACGAATGGGAAAAATCATAACAAGTGACGAGTGACGTCTTCTGTGGGAACCACCACGACAATTAGATGCGATCAAGAAAACAAGAAAGGTGTGGCAAAGGATCGAAGAGAAGGAGGGGTGCATTTTCATTTTTTTTAAGAAAATGAACAATGGGCACTTTTTTTTTCGAAGAGAACCAGGGATGTGTTGTTTCCTCAAGAACAGAGGAGAGGTAGAACATGTGAATTGATTGGGGATTGGTTCAGCTTGCTCGGAGTCCTCTGTGAGAAAGAGGAGTAAATGGAAGCACATGGTGAATTGGTGAGGCAGATCAAGAACAATGGTGCGGTTTTTCTTGAAGAACTGAAAGATCAAATTTCTGAGGAAAGAAGATAGGGCACCAAGAGATTGTTACTGGGCAAATTGTGTGAAAGTTGTCGTTTAACAGATTCTTGAATGAGAAGAAAGAAAAAGCTGCTAAGCGGTTTTTCTTCTTGGAGCTGCACAGTAGAAAGATTGCCTTACGGCTTTGATTCTTGATTTTATGGAGAACAGAACATATGACTTGGAAGATGGCATAAAGATTTCAACTTATGAAATGATGATTCAAGGAAGAACATGGGGATCCATATCCGGTCTTGAAAGGACTCAACATATTGAGGAAGTGCTGGGTGTTTCTTGAGGAGTAATTGGCATAATTGGATGATGGGAGAAGAATTCCAAGAAGAAATGATACTCTACAGTTTGTTGGAGTGTAGAAGATGATACATGGATCGAGGTGGAGCTTCGAGGGTGAGATTAAAGCCAGGTGGAGCTGCAGATTCAGATAAGAATGAGCAGTGTGCTTCAATCTCGGATACGCTTCAAAGCCATCGGTTGTTCCGAAGCATGATCATCGAGGGTTTGATTGAATGAACTTTAAGGTCGTGCATGTGGAGGATATTAATGATAGGGTTTGATTGAATGAACTTTAGGGTCGTGCATGTGGAGGATATGAATGAAGATTGAATAAGTTGATAAGGTGGAGGTTTGTTGAGATTGTATCAACTTAATTCAATCTCATTCAATTACGTGCTTGAAGGATATTGGAAGCAGCATGATCTAATGCTTGGTTAGGTGCATCAGGAGTGTAGAAGCTTCCAAGTAGCAGTTCACGGCAGTTAGAGGGTAGTAACTTTGGTAACTTGTTGACTGGCTGAGGGTGGAGGTTATTACCTGTTGAATTGGTAACCAAGTCACACCACTATATAAAGGCACAACAACAGATTGGGAGAGGGTGAGAGGCGCACAGAAAAGTAAGGAAAAGAATGAGGCACAAGAGTGATTAGCGAGGAAGAATCTATGCATTCTGAGAGTTTTTTTTTGGAGAAGAACAATGAGTGAATTCATGGGTTATCCATTGTAATACACAGAAGGGGATTAGGAGTGGGAATTTATGTATTGAGCTTTTGTACACTCAAAGAATTGCAACGAGATCTCCTCCCATGGAGTAGGCCGACTTTGAGGCCGAACCACATAAAAAACTTGTGTTTGTTATTGTTTATTTTCGTGTGATTTCATTGATTTATCTTGCCATGTATGATCTCGGGTATGCCTTCATTTATGCCTAAAACTATGTTTTTGTGTGTGGGTTTCTCATCAATTGCTCTTGTCGTCGTTTGTTCGAATTCAAGTTCATAGAGTTCTGTGAATGCTATTCAATTTGATCACATTCTCTGAAGAAAATGTAATTCGGTTATTCTTGGTCGTGAATGAATGGGAAAAATCATAACAATTTATACATTGTAGTAGATTTTTTGGAGTGGTGCTGAGTAGCTGTAATAACAGATAAAAATGTCACTTTAATTTCTATGAAAATGATACGACTAAGTGTATATGTAATAATTTTATGTTATTACCCAATTTTTTATTTAAATAAAAGTATTGTTTCGATCGTTCACAAGTACTTTGCAATTGAACTAAAACATTAGCGGCAACCCTGACTAGCATACAATTATTACATACATGGTTGCTTAGTGTTACCAGTACACCTATAGGGATATCAATTCTTAGATGTGAATATTCTCATCCAATGGTTGATCTGCCGTAAGGACAGCATCAACCAAACATTTTTACGGCCACCTTAGCTATAGCTACATTTCCACACCTTACAAAACGATCAGCATATGCAAGTTTTTCTAATAATTCCAATAATATTTTATTGATCATAATCTAGAAATAATCATGTATGTTGTACAAATACATGATTGATCATGTGGTCAATTACATGTCTATCTATCTTTCATCACTTATGGCTTCAATGTATATAACATAAAGTGTTAAAATGACTTTTCAGCCACTAAGATTGCCTCAACCTCAAAGCTACATAACCCAAAACCCTATATCCCACCAACATTACCATCAAAACACCCATATCCAAACCCATATTACCAATCCCAAGATTCTTTATAGCTGGATTATCAATTACCCTGCAATCCCTCAAACTCAATCCACACTCATACACTTCGTCCTCCTCATACTGCACCCCAACAAGAAGCTTATAGCAATAATGACTAAACGAAATGTATTTCAACCAGTCGATAAACGTCGGAATGTGTTGGATATAATACCCACTTGCTAGCAAAAACACAAGCATTAGCACAGAAGATAAGGTTGTTCCTTGCTTTATGTCCATTAGGATAGCACCTAGAGCTAGCCCGAGTCCTTGTGCTACGAGCACATTGAGTAGGATGATCAATAGGGTTAGTGAGAAGGTTATTAGGTTTGGCTTTAGGCCACCCATCCAATATGATATTGTAACGAATATTGTTGGAAGAACAAGTTCCATTGGCAAGTCGCCTATCGTTCTTGCAAAGAAGTAGGAAGAGAGATGGTACATTTTTGAGGAACGTTCTCTTGTTAGCATCGGTCTTTCTTGTGGGAAGACGAATACGGCGTTGAATAGAGGGAAGAATCCCCAAAAGATTGAGAAGAAAAAGAGGAGTCCCACCTGTTGAGAAGTGTGAAAAATGGATCATGACACACTCCTTTTTACATTGATTAAGCGATACAAATTTTTTGATAAATTATTGAATGAATATATACCTGATCTTGAACGTGATTAGGATCAGAATGCCACCATAAAAGTCCACAAAGAATTGAAACGGAGATGACTTGAAATATCCTTAAACCGGAGTAAGATTCGTGTTTTCTTTCTTTTATTCCTCTGCTAAGCAATACCTTGAATTGCAGCCACCAACTGTTGGTCCACTGCTTATCAAAATCTGCATAAGATGAAAACACCTTGTCAGTTAAATTCTAATAATAAGTATATATGTAACATCGATTATCATATGATCTTTATATATATAGTCTTAAATGCATTGGATTCTGATCCAGAGATTTATTTCTATCACATACTTGTTCTTGAAAATACTGATGATTCTGTTAACTGAGATTGATCGCGCAGGCCTCGATGAATTTCTTCCTTCAAAACTGGACACATCTTCTGTTTATATGAGTGAATTAGAAATTGCTTTGCGGAGTCATAGTCATGATTGTAGTCTAGTATTCCATAAAGGTTATTTTGGACATCATTTCTTGAATCAGAAGGTGTCACACCTGCAATAGATATGTTAGCTCATCTGGTTTGATCATTAATGGAGTATTGATGGTGCTCTTGTGGTAAATGGGACAAAAAATAAATTGATGGGACCAAACATAAAGAAAGCTTATCATGTAAAGAAGGAACCTTTAATTTTATGGGTCAAAATATCATAAGAAAGAAAGGATTGAACTATCTAGCTAGCATTGTCTATTAAATGTATTTCACGTGATATAGTGAGGAGAATAGTTGAATTTTATACTCGATTTTAAGATAATTAGGTCATCTCCAATCCAGCGCCAAAACGGCATCCAACGCCATTTTGGCGCAGGGTTTGCCCTCCAACCCAGCGCTATCCCATGTGCCAGAGATGGCGCTGGGTACAGTGCTGCTCCACTGCACCAATACTGCACCAATTTCTCGCGTAGTAAGTTTTAAGTTTTTTATTTATTTTTGTTTTTTTAAAAACAATGCTATTATTATTAAGTTTTGTTTTTAATTATTTAATTATTTTTACAAAAATTAAATAATTAGCTTGATAAATTTAAATTTATAAATAAATATATAAAGGAATAAAATAATATTTATAAATGAAATTAAAAAGAATATTCTATGGGATATTCTTTATATAGTAAAGTTTGAAATAGATGGATTGGAGATGAGTTCTATATTTGGTGTAAAAATTTAACTATTTTGGTGCAAAAGTTGCACTAAAATAAAGTTTATGGTTGGAGATAATCTTAGAATATCATCGTACTCCGAATGGATATATCCTCTACACATTTCATTTTGGTTTAATTTTAAAATATCTTCAAGTGATCTCTACAATTCCTTAACCAAAACACTAACATATATAAAATGCAAAACCCAAATCATAATCAAGATAGAATATCCATACCATTAGCAAGATCAAGTAGAAAATCAGCGGGATTCATGAAATCAAACCCGGGGGCGTAACCAATAGAACCAAAATAATCCATCACGGGACCCGCATACCCACTATAAATAGGGCAACCCTCCGATAACACAACCACCTTATCGAACATCCTGTACAGCCTACTCGACGGCTGATGTATGGTGGTTACCACCGTCCTGCCTCCACGTGCTAGCCACTGGAGAGTCGCCATGATCCTCTGTGCTGTGGTGGAATCCAGTCCCGAAGTGGGCTCGTCCACTAACAAAAGACTAGGGTTCAACACCAGTTCTTGACCGATACTCACCCTTTTTCTTTCACCTCCAGATATACCCCTCAACAAAATCCCACCAATTATAGTATTTCTGCACCTTGTTAATCCCAACTCCATGATAATCAGCTCAGCTTGCTCCATTTTTTCCTGTTTGGTGAGGTTTTTTGGTAGCTTTAATAAGGCTGCGTAGGTTAGGGTTTCAAGAACTGTGAGGTGCGGATATAGCACGTCGTCTTGTGTGACGAAACCCGTTTTTCGTCTCATGGTGCTTGAAAAGGTCTGCCCGTTGTACGAGATCGTGCCGGAGATTTTTCCTGGGAGCCTGCCCGCGAGGGCTGACAGAAGGGTTGTTTTTCCGCTTCCAGATGGGCCGAGCATTGCCATAAGCTCACCGGGACGAACAGTTCCGGTGACATTGTTGAGTATGTTGTGTGTTACCTTTGGTTGAGAGGAGAACCAAAAGCTTCTACTATAGTTTCTATTCTTGATTGAGTAGGATACATCTTCAAACTACAAAATTTCAAACAAATGAAATAAATTAGCTACATTAACATACAAAAAATTAGGTACACTAACGTCCCAAAATGAGTGGTCGACCAAGTGAAAAATGGTTTATATAATTTTTACCTTCAAAAAAATTGAGGTAACTATAAGCTATATATACCTTAAGAGTGATATGTCGTAAGGATTCGCCTAAAACCCCGAGTTGAGTTTGAGTAGCTCGAGCTTTCTCTTGCGTCTTACGATCCATGTAGGAGCTCACGTTTCTTGTTGAACTCGGGACTTCGACTTGAACGCTCACACTATCGACTCGATTAGTCATTGTGCCTCCATTAACAGTACTGGGGGATAGACAGACAAATTCTTCGAAAATATCAAGGATTAGTTCAGAACATGAAGAGCTGGGGGCATATTTTAGCCACTCTTTTCTTCAACAAGAAAGTGTAAATGGGGCTTTTTTTATAGCAAGATTTGGCCTCATAATAAATAAAAAGGATGTGTGAGCTTTAAAGTGAAAGAGTGCACGGGAATTAGATTGTCCCACAGCTCATAAATATTGGAGAACGCCATCCAAAAGTATATATGGCAATTATACCTAAAAGTCTTTTCTTATCCTGTTATTTAGTAATGAAACTTTATATTTCGATCATGAAATCCTTTTTCTAGTATAATCCTATACTAAGGAGAGAGTAATGGGAGATCTCGAACTTGACACCTCCCAGCACTCAAATGAGTGCGATGCCACTGGGGTACGGATCCCCATGCGATCACGAAAATCTTTAAAATCACTACTTTAGTCGATGTGGTATTTATCTCATATTTTATTCAAGAATATAGAAGATGAAAATTCATTTCATTGCGTCTATAACCGTAAGATTTTGTATGATAACTATCAATAAAATTTTATGTAAAAGTTAATTAAAAGCTCCAATTAACACGTTTGAGAACTCTGTTATATATATACTAGTTCTTCTTGGCACCGTGTGAGACACGATGCCAATAATCAGAATATCGATAAGCTGTTTTCGAGCTTTATTTTTCTTGAAATCTAACATCCATAAGCTCGAGGCAGTCAGCAGCATCAAGCACAAAAGAAACAATCATAGAGGAACGTGCACCAAAAAGTCAAATAATACAAGAAGCAAGGGCGAAAAAGGAAACATAGTGTACAACCTGACAACATTGCAAATTTTGAAATACGCCTGATGAAATCAGAAACAGGAAAGAACTTAAAGCTAGCTTGGGAAAATCGTGACCAACCCATTAAAAGTAGGGAACAACCACAAATCCTCCAAACCCCTAATAGATACGTGAGAATAAAGAAAAGAACAAGAAATTTCAAGACAAAACTTGAGAAGATAAGACAACTTAAAAACTAACCAAGTTTGAGTCATACATGGAGGCATACATCCACAAAGCTTACCTATACCATAGTGTAATGACACGATTCGTAAGATTTGCATTTTGATCACTTTAAAATGACCGAGCTAGACCAAAATCTGCAAGTTTCAAGTTTCCTTCATTGTCTACCAAGAGACACCTAATTTTAGCACCGTATATGGGGAATGAAATTTAATCTAAATACTTATTTTGCATAGAACCTTTGATATCACGGTGAAGCACTTGATTTACATGATAGTATTGAAGCCCGATCAAAAGCTGTCTCATACAGCACTAAGAGGAGAACAAAATGAAAATCATTATTTTGATTGTCACTCTTCTTTTCCAAATTCCATCAGAAGCACCTGATTTGAGACTAAATTAAATAGACTTGCATATTAGACGCTCTATGTTATCTTAAAGACCATGTAAATTCCCACCTAATTTGTGGCACTTAAAAATCTCATTCCAGGATGATCAACAAGACTAATCAAGCATGGTCCATGTACTCAAAGACCATGTAAATTCCCCATTTGTACTTGTTTTTTTTTTTTTGGAAATCATTTCATTCCGATAAAAAATATTCAACCAAGAACAGAGAACATATCACATTTGATTCACTTTCTGGATTCAAAAAGTAAAAACAAAATATTGTCGTAGCCTTAACAAAGTCTTCAAATATCATATTATTCGTGATTCTTTGTTAATTTGATGTTGTGCGCATGCGTATTAACAGAAGGGATACACTTCAAGCACAAACTTCAGATGCAATAATCTAAACATGATGGGTAGAGAATTTAAATTAAATAAGAAGACCAAACTTCGCTAGTAATGAGGCACAAGAGCTGCAACTCGCCAAAACTTGAACCAAGTCGCAATCATTATGGGATTTTAATGACTATTTTCTTAACAAAAGAACAACTCAAACATTATAATGAAACAAAGATGAAAACATTCAAAACAATAATGGAAAGATAATTTAAATTATCACGAGAGCAATCATTTCATGCATAGAAACCCACGACATATTTCATCAAACAATTCTCAAGTATGAACACTAACATAACTAAAACCATAAAATAAAAGTGTTATCTAATCATAATATCATCATCCTGATGAAGCAGCAAAGATATCCAGATTAACCAACAACTAACGTGATATCTCCTATTTTATTTAATCTAAACCACGCCACAAATAAATACAAGCCTAGTGGCAGAGAAGCTTTATAGCAAATTTTCGGGAATTTATGTCACAGTTTGCTCCGTTCGATGGACATTCCTGCTCCTCAACCAATAAAAGCATTAATATAATGAACTATGTTACAGGAAAAAAAGAAAAACCACACTTTCATTAACTAATCTAATAATGAATTGATTGTTTTTTTTTTTTTTACGTTTTTGTACACATTGTCCATCCACAGAACCATCAGTGTACCCTAATAAGTCTCTTTGTTATAGATTCTTATAATTCTCCCCAAAGCAATCACATAAAACAAATTAAATGAAGAGCAATAATGCAAAACAAAAAAATAAGCTCAAATCAAACATGTGACCAAAAGAATATCAACCTATCAAGAAACTGATTCCCAAAAAACAAAAATTCTAATTGAAATTTATCTTCGAAAGAAGCAGCAGGGGCAAGCACAAGTGGCTAAAACTTGCACTGATGCATTTGCAAAGATTTAGAACAATTGAAGTGTTGCTTTGAGCTTATCCTATTTCCATTTAGGCAACTTGTAGAAAGCATAGTCATCTCAAATTGCTCCCTGATCTCGAATTTCTCCCTGAATTCTTGTGAGGACAAATACATCTGTAAAACATGATTTCTAAATGTGAGGCAAACATTAAACAACATTGAATTATTAAGGCAATAACTTCGCAGGCACTTACCTCACGCATGGTAACATCAACTGGATCAGTTGATGTAGTAGTGAGACGCTCGTACAGGTATACTGGAAATTTCTCGTCGCATTCGGATGAAGAAGTTTTTTTCAACAACAAAGAAAAACATATAGAAGTTTTACAATTTTAATAGCGTTTAAAATATCAAAATCAAGATGAATGTGAATTTCAAGCCTTCTGCTTCACATTCTTTTAGAAAAATAAAAAGAGCTTTTTAACTGTACTCAACAAAAGTTTCCTCTATTTAATGAAAAAAACACGTTAAAAAGGCAAGATGCAGACAATATTTTTTAAGGTAGTTGCTTATATATCCACCAAACTCAGATTGTACATTTGACAGAGTGTGGTATGATGAAGTCTCGAGCAGATATTGGTTGTTCAAAGCCCGCGCTTAGCAAAGTTATGGCTGAAGTAGATTTTGGTGGAGTTTGGATAAAGCATGGTAACCGCAACAGAATAAGATAATACATTAATCCATATTCACCAGATGTAATCTCATTTTGTACTATTCTCGTTTTGTTAACGGCGGAACAAATATCTCCCCTAACATGACATCAACAGACTTCTCAAGAACGCAGCGTACATTCTAAAGTACATCAGTAGTTTAAAAATATTCTCACACTACGAACATGCATATCAGGTTAACTAATTTGTTGACCTCTTTTCCTCAACAAATGCTTGACGACCACCGATTCTGGTTGAGAAATCAATAGCATATATTCTGCGTTTTATATGGCTTAAAAGCAAGATTTGAAATGAAGCTCGTAGAATATCTCATCCAAATTTCTAATACAAAATGATAATAAAGAAAAATTCACGTCACAAGACTCAGAACCCACAGACCCTATGGTTCAAACTTAAAAAACAAAAGCTCTACAAGTTCAAGGGATAACAATTACAATGCTCACAAAAGATTACCTCTTAATTGGTAAACTAAGATTAATTTTTTTTTAACATTTCAACTGAACAAATAAAGAAAAAAAAATATAAAAACTATAAATAGATTAAACCCGAAAATATATACCTGAAATGGATCTATCAGATAATCATCATCAGAAATATCAAATCCTCGGCACCGGCAATGGTTTTCCCACCAGACTTTATGCTATCAAAAAATGGGCCTACCATTTATCGATAATGTATCGGCCTCGACAACTCTTCTTGCGAATCAATTTGGACGCTCAAGATCCCGCCTCTTTGAGGTGGGTGGCCATCTTTTCCCCGATTCTAGCAGCAATTTTGGAGCTCGAGAAGAATTGGGAAGTGGTTGAGCTTCGCTTTATATTCAAAACTGAATTCTTGTTCGGTGGATGAAGCCATGGCTATAATACAGTCGATGCTCGGAGACACGACTTGGGCAGTGATTTTTCTGCAGGACAGGGTTAAGCGTAGGAGATGGATACTGCTTTGGTCATCATCGGAGCAGCTTCAACAATCTTTTCTTCTGGATAAAACACAACCATTCGTGCTTTCCTTCACCAAGAGAAATTAAAAACAAAATCAAGCAATATAAAAGTGAAATCACACGTATCGGTAACATTTCAACCAGAAACATTCAAGATCTGCCTATTTCAAAACACAGGATCTGACGGTGTCGAAATCTAGCTCTCTTGCAACAAAGGCGAGAGATGTGTATTCCACATCCTTGAATCGATTGCATACCAAAGGGCCTCAGGACTTCCGTTACAGAGACATCTCATGGACAAGAGAAGCTCCGGTTTGGAACCAGCTTCAAGCCCGAAGGACACTCGAGGCGATTTTTGAAAGAAGCCTACAGGGAATTGAGGCGATTTTTCACCACATCGCAGAAGCGAACAACAACAGGTAGCCGAAGCCCGAGCATGCCTGAAATTTTCGGATCAATAGCCTTCTTCACGACCTTGAGAACCCCTCGTTAGATGTAAAAGCAAGACGAAAAGACAATGACAATGGCTCCCCTCATTAAACGAGAAAGCAAGACGATAGACGTTTGAGTACGGTGCTGATTGGAAGAAAGAGATATATCGTATAAAGAAACAAAAAAAGATGTTCCCAAAAATCATTGTTCATTACTTTATGAAAACAAGACTCAAAACACTGTTCATAGTGTTTGCCTCTTATTATAGTAATAATAATAATATATATATATATATATATATATATATATATATATATATAAAGAAACAAAAAAGAAATGTCCCCAAAAATCACTGTTCATTACTTTATAAAAACAAGACTCAAAACATTGTTTATAGTGTTTGCCTCTTATTATATTGGTAAATATATATATATATATATATATATATATATATATATAAACACAAGGAATATAAGCACACAGCACGATACAATATGACAACTGTTTTTTTTATAGGACAAAAATTATATTAAATAAGTACAATGGACACTCAAACTCACAACATACCCGGTAGAGATAACTTTAGATCAAACATATCCTTTAAGCCTCATGAAATAGAGACTGATTATCTGTCACGCTTGTTAATGTCGTACTGTCATGTTAATAAAAAGCGATATTTTTATGATAATTTTATTGCAGAAAACAGAGAAGGGAATTGAGGGCATTTTCTTGCACATTTCATGACCATTTATCTGTCACGCTTGTTCTTGGGTTTTAACACCCTCGACGTTTAAATTGAGTATTTCTTGTACTCAATTCTTTATTATTAAAAAATCCCCTTACCAAATAAAAATCGTAAATTCAAGAAAGGGTTTCATAGAATTGTTATCTTCACAATACTAGTCCCGAAATTTTAGGACTAGTAAAATATAGTCTCATAAAAATTATTTTTAATAAAAGATAATCCGGAATTTTTGTTTTTAATAAATATTAGTCCCGAATTTTTGTTTGGTCTCAAAGTTCCATATTCAATTATAGAACCACTTTTGTTAAAATATAATTTCTGTATAATTAAATTTGTTAAAAATATTTATATGTGACCATTTTTATTACTTTTTATTACAAACAATAATATTGGAATTATTATTGAAACAGTTAATGAAATCATTTTTTAAAAATTTACCATAAAATATATGTCTATAATATGCACCCCGCATATATAGGCCGGAGCCTACCCAGCCAACCCTATAAGATGAGGAGTGACATTCAGCACAATTGTACAAAGTAATGGCACCACTATGAATCAGCGATAAAATTCTGGAAAAAAAAAGGACAATAATGCAATTGAAAACTTGTTATGACAAGCCACATGTTAAATATAACTGAAGATGACTCAAGAATTTGAACCAAACCCTAATATTTCTCATATGAATATGAAATATATCTTACTTTTTTGTGGAAAAAGTTGGAAAAGCTGATTCCATTTCCCTTGGTATGTGTCAAAGTCCCATTCCATGTAAAATAATGGGGTAATGTATCGTGTCGTGTTGCTAATAAAAAAGTATCGGTGAAGATGGTATCAATATCAAATAAATTAAAGTCTGTTTTTTGGGCTTTAATTTGTTATTTTTCGATTTTGTCAATTTTTTTTATAAGAAAAATGTATACATAGGGTATAAGATGTACTCGTCAAAGTAATATTACAATTAAATTTCTCAAAAGAAATACAACGTAAAATAAAAACCGGGTTCACAAATCAGTCCGTCAAAGAGTAATTACACGGCGAAAATAACGAGAACAACTAAGACCAAAATCTAACATTTAGTTCCTCCAAAATTTTATCACTCAATTCCTCAAATACTTCAAATAATGTAATGCCTCAACTCATTCCAAATTGTATAATACCTCTCAAACGATGATGTTGAATCAAATGATGTTCAATACGATTTTGTGATAACGAGATAGAAAGCCCCTGGAAATTGTTAGCTCCCCTGGATAATAAGGTTCACGCCCTTTAAATAACATTTTTTGTAAATTTCATGAATATATTTTTTGAAAATATTAATTTTCACCTTTTCTAAAATTTTAAAGTTCATGTATATGTATTAAATGTTGATTTACATGCTACAGGTAAACTCCTTGCTGCCTTTTGATAGCACGTTATGGATCCAGTGTTTTTTTTTTTTTAACATAAACATAATTTATATTAATAAAGTAAGAAGTACAACACATATACAACCACTATAATATATATGTACGAGGAATCAATGTTTGACTGGATAGTACACATAGGGGACATGGGTTAGTGTTTTAAAGGGCACTACTCAATTATAATTCAATAATGCGTATTTATATAAAAATATATTTTATGAGCCTCCGACTTTACTATTTCCACTTAGAAGGCACACTGGCTGGTACATACAGTCAAACAAAAATCTTAGAAATTCAATTAAAAATTCAATATAAAAAATCTATGTTTTATTTCTCCAATTATATGTTAAGTTGATGTGACTAGAAATAGACATATCTATTACGTTTAATTACCTATAATTTGGTATATTTTGATTGATAAATTGATACATATGCTATCTAATCGTATATTTGTATAAAATAGGTGGAATTAAAGAAATCTATCTAACAAGGGTGAATAAAGATCAAGAAATATATAGTAGTTGACAAAAGATCAAAGTAGATCAAGAAAAATGCATAAAAGTGAACAAAGTACCGTGATTGATCGCCATAAAAGCCCCGATCGATCGCCGACGACAGTAAAAGAGCCAACAAAAATAAAGATTCGGCGATGGGTCGGCATAATGCAGTGATCGATCGTCGAGAGACGCTGGAAAATTATAAAAACTTAGTAAAGGCTGGAGATCGATCGACAACCATCTGCAATGATCGCCGAATGACACTAGTTGAAAAAAATAAGTTGGCGATCGATCGCCAGCAGATCGCGATCGATCGCCAGAAGAGTTCGAGTAAAATTAAAAGACTTGATTTCTTTCCATCATACAAAGAGTATCCCCTTCCTCCTCCTATATATACCCCACGACCATCAGACCTTTGGGGGACCTTTTGACACATATTTTTGCATACTTTCATAATTCATAGATAATTTGCATCTAGTTCATCATAGTTCAAAGGCACGCTACGAAGATCGAAGCAAAGGCGGGCGTGACAACCTCGACAAGTGAAGATCTACATAATTTGCCTAGTTTGTGTTTCTTTTATGTTGTTTTTATTTAATTTGATTGTTTTGCATTAGTCATTAGTGGCTAAACACTTTTGTGACTCTTGGTTAAGGAAGACGATATATTGGAGTTTACGATTCTCGTGAGATTAAGTTTTGTTTGTTATCAATTGTTTTTCTGATTTGTATGCCATGATTGTTGTGTTTAATTTTTGCATTGACCATCTAATTTTTGTTCATGCAATCTAATGTTAAATTAGATATCAAATACGGGATCGTTTGATCCCTCTGATTTACGAAGCAACTAAGATTGATAAATTTTCGCTTGTGAGTTTGTTAAATTCTTAGGAAAAACAATTGACTACATTAAACATATACGCTTGGATTATGTAGTTTTGCTTTATCTATTTCACTAGTTTTTTTATGCTATCATCGATTTAAATCTTAATCGCTTGTATTTTGATTGATTGTGTGATAGAGTTAAACTAGAATGTTTTGGGCTATTTAACTAAACCTAAGGTGAGATAGGACTTTGATTATTGGATTAAATGTCCAACGATGAATATTCATATAAAAATTGAATCGTATGTGAAGATCAATGATCGAGATAGTAAACCACAATTGTAAAGTCAACCGAAAACCAAAAATCTTTCTTTTCTCTTAAGTTAATTCATCTAGTTAATTTTGCATATTAATTTAATTTTGCATCATAATAGTAATTCAATTGATTTCAACACCCCATTTTTATTTTCGTTTGCACTAGCTAAACCAAAGATATAACATTCTTTGTTGGATCGATCTCTACTCACGCTACTACATTTATTATTGTTATTAACTTGAGAAGATTAGTTTGGGCGTACGCGATAAGCGCCACCACAAGTTCGATGTACAGCAGTACAACTTTTTGGAAATCGTCAATTTTAATAGGGTTAGGGATTAATTTTGAGAAATCTTAATTTATTGTCAAAAATTTAATTTTTGTGAGATATTCGTCCTTAACAAACAGAGAAAGATGTTCGACAATACCCTTCGTAAGGCAATTTTTAAAACTAAATAAATATTAGGTTAATAAATACATATTTGAAAGGACTTTACTCGTACAGAAACTGCAGGCTAACAAGGTGAACATATTTGAAACATGTGGGGAATATGTATAGGTAAGTACTAAGTAAGTCGGCCCCTGCCAACAATGGCAATGTCTTATGTTGATTCACCGAGCTTGAGACATAAGGTCAGAAAAAGTAAAATTTGAGACATTTTTTAAAAAGTTCTACATATAGTTCATCATAATGAAGATTGATAATGGAACTGTTTTTTTTTTTTTTATTGAACAATTATTACAACTACTTGAGGTGGGGTCAGAGACTCGTACGACAATGTAACCATTGAAATCTAAAAAAATCATCAAACTTTGTTTCCTTGATACAACATGAGACTTCTTGAATGTTCAGTCCAATACAACTAACAAAAAAATGGTCACAAAAATCACTGCCAAAAGATTTCCACTCTGTATCCCAAGGCTTAAATTTGGTTATAGCTTCAAGTAGAGCTTCAGCGCCTCTAATAATATAGCAAGAACAGGATATATGCCTGGAGGTAGCTTACCAATAATCTTCAGTACGATGGCCAACAAAGTAAGGGCTATCATCAAATTTCTCGAGCAAGAAGACACTCTAGAAAACATCGAAAACACAGCTTCGGATATTTTCCTGATGCACCAACGTACGAGATTCGTAAATTTTGCAAGGGTTTCCTTGCAAATAGTACCAACATAATTAAAGACGTCACACGCTCTCTTGGAAAGCCAAGAGAAGCCGTCCACTGCGAGAGAATTCACATGATGGAAAGAATTAGTAATCTTACTACAAACATTTTTAAAGAAATCAAAAAATCCCATTACTTAGCATATATATATGATAATATTTGTATTAATTTAAGATTGGATATGTATTCGAAGTGTTGGATGTATATGAAGTCTATAAATAGGAAGCCGCTGGAAAATCAAGAGTCTGGGGTGTAATTAAAGAGAGGAGGAGTCCTAAAACCAATGTTTAAGGAATCGAGGAGTTTTGAAGGTTCCCACATTCAAATGCACGAATAGTTTATTGATACAAATTTATATTTTTTGGGAATTTGTTTGAATCGACGTATTTATATGGAAATCAGAGGCCGGTGAGAAGGTGTTCTGGTGGGATCTTCACGGACAGAAAAAAGAATTAGCTAAAACCTCTGTTGATAACAATTTTTTTCCTTAAAAAAAAGCCAAGAAGGGAGGGGTTGTATAGGTTTCTATGTTGTTTATTAAGTTAAAAAAACAAAAATAAAGAGGATTACGCCAACACCTCAAAAAATAAATCAAGGAGTAACAAAATGTTAATCCAACATGAACATGAATATTTCTTTGTAAAGTGCCATGTTGGAAAGTTTAATAATTGTATATGCTATGAGAGCGGTCGAAACGTGGTGCTTCAGATGTGGTATGGTGTAAAAGATTTGAGTTGTATTATTACCACTATCTATAACATTTGGTAAAACGACAAGCGTTTCATCATATTTGAAGTATAATAAAGTGTAAGTTGATCCCACTTGGCCATGAAAGAATGCACCCAAGTATCATATTAGCTAAGCAAATTCTCTTATAACTATGAGCCATTCAATGTATGTGAAGTGTGATAACTCCAGATCCTGCTATAAATGATTGTGGGTCCTCTTGTGTTTGTTAAATTATCGAAGCGTTTTCTAATTGTATTTTACTTCATTCGATATATATTTTATTTGTTTCATAATAGTTATAAAAAATAATAAATGTTTCTTGTGTCGATTAATATCCATATTGAAATTTTTTTTTCTATGTCATTTGTCAATCATAATCTCATATAATAAGAAATGAAATTTGACATCTAAGATGTGACTTTAAAAAAAAAATGGCAATCGTTGTTGTATAATTTATTGCATATAGATAGATGGTTACTTTGATGCAAATACCTTTTAGGGCATCTTAATCACATATATGGAATATTTTTTTAAAAAATGTTTCAGATGTGTGATTGTGATATCCTACTTTTCATGTCAACAATAACACATCCTAAATAGATAGATGATGCAATTATAATAGAAAATATTTGAATTGTTCCAAAACAACGAATAATCTTCTCAAAAATATTTTTATTTAAAAAAAAAACTCTTCAAAATCAAATGCAAGAAAAGGTTATTTTTAAGGTGAAATGTATGTTGGGTTTTGGAAACCCGAATAATCTTGGTTTTTGAATAAAATTTGTTATTGTGTTGCTAAACTATTCCATCATGTGTGCGGTTAATGGATGATATTTTTACAGCTTTATGATTTGCTAAGAAATTGTTTTAGTTTAGCCGGTGAAATGAGAAATTTAAGCTTGATGGACCCCGAGCGCATCAGACTAAATTGATCATATCTTATAGCTCGGATATCAAAACGAAGGTTTACTTTACAAAAACGTATATGCAAGTGCCTATTGGTGTCTAGCTGAAACATCAGCAGCGAGGTTATAGCAGTTGTGGTATTTTGGACATAACTCTAGGTTATCATAATGGATTTGATACAGCATGTGTTGGAAATATAAGACGAAGATCTACAAGTTATCTTCTAAAACCAAAGCCTGAATCGAATCCTAAGATGGAGAAAAATGATATGCAAGTTTCAGGTTGTGCAGCTGAATCCAGCAGGCGTATCATCTCGTATTTCAAGCATATCTTTCTCATATGAACTTGAAATCGAGAAATAATTGATTATGTGAAAAGCTAAGACAAAAGTACTACAACTTTCATGTTGACACTTTGCTCAAAAATCAATGAATCATGAGCCATAACCAAGATAACAACACATGAGACTTCGGACATCAAGGTTGACATCAGACTTCGACTTTGAGCAGCAGACTTCGACCAGCAGAGCTCGAACCCCAGCTGGAGCAAATCAGCAGACCTGCTAAAAATAGTCCATAGGCAGAATATGACAATTGCAATGTCAAAAATCATAACAAAGCTTTCCCAACTGCCACATACTTGTTTTTAACGTATATATCGTTGTTTGAGAAAATATATACAAGTCTTGGAAGCTCAAATAAGCTGAATGAAGATCAATCCAAGCAAAAAAAAAAAAAAACTCACCGAGGAACTTCAAAGACAAACTCTGCTAAATGAATAGTGCTCCCCAAACTTTTTGCCACTATAAAAAATCACATAATTTGGCACTCCTATTGTGACTAGACATTACCACAATTCGTAAACCGTCGGTTGACGGTTCATAAGAGCTCGACCTTTAATATTAACCTTCGTAGACGATTTTGGTTACGGTTCGTGAACCGTCGGTTATGGTTCTAGTTGCGGTTACGGTTAACCACCGGTTACGGTTACGGTTCGACCCATATATAAATGAAAAAAATTAAAATTTTATTTAAAATAATTTAAAATTACTATTAAAAAAAAGAAGAAATGAAATGTAAGGTGGAGGGGAGGGCTTGAACTTTTTAAGTTTCCTACATATCCTCTTATGGTGTACAGGAATCAAAGCACACGTAGTTATCTTACCTTTTAACCCTTCTTACCTTTGGAAGTGGCGTAGCTCTATCACTTCTGTTACCTGTCCCCGTAGTAGTTCCTTCGGTATCAAATTCATCTTGGTCCGAGCTTGATTTCATTCCTTGTTTTCGTCCTCGTTCAATCGTCCATTAGTGCTTGGGCCTCTAAAGAATTTTGACTCATTTTTTATCGTCTTACTTCCAAAATATTTCCCCTGTGCTAAAAGCTTATTCCACTGCAACGGTTGACACGGGGCAAGCTAAGATTTCCTTTGGTATGATTGATAAAATCGGAAAAATTTGTGTCTTTTGTGACCACCACCGCAAGATATCAAGTTGTTGCTCGCTATCTGCTTCACTGAAATCAAAAGAAGTCGTAAAATAATTATCAAGTTCCTGACTGGAACTTGATGATCCTCTGGGACGTTTAGTGCGTTCTTTTAACAGAAGTTGTGCTTTGGTGAGTTTAATACCACTAGAATGACTTTGAGCACTAATTTGTAGTTGTACACCATTTAAATTATATTCTCTATAAATCTCATGCAAATAATTTCTAACACAATTTACTACCATAGAAGAATCAATTGGGGAAATATCATCCTGGGGGTATAATGCCTCATAATACATCACTAACATTTCATGCAAAACATCGAAAAAGTTCAGGAATATTATAAAAACATTTTCCCATTTAACATTCATTGCTGCCACAGAAGATGTTAACAAATAATTAGAGAAATTTTCATTTAAGATAAGTGACACATTACAACAGTTCATCAAAACTAAATGAGATGTAGGATAATAAACTCCAGATAATTGTTCAGTTGCATCATAAATACCTTCAACATTTCATAGATACTTTTACATACATTCCATTGGTGCGAAAATACATAAATATTAGAGTTTCCACCATGTTGTGCAAAAAATGAACATAATAACTCTCTATATTCGTATGTGTAAAGACCCGGATTTTTAGTTATGGGATAACTAAAACATGATTAAAAAGAGTTTGAAAATTTCTGAACTCTAGCCAAGAGTTACAATTCATCAAGGAGTCCATAAGCAATACAAACTCATCCCTTATACCACTCGAAATTTGGCATTTGGAATCAAACCAAACCCCCGATTTATACAATCTGAATCTGATCAGATTTGGCTCCATGTCATCACGTATTTGCTCGTTTTTGCTCCATGATTCACCGAAATAGCAAACACCTCCAAGGGACTCTCAAGACTTTCGAAAATCCCACCCGAGAAGCCTATCAAGGTCAAAACAGAATCCCTTCACTCACCTCCTCAATCTGCATAGATTTGGCCCAAGATTTTCGATAGGTCTCACCTCTTAAACTCCACCCGAGATGCAACTATATGGATCGATCCAAACCTATCAGATTCTACACGAAAGAGTCCAACTTAAAACTCATTCCCTTAACCTTCGAAACTCCACCGAGAAGCAGCCGAACAAAGATCGAAACAGAATCAAACTTCCACCTCAGAATCTGCACAAATCTATTCCCTATATTTTCGAGTTGAATCCTACTCCAACACCTCAACTTGGCCTCCACTTTTGCCTATAAATAGAGCCAGCTTCGGTGGTGATTATTCATTCCAAAACCATCTCCTTCTCAGCCTTCAAGAAGCCGAGAACTCCAGAAAACCTGTCCAACAATTCGAAAGAAATTCTCTCCTTCATAACCTATAAAGTCACGAAGAAATCCCTCCTCTAAACCAAAGTTCTGCCTTGTTTCCAGAACCTTTTCCACAGAACTATTCCATCGAGTTTTCCAGCAACAATCACTGAGAGATCAAGCTGTAGTTCTGCGTCCTAGTGCCGATAATTTAACCATCAAAGTTCAGTTTGCTCTAAGTTTTCGAGAATATGGTTGCTGTCAAACCATTCGAATAATCTGTCAAAACTCCTTCCATTTTACAGCAAGATTTCGAGAACCAAACCTAGTAAATCTTAGCCATAATCCAGTACCCTACTCCATCAACTTGTTCCAGCAAACTATCGAAGCAATTTATCCACAAGGAACTCAACATATTCTTCATATTGTCTTCGAGTTATCTAGAATCTCAGCTGAAGAATTCTATCAAGGGAACCTTCGATTCCAGCCGAGAAGTCGAGTTTACGTGTTAGAAGTCTAGCAAGCTAAGGATAGGAAGAATCCGTTCGTTTCATACCCTCGATTGATCAAACACGTCTACAATCTGTAAGTGGGCTTTTGCTATTTATTCGTTTCGTTTTTGAAAAACTATAGTATGTTTTGAAATCTCGATCGATATGAACTATGTTGAAACTAAGAAAAGTATTAATTTGTAAGCACCTTAAACTCGAAATCTAATTGGATTAGAATTCCCCATGACCCTGATGCGGTGGGATGTAACCGCTAAAAGAACCTTATACGGTGGTTATCCGTTGTTTCTGGAGTTTCCAGACCCTTTATTCGTGGGTAAGCCGATGTCATGACCTCATCTCTAGGAGGGATAAGTCTAGAGACTGATATCAGTACCAAGAGGAGATTAGATGCTTTACTGTGCTTAAGTATATGAAAAATTATGAACGATATGAGATGTCATGTTATGGCTCGTTGGAACAATTATGTCAAGATACATTCATATCGGTTTATGTCAAGTTTTGATTCATGTTATGAAAATTATGAGTATTTATTATGATATCATATCGATTGTCCCCCACTTGCTGAGTGTTTTCCAAAGCAATCAACCCCTTACTCTACATCCCCAGATAAAGCTGAAGAAGAGGTTGAAGCTGAAGAAGAACACCAATTCTTAAGACTCTAAGTTTATCATTAAGTACGATTTTAATTCGTTTAAGATGTTTAAGTTTTAATTTCGCGTTTTTAATTCAATGTAAAGACAATGGTTATTTATTTATGAAAAATAGACTGATTTTCATTTGTTACGATATTACGAGGCTTATTGGTTTTCTAGTTGTATTGGAAAATCAATGCCGGTGTTATTGAAGCCGGTCTCGGGGCGTGACAGTATGAATCATTTAGCAATTTATATGTTGAGTTCCAACGTGTGGGTATATCTCGTGGAAATTTTCTATGTGGCATGCCATTAACCTTACAAAACTTACCCCATTGTTTCATCAAAATCGGATGGGACCACAAATAAGATAATGACATTTTAATTGGTTGAATCTGATTATCTAACGATCTTAATCCATCTTTGCACACACAAGTTCAAAATATGGCAAATACATCGAATATGAAAAAATAAACCACCAATAGCAAGTTGACAAACACGTTTAAAATCTTCAATATTCAATGTTTTCGAACTAGCATTATCAACATGAAAACTTTGGAAGTTAAACCATATTCTTCTAAACTACACAAATCAATTGAGAAATATTATGTGCGGTGTGTGATTTATTGAACACTCGATATGCAAGCAACCTTTTTTGAATTGACCATGAATTACCTATCCAATGACAAGTAATACCCATGTACGTATAAGTTTGCCAATGATCACTTCAAATATCAGATCATATAGAAACTTTATTCGTCAAATTACTAAAAATGTAATTCTTTCTTTTTTTGACGAACTAATTTTTTTAAGTGTTCGTGTGACTGTTGTCCTAGAAACACGTTTAGCAGCAGTTTATAGAGATTCATGACATAGATCTTCAAAACCAAATCTAGATGCAATAGTAAAAGAAAGATGTTCTACAGAGATAAATTTTGCCACCGATTCTCTTAATTGTGCATCAGTGTATTCGAAAAGTGGAGAGTCGATACCTTCACCCGAGGAATGAAATCTAGACAGTTGAGTTTGAGAAGAATCATTACCAAACTCTACTAGATGCTGCGTTTCGATATGACGCTTAAAAGATCCATAATCACCACCACTTTGAAACTTATACATACTGGTACAATATTTGTATTTGGCGCGCGTCTCTCCGGATGAAAGAGTCTCCTTCTCAAAATGTTTTGTAAAAATCAATGATTTAAGTGGAGCATAGATCGTACCTTTGAATACGCACTTTCTTGAGTATCATACGTAGCAAAATGATCATCGTCCGTGAATTATCATCAATATCAATATCAAAATCTTTAAAAACGTCATTTTACCCGCTCATTTCTCCCACCCCTCACCATGAAAACTTAAAACCTCATCGCCTCTCACCCCTTCACCTTCATCAAATCTTTTGTTCTAGGCTGTATGAAATTTAGGAAAAACGAGACGGACTTAAATGCTCTTCACTGGAGAAGGAAACATCGAGAGCAGGGGAGGAGGGAATGAAAATATGGAGAGCATTGGAGAAGAATCGAAACTCACGACGACGAAGGATGCAAATAATCGACGAACGTATTATCGATTTCTGCTCTCCTTCTCGCACTAGTTCAAGTCTTGCGGGCTGTTTCTTTGTGTTTTAGCTGAAAATCATTGTATAGGTTGAGAAAGACTCAAGAAATATGCTCAATCCCTGCTGCTAACTCCAAATATGTTAGTTGTTTGTTGATTTTAAGATTTAACTGTCTTTTTGAATATTTGTGACTGGTTGTGAGGCAGAATTATCCATTAAAGTTCTATTTTTGTTTTGGTTGAGTTAAAGGAGAAATTAGCGAGGATGTGTGAGGTAAACGACCCAAATGCCATCTTTGTGTTAAAATTCCGGACTCAATTTGGAGGAGGAAAATCTACTGGATTTGGCTTGATCTATAATTCGGTTGTAAGTGCGAAGAATATGATCCAAAACACAGGCTCATCAGGGTAATTTATCTGTTTATTTAGCTTTTCGTACTTCCTTTAATTTCTGGAATTTATTTTAACATTTCATAAAAAAATACTTAGCATATGCTTGGTGGTCGCTGTTACTGCAATTATTGACTACAAGCAATCATTACAGTTCAAGGAGTTGGACAAGGAAAAGAAGAAGATTTTTATCCAGATCATTAGAGAAGAATTTCGTCAAAAAATCATTGCATATGACTTGGTTGGAGATGTTGTTCATCTATCTATTGGAGATCTGGTTCCTGCAGATGGAATATTTATATCAGGACACAACTTACCATGGTTCGCCGTAGCGGGAACGGCGCCCGGAACGGTGGCCACCGTTCCGGTTCTAATGGCATTTCACGGAACGGGAACGGAACGGAATTTTAATAAAATTATTTAAAAAATTCAAAACAATGTTAATATTTTAGGAAAAATATTTACATCAAAATAAATATTTTACAACATTAACTTAGAAAAATAAATGTAAATGTCATACCACTACGACTAATACCATGATGAGTGACGTGAAGGAACAAAATCATCAGTGTACTCTTCCTCAGCATCCCGTTGAGAAAATTGGTTGAATCGGGCATTTGAAGCGGAATAGTTACGGGGTAATGAATATAGATTTAATAATATTTCATCACGACGATAGTAATCTCCAGATGTATAATCATTTCCAAGTTGAAAATTTTGTTCCTCCCCAAAACCAATACTTTTCATTTGTTCTTCAACACCCATATAATGCGAAGGTCCACTGAAATATTCATTATCCTCAGCACTCGAGAATTCTGACAAACTTGCTAAATAACGACGTTGTTCCTCTATCCCAGGACGATACCCATGATCAGTGTCTTGTGTGGCATAATAGTTTTCTTTCCCTTGTGCCCATGTCATGCCAGTATCATGTTCATGGGGTTGATAATCGTCTTGGTGCTTTTCACCACTTTCTTGATTGTTCCCACCAGTGCTATCAGGACTATCATCGCCATCGTCACTTTCATCATTATCACTTGATATGATTTCTTTGCCTTTTGATAATCTCGAGTGGCTCTCACTATTTGTCTTCTTAACATGACTTTGACCACTAGCTGTAATGTTTTGGTCTTCATCTAACCATGCCAAGTCATCATCTTGCAATATAGGAGGGTCATTATCTCTTGTCCATTCATTTAGAATATCATCATCTTTGAATATATGATCGAGATCTATAGGGCTATAATAGTCATCATCTTCTTTTTTATGCATCAAATTTCTTACTCTCAGGCGCATATTATAATGGACATATACCAATTTATGCAACTTTTCGATAGCCAAACGGTTGCGAAGCTTAGTATGTATTAGAGACCATGTACTCCAGTTTCTCTCACAACCAGAAGATGAACATGTTTGGCTTAGGACTTTAATTGCAATTTTTCTCAAGTGTGGAGCTTCTTCACCATAATCATTCCACCATTCAGCTGGAAAAAAGTTTTATGATACATAATATATAACTTTGACGTGTATAAAGAACATGAAGAAGTTCAAACCTGGAAGACTTTTTTTAACGGCTGTTTTTGCGAGTGGAGATCCAAACTCTCCAATTTGTTCCGTGAATAATTTAATCTGTAAAACATATTAAATAAAAAAACTATTGTATATTGAATATGAAAGATGTTTTCAAAATTTTATAAATATTGTACCTCACTGATTGCTGACGCTTGTGCATTTAAATCAGGTTCAAGTCTCTTGATTACAGTCTTTAATCCTCTTTTGACTTCATCGTCATAAACACAGGTTCCAGAATATTGCAGTATTGGATTGAGAAAATATGCTAAAACACAAAAATATACAAAAGAAATATGATGATAACTATATATGAGTAAATTCGTACTTATTTAAAAACATGTAAATATCATTCAATTTTACCTGCAGCATGTAAATGTTGGTGTAATTGATTATACCAACGCGCATCAATCACATCCCAGTATAATTGCCAGTCTTTCACACTCTCTCGTATGGATAACTTCGCTCTATCCATTGCTTCATATATAATTGATAGAGTTGGCTTGTTGTCTTGGTCAACCAATTTTAAAACTTTCACAAGTGGTTCAAATGCTGCGCAAATGTCATGAGCCCTCTTCCAAAATCTTGTGTCCATAATGATTTGTGCAATTTTGTCGGCATCTTTTCTTCTCCTGCTTGTATTATTGTACTCTTGCCACTCAATTGAAGTACACAATCTCTTCAAATCTTGAGAATATCGAACAAGACTTTCTAAAGATATAAATTCTGTTGCAAAGCGGGTGATTCCAGGTCTAAGTAATTCACGATCATTTGTGTAGATTTTCATTAAATTGACCACTTTATCACTGTTGTATATAAAACTTGTTATTTGCTTTGCTTTGTCAATGCACTTTTTCACTTTTGTCATCTTACCGATGTCTTCAAGCATTAGATCAATGCAGTGTGCAGCACAAGGTGACCAAAACAAGTGAGGCCTTTCAATCATCATTTTCTGACCAGCAGCCTTATTTGCACTTTCATTGTCTGTAACCACATGCACAATATTTTTCTCCCCAACCTCGTCAATTACTTTGTTCAAAAGAGATAAAAGAAAATCAGCATTCTTTTTCTTGTTGGTGCAATCCACTGAATTATGAAATATCATGTTACGATCGCAATATATCATAAAGTTAATAATAGGATGCTTGTTACGTGTGCTCCAACCATCGCACATTATTGTACATCCATATTTGGGCCATTTTGATTTTAAAGTATGTAAATATCCAGTCATATCTTCCACCTCCTCCTGCAAAAAAACACCACCTATTTGACGTCCCGAAGGACCTTGTATTCCAGGTCCAGCCTCTGCAATGGTATTGATCATAGATTGGTAGTATGGACCACTATCCGCTGCATGAAAAGGAATGGCATTGTATATAAACCATTTTGAAATAGCTTTACCAACTTCTTTGACTTTTTCAGGAGCAAACCAATTTTTAATACTCTTCTGTTTTGATGGAAACATATACGTATCAATCCCTTTCGATGGTTTTTGAGCTCCCTCTTTTACGCTAAAGCTCCGAGGTATCTGTTTTCTGAAATTGGGATTTCCACCAAGTGATGAACCGGCACCGGACCCAAACCGGTTACACATCTCGTCCTCTAATGCTCTTGATTGACTACTTTCTTTCATGGCTGTTCGCAATGCCCTATTTTCCAATTTGTCTAAAGCTTCTTCACTTGTAACATTTCTTCCATATCCATAATCACCTTCGCTGTCACTGTCAAGTGTATGAATGCTTTGTTGAATTGCATTAACTGCAATTTCTTTTTTCCTTTTTATTACAGCTCTCTCAGACTTTGAATCTTGAAGATGTTTCCGTACCATTAATGATATCTCTTTTGGAGCTTTACTACATGGCTCGACATTTCCAGCAACATTTGCAATATGTTGTTTAAATCTTGTAATACCTCCGCTTACAACTTTCCCACAAAATTTGCATCGTATTGTCTTACGATTGTCTCCGATAGGTTTACCAAACTCCCAACCAATATCAACTTTTGGAGCCATTCTTCTAAACACTTACTGGTTCACGATTTTTTGCTTAAAAATTGCAAAAATGTAAATCTTTAGTACAATCTACTAGCAAAGATCCATTTGTTTTTCATTACAAACATATTTCATAAATACATTGAGGAATTTTATCTAGCTTTTCAATTGAAGAGTTGTGAACAAGAATCCAAGTAATCATAGGATAACTTAATGCACTTCATAATCCGGAAGAAGAAAGGCTACTTACCTGGAAGTTGGAAGAGAGAATTTTCTTCAATTCTTCGTTCAACAAAAGGGAAAGTTTCATCAACATTCAATAGTGCATGTTACAATTGATTAATGTACAAAAAAGGCATTCCACCGACAGTCTGCATGCCGCGATCGATCGCGGGTTTTTCCGCGATCGATCGCGGCTTCACGTGCGTTGGGGCAGAAACAATTCGCGATCGATCGCGTTATCTTCGCGATCGATCGCGAAGTGTTCGCGATCGATCGCGAAGCGTTACTGCAAGATGGTCTTCGGAACGTTCCGCGATGGACGTTCCGCCTCCGATTTAACGTGATGTAACCGATTTTGGGGGTGAAAAACGCCTAAGAGTGACGAAAACCTTTACGACATGCGACTCGGGAAAGGTGAGGCGCGTTCCGGTGTCGGAACGGCCGGAACGGCCGTTCCGATACCGAAACGGTGAACCATGGTTCCAAACTTTAACCAAATCAGCTTTCCTCAATAATAAAAAATCTGGCTTATTCAAAGATGAAACTAGCGTACCCAATGCTCCACCAAAAAGGTCGTCCAAATCTTGGGCTGAACGGGTCAATGAAGAGTCACAAAACCTTTTTGATGTAGAGATCATGAAAAGCTTAGCGGTCGAAATCATGGAACATTTGGATTTTGATAATTGGCTTGTTTATTTGGTTGCGTTGTAATTCCCATTTTGGTTGATTTCATTCTATAGGGATTGGATGTCGTCTGCTTCCCTTTTACTGTTATTTTCGTTAAATAAAAAAAATGTATTAATGTTGCCATATTTCTTTTAATGTTTAATATGATTTTTTACTGGCTTGCTTCTTGTTTAATTCATCTAGATACCTATTATTGGTGATATAACTCTTGCTGCTTGGACCTCAAAGCTTGAAAAGAGTAGAATGGAGCAAGAAACATTAGATATTATGTGTGGACTACTCAGTGGATGTCCAAGATGATGACTTTGATAGTTTGTGTAAACTACTTGAAAATCATATAATGGCGTTGATAGTTGTAATGACTTTTTCATCCAACTTGATTTTAATTTTATTAGTTTTTTGTAGTTTGTGCTTTAATATTGGATAGAATTTTGTGACAGGTTTCATGATTTTAAGTTAATACAGATGTTTGCTTTTATTTTATTTGTTTTTATATGTAGAAGTACGAAAAATGAAAAAAAAAACATCTTTTAAGTTATTGTGATGTAATTAGTTGTAGTATCTTTGAAATATATATAGTGGAGCTAAAAAGCTTCACGAAATGTGGCTATAGTGACGCATTTGCTTTTAGTGACGCTTACTTAAACGTTGCGTTTGTGGGCGTGTCAATAGATAATGTAGGTTATAGTGACGATTTAAAGCAACGTAATTATTACATTTCATGAAGCTTATTAACATCGTAAAATGCAGTATTTGTGTCGCTTTAAAGCGCCAGTATAACCTGCATTACCTATTGAAACGTCCACCTACACGATACTTTAAGTAAGCATCACTAAAAGCAACAGCGTCACCATGGCCACATTTCGTGACTTTTTTTTAGCGTCACTAAAGACAATTTTTCTAGCAGTGGACACCTCTTTCAAGCTCATATCAGATCTCTTAGGAGATCATTTATGTTTTGTATTAATTATATTCATTGTGAGCTAAAGTAGAAGAGTGAGATATATGTTATAGACCTCAGATTGAGTTCTGAGCCTGTGTGGATCTGTGTGAGACTATGAATACTACCCATAAATAGTTACCTTAGCTAGTGTGGGTTGTATACCGTTGAATATAAACCAAATATTCTTATACCTTCTTACAAAGGAACAATGCGAGACGCAGAAGCGTTGTGCTTCGAATTTTCATAAACAATTATATGTTTTCTTTATTTTATGCACCTTATATATGTTTATTGTCTTTAGACTGATTTTCCCTAAACCTAGCAGACCTTTTCCGCACGGTTCATAATTACCTTTTGGCATACTCAAGTTTTACAGTACAATGGGTCCTCTCTTGTATTGCTATTTTTATCAATAAATAAGTGGCTATATGCCTACATTAATTTAAAAAAAAGAAGATATCAATTGATGCTCCTAAAATAGCACAATTTTATAATATTATATTGATGCTCCTGAAACAGCACAATACGATTTTATGTTAATAATCTAGCAAAATCTATAATTAAAAACTAAAATCTAAGTTTGTGAATATTCCTGAAAAATATTGATATAAAATCTAATATTTGGCAATATTATCTAATAATATTGATTTGATAATAAAAACATATACTTCTTGTTAATGCTCTCGAGGAAAGTTTATTTTATTTTTATAAATATTCCCAAAGGATATTAATTAATATCAATTAATTGCACATATTTGTTTATACATGTCTGTGTATATGTATATATACACAAATTTAACTATTATTCAACATATTTTATCTCCTGACATTTATCATTTATGTTAAGAAATAACGTATATTGCATTTAATTTTTAATCTATTCTAATAAAATAATCAAATTATATATAAATATGTAAACTATTTAAAAATTTCATGATAAAAATATGAGTTATATCCAAGAAATTCTATCATGCATGTATCCATCAAGAAAAAAAAATTCTATCATACATCGGGGCTATGACTTTCGGTGCGGAAATAATCATTGGATGGTGTGATTGTATATGGGGTTCACGTCTATCTAATGACTCAAACTACATCGGGAGTAACCGAATAACATGTTTTTTTTTTAAAACTAATCCAAAATATAAAAATTTCAAAAATAACCCGATTTTAAAAAGATTGCAAATATACTTCAATCCGCTGCCATCTGTAGTGGGGACCTGCAAAAAAGCAAGCCCCCACTACAGGTGGCAATGGAGGATGACAAAATGACATTCGCTGTCAGCTACAGCGGGCACTTGCTTTTTTCATAGGCCGGAGCTGACAAAAAGACAACCGTCGCAAGTGGCAGGGGTAGTCTGAAAACCTACATTTACAGCCGATTTCAGTAAATCACGTGCTTTCATTTCTCATCTGCAAATGAAAGACCACTTCAGTTTATTTTACACCAATTGCTTCTTCTCGATACGTTATTCCTTTGTTGCTGCTTCTTTTTCAATTCGATAATTTTTTATTTTCTGAAAATGAATAATATTGAAGTACTACTATATTTTGATTGTATTATTTTTAGCGTATATGGATCGGTTGAGTATAGCATCCCACCTATCAGATCAATTCGAATTCCACGATCTATTATTTTATTGGAATTGGTTCAACTAGTTAATAGAAAGTTGAACATCGACCAATGATGTTTAATATCAAATTGTCAACCAAATATTCTTTCACGGAGAAATCTTGTTGGAATGAAGTACAAATCAACATTATAGACGATGATGATGACATATAATTTATTATGCAGTGTCCTAATATGCAGATGGTGCATCTATATGTCGAAACAGAGCAACTTGCCATGATGTCCGTTTTGATGAACCAGGATTATATATTCCATATGTCACTGAAGGACTAAGGAACATAGGGTTCAGTGACCGACCGGGTACTTCAACGCATCGTGATTTTCAACAAATCAAGATTCTGCATATTTTGAGCATCTAATTGGATGTTGGGATAAATATATAATCGGCTCGTCCGAAGAAAATCCTACATTGGCCGAATATTGAAGGAGGTTTGAGTTCTATAAGAGAAAATGTTACACCAGTTCATGATGCATTTGATGCAGATATTGGTCCGTCAAAGCATACATTTATGTTGGCTTCATCTGAAGGGCAGGTATAGATGATGTAATTGGAGATAGCCATCATGATGTTGTCAGATGTCTTAGTGAACCCGAAATTTCATCGAGCATGTCTAGAGATGATGAAAATGATATGCATGATGACGAAGATGATAATATGCATGCATTTCTCGTTCAAGATACAACATTCCGTGAAAATCCTCGTGACGTGACACACTGGCATTATGCATCACTTTTTACAGAACACGAATGAAATGCCACATTTTTTTAATGTTGTCTACGAGGAACAGCTTACTGATTCTGCTAGTGTACCTTCTGGATCACGAACAAGATATTATAATCTAGAGAGAGGGGAGCTATCAGTGAACATGATTTTTAAAGATAAGAAACGTCGATTGCATCTGTATAGGATTACTCCATTAGAGTTGTTAGGCGTGAGTACAATGTCGTGGATAACACTCATACTTTATGGAAACTACGATGTAAAAAGAGTTCTCCTACTGTCAGATGCAAATACATGAGCTTCACATAGCCTCCATGATAATCCGGAAACAAAATTCCTCCAATGATCATCAGGGCGATACAACGAGAGTAGTTTATTACATCCATATCTGAGCACATATTATTGACACGAGAAGACATGCAGTGTTCATATAGGGCAGTCATCGATAAATGTTTGTCTCTGATATATTTTAGTAATGGCTGAAATCCAAGTAAATGTAAACATATATGTTGCCACTCTACCTTATTATGTGTGTGATCTACTCCGGTGACATGCTCACCATCGACTCTCAATCCCCATAGAAACATCTTGAAAGGTGATGGTCGTCTCACCTATTCTGAAGTGAACTGTATGTGTCTCACGGTGTCATCGCTCAACAAGGGCAGTGATAAAATGATTATCAAAAAGTCGATATCCGATGCGCAAAACACCATAAAAACCCATATTATCTATGTAACATAAAACATGTTCATCTATACTGTTATGATCATATATATCTCATAGAATGTTATCTGTACGCTTAGCTGCTATTATACTATCAATATTATCGACATTAATATCACTTGATATATGTATAGAGTGTATAAAACACTATAGTCTTTCGGGCCGGAATATGATGTTATTCTAAAACCAACAAAAAAAATGTATGGCATCCTACTGCAGCGAGACGACAGAGCGAACGCCTGCAAGTCACCAGGCCTCGCTGCAGCTGGCAGCGGGGCCCATTTTGTCAGCCCACGCTGTCAGCTACAACGGGGGTCTGCAAAAAAACAGGCCCCTGTTTCAGATCGTAGTGGGGGCCGTTTTGTCATCCTCCGCTGCCAGCTGCAACGGGGATCTGTTTTTCTGCAGGTCCCGGTTACATCGGGCAGCAAGTACATTTGCAATCTTTTTAAAATTGGGGTATTTTTAAAATTTTTATTTTTTAAAATTAATTTTTTTTAAAAAAAAAACGAATAACATAGTAAGATTTAGTATGTATAATAGAATCAGTTGTTTCCTATTATAATTATGCGTTTTTTTTCAGAGCTAATCTAGCGTCGATTCATCTTGCATTACATCCCTAAAACCCCGACACAGAAGATAATGTTATCGCCACCGAAGCAAGAAGTTGGTGTTGGCGTGTTCTTGTTGAAGGGCAACAAAGTGCTTCTCGGCCGCCGCCGCACCGCCGTCGGTTTCGGCACCTTCGCTCTTCCTGGCGGCCACCTAGAATTCGGTCATCCTTTCGATAAACTATCAGATAGTGATTTCTTTTAAAATTTTATGAGATTGCTGACTTCCTGGTTTAATTTTTTTGCTGATTGCAAATTGATTGAAGAATTTTTTTCGTCACTTTTCAGATTTTGCTACTTATTTTCAGGTGAGAGTTTTGAGGAATGCGCGTCGAGGGAAGTGAAGGAGGAAACGGGGCTGGATATTACGGGAACGGAACTTGTGACGGTAACAAACAACGTCGTTTCAGGACCAAAACCGGTGCAGTTGATTGCCATCCTGCTACGTGCAGCTATTTCTGATGATAATCAAACGCCAATCAATCTCGAACCGGAGAAATGCGACGGGTGGGATTGGTACGATTGGGATCATCTTCCGGAGCCTTTGTTTCCGCCGTTGGAGAGTGCGGTGCTGAGTGGTATCAACCCGTTTCCAGCATAGTAGGACCATCTGGGCGGTTAACGAATTGAATTGTTGTCTTACACCAAATTCTGGATCTTTCCTAAATGTATTATTTGAGGTTGGACAAGATTCCGATACATTTTGTCTATTTGCCAATCATCATGTTGTATGTATGGCGCAATATTTATCGTTTTGGAAGGTCTCGTGTATTGTTGGCCGACAAGATCACATGTAATGTCGTGGAAGCTGATGTTACAATTCTATTAATATTTCAAGGAAGATTGTGGTTATTGTAGTGGAGTTTTTTTAATCAAAATAAAATAAATTAGATAATTGGGACAAATTATTAATGAAATAAATCAAAAAAATGGAAATATTTAAACATATTCCGCAACGACCGTTTCGAGCCACAAAATCATCGTTTCGTTTTCACGAACCATGCTCTCGTGTACACCCAGTACTAGGTTTACCTATTCGAATAGCCCTGGAGTATGTGAATTTACAAATTTCATTACTTTCCAGCAAGTTTGCCCGATAAATATATTCTGACAGAAAGAAGCTCGTAAAAAATATTGACACATGTAACCATATATGCAATTGGATTTAATTCATCATATGGTTCATGTAGCATATCATAAATTATTGAGATTGATGACCTAATAATTGTTTGTTCTAAAAAGTATTCACAGAAAGTCAAAACAGTTGAACATTCTATATTCAGAAATAGGTCACATTCATTTGTAAAATGATTGGATCAAAGACTGTACAAACCAAACATTAACGTCATCGTGGAGAACAAAATCCATATGAATTTTATTGCGATATGTGTTATTGATGAAACTCTCAAGCATCCAAAGGCTTCGATACACTTCTATTATGAAGAAAATCATTACATAATATCATCTTTTATCTTATTCTTCTTTTTTTTAAGTGAAGATGCATTCATATCATAGTCTTAATATCTTTAAGTACATCCCTACACACGAACAAAGGACATGATTCATGACAAATTAACAAAGGTCCATCGGTAGCTACATGAGAGGCAAGGCGATGTGCCACGAAATTAGCAGTATGTCTACAATGATGAATTTGAAAGTTCGCACCATACGAGTAGAAGTGCCAAATAGACGAGATAATGGAACCTTCTGCATCCCATAAGCGAGGCTGAGATTGCATGAACCACATTAATAGCATCGATTTCAATAATTCCTTTATGTCATTGATGTAATCTTGCAAAAACTATGCCTTCTCGAACAGCTAATAATTCAGGGTATGAACGGAGAAAATACGGAGATTTGTTGGTTTGTGTTAAAAACATAACACCGCATTCGTCAAGAATAACCACACCAATACCACAAAAATTGGCATTTGTATGAAGTGGTGCATCCATGTTGATCTTCATGTAACCAGGTGGTGGAGCGCGTCAAGTACGGCGTGAAGCCAAGAGATCACTAGTAAGGAGCATGGTTCACCGTTTCGGTATCGGAACGGCCGTTCCGGCCGTTCCGACACCGGAACGCGCCTCACCTTTCCCGAGTCGCATGTCGTAAAGGTTTTCGTCACTCTTAGGCGTTTTTCACCCCCAAAATCGGTTACATCACGTTAAATCGGAGTCGGAACGTCCATCGCGGAACGTTCCGAAGACCATGCTTGCAGTAACGCTTCGCGATCGATCGCGAACACTTCGCGATCGATCGCGAAGATAACGCGATCGATCGCGAATTGTTTCTGCCCCAACGCACGTGAAGCCGCGATCGATCGCGGAAAAACCCGCGATCGATCGCGGCATGCAGACTGTCGGTGGAATGCCTTTTTTGTACATTAATCAATTGTAACATGCACTATTGAATGTTGATGAAACTTTCCCTTTTGTTGAACGAAGAATTGAAGAAAATTCTCTCTTCCAACTTCCAGGTAAGTAGCCTTTCTTCTTCCGGATTATGAAGTGCATTAAGTTATCCTATGATTACTTGGATTCTTGTTCACAACTCTTCAATTGAAAAGCTAGATAAAATTCCTCAATGTATTTATGAAATATGTTTGTAATGAAAAACAAATGGATCTTTGCTAGTAGATTGTACTAAAGATTTACATTTTTGCAATTTTTAAGCAAAAAATCGTGAACCAGTAAGTGTTTAGAAGAATGGCTCCAAAAGTTGATATTGGTTGGGAGTTTGGTAAACCTATCGGAGACAATCGTAAGACAATACGATGCAAATTTTGTGGGAAAGTTGTAAGCGGAGGTATTACAAGATTTAAACAACATATTGCAAATGTTGCTGGAAATGTCGAGCCATGTAGTAAAGCTCCAAAAGAGATATCATTAATGGTACGGAAACATCTTCAAGATTCAAAGTCTGAGAGAGCTGTAATAAAAAGGAAAAAAGAAATTGCAGTTAATGCAATTCAACAAAGCATTCATACACTTGACAGTGACATCGAAGGTGATTATGGATATGGAAGAAATGTTACAAGTGAAGAAGCTTTAGACAAATTGGAAAATAGGGCATTGCGAACAGCCATGAAAGAAAGTAGTCAATCAAGAGCATTAGAGGACGAGATGTGTAACCGGTTTGGGTCCGGTGCCGGTTCATCACTTGGTGGAAATCCCAATTTCAGAAAACAGATACCTCGGAGCTTTAGCGTAAAAGAGGGAGCTCAAAAACCATCGAAAGGGATTGATACGTATATGTTTCCATCAAAACAGAAGAGTATTAAAAATTGGTTTGCTCCTGAAAAAGTCAAAGAAGTTGGTAAAGCTATTTCAAAATGGTTTATATACAATGCCATTCCTTTTCATGCAGCGGATAGTGGTCCATACTACCAATCTATGATCAATACCATTGCAGAGGCTGGACCTGGAATACAAGGTCCTTCGGTACGTCAAATAGGTGGTGTTTTTTTGCAGGAGGAGGTGGAAGATATGACTGGATATTTACATACTTTAAAATCAAAATGGCCCAAATATGGATGTACAATAATGTGCGATGGTTGGAGCACACGTAACAAGCATCCTATTATTAACTTTATGATATATTGCGATCGTAACATGATATTTCATAATTCAGTGGATTGCACCAACAAGAAAAAGAATGCTGATTTTCTTTTATCTCTTTTGAACAAAGTAATTGACGAGGTTGGGGAGAAAAATATTGTGCATGTGGTTACAGACAGTGAAAGTGCAAATAAGGCTGCTGGTCAGAAAATGATGATTGAAAGGCCTCACTTGTTTTGGTCACCTTGTGCTGCACACTGCATTGATCTAATGCTTGAAGACATCGGTAAGATGACAAAAGTGAAAAAGTGCATTGACAAAGCAAAGCAAATAACAAGTTTTATATACAACAGTGATAAAGTGGTCAATTTAATGAAAATCTACACAAATGATCGTGAATTACTTAGACCTGGAATCACCCGCTTTGCAACAGAATTTATATCTTTAGAAAGTCTTGTTCGATATTCTCAAGATTTGAAGAGATTGTGTACTTCAATTGAGTGGCAAGAGTACAATAATACAAGCAGGAGAAGAAAAGATGCCGACAAAATTGCACAAATCATTATGGACACAAGATTTTGGAAGAGGGCTCATGACATTTGCGCAGCATTTGAACCACTTGTGAAAGTTTTAAAATTGGTTGACCAAGACAACAAGCCAACTCTATCAATTATATATGAAGCAATGGATAGAGCGAAGTTATCCATACGAGAGAGTGTGAAAGACTGGCAATTATACTGGGATGTGATTGATGCGCGTTGGTATAATCAATTACACCAACATTTACATGCTGCAGGTAAAATTGAATGATATTTACATGTTTTTTAAATAAGTACGAATTTACTCATATATAGTTATCATCATATTTCTTTTGTATATTTTTGTGTTTTAGCATATTTTCTCAATCCAATACTGCAATATTCTGGAACCTGTGTTTATGACGATGAAGTCAAAAGAGGATTAAAGACTGTAATCAAGAGACTTGAACCTGATTTAAATGCACAAGCGTCAGCAATCAGTGAGGTACAATATTTATAAAATTTTGAAAACATCTTTCATATTCAATATACAATAGTTTTTTTATTTAATATGTTTTACAGATTAAATTATTCACGGAACAAATTGGAGAGTTTGGATCTCCACTCGCAAAAACAGCCGTTAAAAAAAGTCTTCCAGGTTTGAACTTCTTCATGTTCTTTATACACGTCAAAGTTATATATTATGTATCATAAAACTTTTTTCCAGCTGAATGGTGGAATGATTATGGTGAAGAAGCTCCACACTTGAGAAAAATTGCAATTAAAGTCCTAAGCCAAACATGTTCATCTTCTGGTTGTGAGAGAAACTGGAGTACATGGTCTCTAATACATACTAAGCTTCGCAACCGTTTGGCTATCGAAAAGTTGCATAAATTGGTATATGTCCATTATAATATGCGCCTGAGAGTAAGAAATTTGATGCATAAAAAAGAAGATGATGACTATTATAGCCCTATAGATCTCGATCATATATTCAAAGATGATGATATTCTAAATGAATGGACAAGAGATAATGACCCTCCTATATTGCAAGATGATGACTTGGCATGGTTAGATGAAGACCAAAACATTACAGCTAGTGGTCAAAGTCATGTTAAGAAGACAAATAGTGAGAGCCACTCGAGATTATCAAAAGGCAAAGAAATCATATCAAGTGATAATGATGAAAGTGACGATGGCGATGATAGTCCTGATAGCACTGGTGGGAACAATCAAGAAAGTGGTGAAAAGCACCAAGACGATTATCAACCCCATGAACATGATACTGGCATGACATGGGCACAAGGGAAAGAAAACTATTATGCCACACAAGACACTGATCATGGGTATCGTCCTGGGATAGAGGAACAACGTCGTTATTTAGCAAGTTTGTCAGAATTCTCGAGTGCTGAGGATAATGAATATTTCAGTGGACCTTCGCATTATATGGGTGTTGAAGAACAAATGAAAAGTATTGGCTTTGGGGAGGAACAAAATTTTCAACTTGGAAATGATTATACATCTGGAGATTACTATCGTCGTGATGAAATATTATTAAATCTATATTCATTACCCCGTAACTATTCCGCTTCAAATGCCCGATTCAACCAATTTTCTCAACGGGATGCTGAGGAAGAGTACACTGATGATTTTGTTCCTTCACGTCACTCATCATGGTATTAGTCGTAGTGGTATGACATTTACATTTATTTTTCTAAGTTAATGTTGTAAAATATTTATTTTGATGTAAATATTTTTCCTAAAATATTAACATTGTTTTGAATTTTTTAAATAATTTTATTAAAATTCCGTTCCGTTCCCGTTCCGTGAAATGCCATTAGAACCGGAACGGTGGCCACCGTTCCGGGCGCCGTTCCTGCTACGGCGAACCATGGTAAGGAGGGTAGCTTCTGGCTGGCTACTCAAAAATGATTCCAACAAGAAATTTGCTCTAGATACAATAGATGTATTAGATTCTATGCGCCCATGGAACAAAAGATGATTTCGAGCAAGCCATAAAGACCAACAAATCATAGCAAGAATATCTAAATGTTGAGTCTTATCATTTTGCATCACCCATTGCCAAAGGTCCATTAAAGACAACCCACTAAAGCGAGATAATAGGGACAAAGAGTCGAGATTTTCCATGTTTTATGTGCTGCCTTACATTGCCACAGAATATGAAATGCATTTTCAGGAAATAGACAGCATTGTGGGCATAATGGATTAATCGAAACTCCTCGAAGCTAGCTGATATCTGGTTGGGATAGCGTCGTGAAGTGCCCTCCAATTGTGAATCTTGATTTTGTTTGGAATATGCATTCGCCACAAATTATAATAGATTTTGCAGATGTGTTACAAGGTCCATCACTGCTTTCCTCAGTTTGACTTCGAGCCAAATGATATACCGTATATACTCCATTCGATGTCAAGTGGCATATCAGAGTATCTGCACCATTGAGATATTGAATTGGAATTCGAAGGTGGTCAATAGACTATAAACAATTTTGAATTAAAGGCCAATTCCATGAACCATCATCTGAGAGTAAATTATTAACTGTTAAGTTGATGACCGATCGATGAGGCACTGTTATATGCATGAAAGAATGTGGACGCAACAGCCACGGATCATGGAATACACGGACATTACGACCATCTCCTATCCTCCAACGAATTACCCTATTCAAAAGTTCTCTACCCCAAATAATGCTTCGCCAGACATATGAAGATTTATTACCAGCAGTGGCCTACAAGAATGCGGTATATGGGAAGTATTTTGTTTTTAAAATTTGGCCAACGAGTGAGTGATGGTGAGAGCAAGTTTAAAGATAGACATGGTATATCCTGGGAGGGCCTGAGCTACTGCCTTAATAAGAATCTCTCGTCCCCAGCTGAGAATAAGGTTCTTTTCCAATCTTGAAGCTTGCACCAGACACGATGACGAAGCCCATCAAAAACAATTTTTTTTGTTTCTGCCCACAAAAGAAGGAAGTCCTAACTAGGACTCGTGGGATCCGTTTGTGATGCATTCCAAGGATGTTAAAAACCTGACATTTCTGTGGAGGCAGCAAATTTGGACTAAAAGTACTCGATTCGTTCTGTGATGCTGGTTCTCTGATGCTGATGATAAGATTATTTAGTACCACAAATTGCCGTTGAATATTCAGTACCGAAAACTAATATTCTAGGACTATTTTAGTATCATAAAACTGACAATACACTTATTTAGTGGAACCTTCTGGAAACAATACGGAAATGAAAGAAACATATAATAGAAGATTTAACTTCACACCTTTATAAAAATTCGTATGCCATTACTTTATTGAGGTACTTACGGACCGGTACCAGTTAATGGAAGATAACTCATTTCAGTCGGCCAAAAAAACTTAAGTTTACACAGGTCCATTTTGTGGTAAAATTACAAAAAGTGCCACAGTGCTTCTTCTTCAATGTACAAGCCTTCAATTTATCCACTTCTCCTCAATTCTTCTAATTCGCTCGTCAAATTCATTAATCGCAAACAAGTATCATCGATTTTTTTATAAATACATTCAACTGTAACTCCTTATGCAATTTTCAAAGCATCATTCCGACAAAAAAAATATTATCAACTCCACATTCATGGAAGGCAATGCGCGACGGCCAATGCTACGAAACTCAGAAAACCTAGCAATTTTTGGATCTTAATTCAGCTCCGACGATAGAAAAAGCATTATCAAGTCAACCATAGCCAACATCAGTCTCAGGCACGATAAAAGGCGTGACTGTTCATCCTCTTGGAAACCCAATCAATCTTTCAGATATGATTTCAGACCGTGCAGCATCATTACATAAATCATGTACCACCATGTTAAATAATTGTGCAATAACATGTTAAAAAGATCGTTAATAAATCGTGGCCATTACAAAAAATCGTGCACCCCCTCCCCCCATTACAAAAATCAAGTGCACCAACTTGACAAAAATCTTGCACCAAATTACAAAAATTGTGCAGCAACATGTTAAAAAAATCGTGCATGTTAAAAAATATTTCACCACTAAAATTGTGCACAAACATTACAAAATCAAGTGCACCACAATTACTCCACAAAAGTCAAGTGGTATTCAAAACATACTTTTATATACTCCACAAAAGTCAAGTGGTATTCAAAACATACTTTCTTATAGTTTTTTAAAAGTCAGGTGGTATTCAAACTTGACTTTTTAAAACTCTATAAAAGTCTATAGGTATCCAAAATCTCATAGACTTTTAATGACTTCTGTTGAAATTTTCAGTTACAAACTTTGATGCCCCATTACATCCCAAAAATGTTAAAAATTCTCCACCACTCCTAGAAAAGATTTGGAATGACTTTTAATTCCTAGTTACCATCATCTCTCTTTATGTTTATTTTCATTTTCGACACGGTCACCTCCCCATTGGCTTTTCCTCCCATGTTTTCTGCATGTACTCTTTCTTTAAATTCCCAATGTGCGATTGTGTGTATTTTTTGTATATCTATGTGTACTATATTAGAAGATGCAACACATAAATGTGGGATTATAATAAATACCGAAATAATATTCAATTATTAATTTTTTCACATCTTATTTTTTATCCAATATAATACTAATATTTGGACAAGTATTTTGATGAAATATCAAGTTAATATGCTCAATTTTATATTAGATGATAGATTTTTAAAACGATTGTATGTGTCTGTATCTATAAACAATATAATAAATATTTTTTCTAAAACATAAAAATATTTATAACGATGTAAATTATAATGTTTATTTTAAAAAGTATGTTTTAAGAATTTTTATAGTAGTCAAATATCATCAAAAAATATTTTAAGTTTATAAAATTTTATTTGATAGCAAACTTTTGTTTTATCACAAAATTATAGATTACAATTATATACCAATGTTGACTGAATTCTCAAGGTCGTCATCTTGAAGATGCAAAAACATTGTTCAATCTTTGCCATGCAAAAGACTTGAATAACGATTTTTCACATTTTTTGCTGTTAAATAGTAAATTTTATTTACATTAATAGTACAAAAATATATTATAAGTTGAAGAAGTTATTTATGTTCAATTGTAAGTTCAAAGAAATCAATTATAAGTGTATAATCTATATAGTCTATAAAATTCTTTTTTATAATTTCGTGTAATTCTATAAAAGTTTTTATAAATCTATCAATTTCATAAAAGTCTATCATTTAAAAAAAGTAATTAAAAGTCGATAAAGTCCATAGAAATCTATTGAAAAAGCCTACGAGACTCTATACAAATCTTTTTATAACTCCATGAAATTCTATAAAAGTCAATAAAAATCTATCAACTCCATAAAAATCTATCATTTAAAAAAGTCATTAAAAGTCAATAAAATCTAGATTGAATACACCCCTCCTAAAATTATAGTGCACCACAAGGTTAAAAATAGAGCACTACAAGGTTAAAAAATAGTACACCACAAGGTTAAAAAATAGTACACCACAAGGTTAACAAAAGCGTGCACCACAAGGTTACATAAATCGTGCACCACAAAGCTCAAAATTCGTGCACCAAAGATTAAAATTCAATTCATGTAGAATTGAGTGAAATGTTCTCGAAAAAAATTCTCTCAAACAAGATCTTGAAACCCACAAAATAATGTAGCGAGCAGTTTGGAAATGAAAATTACTCAAAGTTAATCGAACTTTTTTTAAAATTGATGCTAATCTATTTAAAACAAGGAATTCCAGGTTCGTCAATGGTGTCAATAGCACTTTGGTACATTTTAGTTAGATTCGATTCGAAAAGACGTTTCCTTACATAGGTCATAATAGGCAAAATTTCTCCTGGATCAAAAGTTATCGTCGTTTTAAGTTTGGCCGACAAACAACGCAGTTATATCAAAAAATGGTTGTTTTAAGTTTGGCCGACAAACAACACAGCTATATTCAAAAGTTGGTGCATGATTTTTGTACATTGATGCATGATTTGGGTACATTAAGGTGTACTTAATTTTTAGCATTATGATGTACTTGAATTTTTGTAAAGGTCGTGCAAGATATTTGTACATTAGTGCACGATTTGTTGTATATTGGTGAACGATTTTTTGTAATGGTAGTGCACGATTTTTGTACATTGTGGTGCACTTGATTTTTATCATGGTTGTGCACTTAATTTTTTGTAATGGTGGTGGACGAGTTTTGTAAATTGGTGCATGATTTTTTGTACATTGGTGTACGACTCTTTGTACATCGTTGCATGATTTTTGACAAACATTGTGCGCTTAATTTTACTGTTGCATCACCATTCACGAGAAGTTCAAATCCAAAATCATTCTAAACCAAATAAAATCAAAACCCAAACCATATGCACAAAAAATTCTTCTCTTTTACTGGTTTCGCCAACCCCATCGAAGTCATAATTTCAAAATCAATATCAAAATCAAACACAAAATCTAACATGCAAATGTCCAACTTCGAAGGGTTTGCAAGCCATAGATTTGAGAATTGTTATCTACGAAGTTTATAGAAGGGTTTGCAAGCCACATATTTTTCACGCAGATGAGCATATGATTCACACAGATGGATTGATTGGAGAATTAGGGCAGATGATTTCGCGAACGTACACCACCATAAGCTCCACAGAAAGTACGAGGATTTATATGAAGATTCCCCTAGTGCACGATTCCGATGGCTGCGACGGTGGAGGTGGAAGCTTCCGTAGCAGCAGTACTGGTGGTGGTGGGTAGGGGTGGGTGTCGGGTTCGCGGGTCGGGTACCCAAAAATTCGGGTAGTATTTTTCACTCCCCGACACTACCCGAAAGTCGGGTATCCGAAAATTTTCAGGTAGTGTTAGGGTATCCGGTTTCGGATACCGAAATTTGATTCATATATTTTTAAAAATATTTAATTTATTTTTTGTAACGTAAATTCAAAGAGGGAAGCTCAGAATGAGGTGCTTAGGACGTGGACAACGAACGCATCTTGCCGAATCGTGGTGTGTCAACCAGCAATTGAAGATGACGGCTCAAGATGAGCGGAGCTGGGAGTTGATCGGCACTACAATCCGGCAACTATGCTCCAGCCGTCAGCCATCTCTGGCCTCTGCTTGTAGCCATCTTCTTCGACGCTGCCTTGCCTACCGCTGGCCCAGCCAAAGTTGCAGAGTGCAACAAGGTCTAAGGCTAGATGGGGAAAGCTAAGGCTAGATGGGTAAAGGATGAGGTGAATCTTTTCCTTTCTTCGTTGTCGATTAAGAACTTTGAGAATATTAGTTTTTAACATTGGAGACAAATGATTGACCGACAGTTTCTTCAGTTCCATTTTAATCAACTAATTAATATATATACATATATATATATATATACATATATATATATATATATATAGACACACAAAAGTCCCGAATTTTTTTTGAAAATACCCCACCGATATCCAATATCCAATATCCGATCCCACCCCTAATGCTGGGAGGGTGAGTTTAAGACTGGTGGAGGCGGAGGAGATATATGCACTTGAAGATATGTGGGAGTGTATTTTGATAAGAAGAAAAGACATAATAGATTATAAGTTTTAAAAATTGATATTTGTGAATAAAAGTTTCACAAATAAGTATTATTAAGAAAAAATATATATTTTTATATTTAATTGAATATTATTGATACAGTTTTTCGATTTTCTCTACTTTATTTTATAATACATTTCAAAGGCCCAAGTTCGCAAGCATGGAGCCTACTTTTCAACGCTACGTTTGTTGCAATAGTCTACATTCAAGAATAAAATTTGGCCCAACAAATTTTAATTATCGGCCTTTGCCACGTATTGTGTTGTTGGATTCGTCCGTCAATTTTTTGTCTTCTCTGCCCCTAATTAAGTTATTCTTATCTGTCTAAAATGATTTTTCAACAGACAATTACATAAATGTACTAGTTGGAAAATCCTTTTTTCAACTAAAGCAGACAAAAAACTATCATTTCATATCAATTGTTCAACAAAAATTATTCAAAGTCCATTTTCTTCTTTATTTATCTAATAAATCTTTTTTTTCTCTCAATAATACCCTTATTTTTTTAAAAAAAACAAGGTTTTCATCATCTCCTCCCCCAAAATTTATAATTTCAAATTACAAGCTGACTCTATAAATTTCTCTCTCGACGCTCGATGATAGGAGAACTTTTCCAAAAGAAGAAGAATTTCATATTGCTCGAGAAAAGGGACGAATTGACTTTTCAAAAGCTGGGTGAAGTCTTAGAAGAGAATATTCACATTTTAAATGGGTTGTAATACCTAGGTTGGCCAATCCACTTCCCAAATTGATATTATCGATTGTGCGTTACCGGAGTGTCATGTGTCATTATTCTAATTTTATTTTGGGTAAATGCAACAGGCTTTTGTGTTTTTGCTTTTATGTTTTTGCGTTGTTTTTTTGCTGTTTTTATGGGATTTCTGTGTTTCAATTAGCATTGAGCACAATTGTTGAACGTTGTTTTTCGTGTTTTTTTTTTGCATCTATGTTTTCGAAATAGATATCTACTGCATCCGTGTTTTTGACGTTTTATTTTTGCTGGTTTGATGGCATTTTTATGTTTGAATTAGCATTGAATTGTTATTTCACCCGTACACATTATATGTTTGTCAAAATGTTTATATGAAACTGTTGTACGTGCACCAATAGACTCAAAGAGATGCAAACTTGTAAAAATCAAGTGCAAAACATATATATGTAAGTGCACCATCATCTAAACCTAAAAAGTGTATGTTTTGAACAAGTGCACCGGTTGAGTCACCGGTGATACACGTGCACCGATAGATACAAGAAGTGCACTTTATGAAATTTAGTGCACCATCTTGTCAAAATTGAGTCCACCGCCTGTGCACCACATAATATAATTAAGTACACCACAATCTTAACCTAAATAATGCATGTTTGTCGGTGCACGACTAAACTTGCACAAGTGCACCTCTTGTGTCTATCGATGCATGTGTATCATACGTGGGACAAGTGCACTGGTGCAAGAGATGCACACGTTGTTTGGCAAGAGTGGTGCACGTGAATTGTATAAAAACAAATTGAAGAAGGGACGTGCATCGCATCCAAATAATTTGCAAGGATTGTATACAAATTGGTATAAAAACAAATTGTTGTTTGTCGGCCAAACTTCAAATGACCATAACTTTTGATCCATGAGGAATTTTGCCAATTATGACCTATGCACAGAAACGTCTTTTTGAGCCGCATCTAATTCGATAGACAATGTGGAATTGGCACCACCGACGTACCGAAATTCCTTGTTTTAGATAGGTTATGCTCAATTTTAAATTTTTTTCCATTTTTGAGCCAACTTTGAGGAATTTTAGATTCCAAAATTCTTGACGCATTATGCTCAAATTTTGTGGGATTCAACTTCTTGTTTGGGAGAATTTTTACAAATATTTTTTCTCAATTCCGAGGCACTTCAATTTTGTGTGAATTCTAATTTACGTGCATCTGTAGACAAAATGTGTGAAATTATTAAAGTTACATGCACCACCTTGTCAAAATGACATTCACCAACTTAATATAAGCAAGTGCACCACCACCTTAACATAAAAAAATATATTTTGATAAGTTTTGCACAGCTTGTGTCTACCGATTCACGTGAAAAAACGCGCACCGGTAGACAAAATATGTGAAATTGTTAAACTTAAGTGCACCACCATGTTAAAATCATGATTTTGTTTAAAATTACATGTGCCAACTTGTCAAATTTACGTGCAGCAACTTAATATAAGCAAGTGCACCACCACATTAACATAAAAAAATATGTTTTGATAAGTTTTGCACAGCCTGTGTCTACCGGTATATGTTTTTCTACGTGCACCGGTAGACAAAATGTGTGAAATTGTTCGAAACAAGTGTAACGTCTTTTTAGAATCACTAATTTGTGAAAATTAAGTGTCGGTGCACGCATGTATTACGTGCACCTCCTTTTTAAAATCATCAATTTTACATGCATCGTCATGTTAGAATCACAAATTAAAATTAAGAGCCGGTTTACGCGTGTATTACATGTGCCGCCTTGTTAAAATCATTGTTAGAAATAAGTGCACCGACTTGTTAGACTCACAAATTTGTTGAAATTAAGAGCCGATGCATGCCATTATTATGTGCATCGCCTTGTTAAAATCACCAATCACGTGTGTATTATGTGCACCGCCATGTAAAAATCATCAATTTGTAAAAATAAGCGTACCACCTTGTTAGAATCACAAATTTGATGAAATTAACTGTAGGTGCACGTTTGTATTACGTGTACATAGCCTTGTTAAAATTACCAATTTGTTAAACATACATGCATCGCCTTGTTAGAATCACAAATTTGATGAAATTAAGAGCCGGTGCACGCGTGTATTACATGCACCACCATGTAAAAACCATCAAATTGTTAAAAATAAGTGATTCGCCTTGTTAGAATCACAATTTGATAAAATTAAGTGTCGGTGCATGCGTGTATTAAGTGTACCGGTAGACACAATCGATGTAAAATTATGTACATCACCACCTGCACCTAAAAATTTCAGAATTTTCATTCAGGCAATTTATCAAACATAAAAAATGGACAGTAATTTTGGGTTTACATTCAAACTCTTCAAACATAGCCATTACAACAAAATGTAATTAGACAATTCATAAGAAATATAAAATTAAACCAACACAATCATAAAAGTAGCAGAAGAAGATGGCTTTTGATTGCTCGATTCAACGCGACGGCGGCAGCTGCAGCGGCTAAGAGATAATACCATAAATGCGTGAACCAGAAGCTGTGTAACGTGCACCTGTGAACATTCCAACGTAAAACGGCATGCAGCAGCAGTTGGGCGCGGCACTTTACAGATATTTGCATCCCTTCCAAACCTCAATAATATGCAACACCAGCAGAAAAGACAAACCAAACATAAAAATTTTTGCACCACACATCAATAATATGCAAGTCTTCATCTTCAAAACTTATGAAAATGGAAAAATACTAACCATAATAAAATGCTTACCAGATTTAGTCGATGGTGTCTTCTTCTTTTGTGATGCCCGGGAATTAATGGTGTAAATCCCGGGTCCTTAAGGGATTTTAATTGTGGCAATTATGAATTAACTGCGGTGTTGGGACTCCCAAGGATTTTAAATTCGGTATTTTGGGTCGTTGGATCCAAGGGTTGATATTGTATTCTCATCATGGTGTTAAACATTGGAATTGGGTTTTTGGTGGAATCTGGGGTCTGGGGTGCTTTGTGTTGGGGCTGGTAATGGAATTGAGATTGAGAGGTAATTATTGAACACATATAATTTTTAATGAGTCATGATGTATTTGTGGAGGACTTGGGATTTTGGAGCCTTGGTACTATATATACCAAGTAGACTTGGTGTTCAGTCATTTTGTTCCTCCTCCTCTCTCTCTCCCCTCTCTCTCCTGCGCCTCTCCCCCCCATTTCCCTTTCTCTCTTTTCCCCTTGGTGCTAAATCGCTGGCGGCTTGGTATGGGAGCCGGATTTCTCGAAGATAATTAGGTATTGTTCTTCTTCTCGCATTTATCTTCGATTTGATAGTAGTATTGTGCTCTTTGGTTAAGGTTTGGGATGAGTATGAGTTTTTGGAATTTTATAGATTTTGGATTGTTGTGTTTTAGGAGTTTTTAAGGTGTCTTGGTTGAGGATTAATGATATAATGGGTATTAAAATCGTTTATTTGGGGGTTTAAGCCATAACAACGCCATTTTTTGGCTGTTCCAGAGCTCGCCGATCGATCGGTATATGGGCTCGATCGATTGCGCGTATTTTACAAAAGTGGAAGACTGTAGGATCGAGCGCTTACCGCTTTACCAATAACTATAGTTAAGGGTAATGTCGCAACATCAATCTTTTCAACCATACACTGGCACAAGCGCCACGTGTTCGACCGATCACAAAGCAGAGGCAATTGTTGAACCCCAGCAATCCCTCCCCCAATAATTGCACTCTCTGCAACTCATGGGAATCGAACACGCGACCTTGGCTCTGATACCAATTGTAGGATCGAGCGCTTACCGCTTTACCAATAACTATAGTTAAGGGTAATGGCGCAACATCAATCTTTTCAACCATACACTGGCACAAGCGCCATGTGTTCGATCGATCACAAAGCAGATGCAATTGTTGAACCCCAACAAAGACGATGTACAGTGCTCTCGATCGATCGAGCAAACCTGCCGATCGATCGAGATAGTTGGTCGATCGATCGATTGAGCAAGGAAGAATTTTTGTGGAAGATTTCTGAAGCTCTCGATCGATCGAGCGCTTTTGGCCGATTGATCTAGAGGCCCTGTTTTGTGGTAAATATTGTTGCGTTGTTATGGTATCGATGCATGCTTCGCTCGGGGTCTTTTTTAAAATGGTTAATCATCATGGATTAATGATATATTGGGGATTGTGAACGTGCTTGGGCACGTGGTTGCATGCTTGTAATTAATTGTGAGTTATTTTATGTGTTAGCACATAATTCATCGGGTCGCGGAACTAAGACAATGTTTGATTCGGACTACGGAATTATTGTTGAATGCATTGTATACTGCAATAAATGGATATGTATTGTGAACTAAATGGTGCCGCTGTGAATTGAGCAACGGTTGAGATGTTGTCGCTATGGAGCGAACATCGGTTATGAATGCCGCTGCTACTAAGCAAGTGATTAAATGGGATTGTGGAACTATTGTTTAGATACGTGTGATATATATAAACGTTGTAAATAATTGAATTTTATTAATTATGGAAACTGGCAATTAGTGAACGGATTTAGTTAATCAAAGAAATGATTAACTAGCTTTTGAGATTTTGATGGTTTCGGTTATTTTTAGAACATGAACAACACAGGGGATCCGTATGAGGACGACACTATTTAGGGAGTGTCTTTTAAATTCAATTCTTTACATTCTGTAAATTATGTAATGTGATATTGTGATTGTTGGATTGGTAGTATTGGTATGCTTTGAGGTGCTTCCAGGACTGAAGTACCAGTGCCGATATTGATAGGGTATTTTATACATTAGATACACATACATTCATTCAATGCTCACATGTGAGCATTACTATGTGTTTATAGGGTTTGTATAAGGGGCATGGGCCTTTCTCTTTTCATTTATGGGTTGCATGCAATTAATTAATGAATTGCTAATTGAATTGAGAACATGTTAGTGTATTATAAGATGCATACTTATGGGTTGAGTTGGATGGGGGATTTGAACCTTATATGGAATAATGAGGAATTTTATTGCTGGTATATTATGTTATGATAGCATGTGGTTTCCCCTTTATTACATGATTGTATGCACTAAATACATTGGTTAATACACTAATAGCGAGTTAAGGGCGCGGGGTCCTTACATTAGTGGTATCAGAGCAGTGGTTAGCTCTTTGGGCTGTCTAAGGGCTGAGATGTGTCGAGAGAATTGACTAGCACATAATTTAGTTATGATTGTGATTTGTGTCAGAGTGATATGACATTTATACTCTTATGTGCATGATGAGATAATGAAAATTTGCATTGTTATTGCTAACTGTGGTGGTTACAGGTTCGTGAATATAATACGAAGTGTAAGGTAGTGAGGAATACCCATTGATTAATATGTATGAACTGTTGGTGGTACTTATTAAGAAGTACAATGACAGAATGGGGGACGATACTGTGCTGCCAATACGTGATAATGCACAATGTGACATTCGGGTATGTGTATGCCATTTACATGATGACACATGTACGTGACAATGTATTAGCGCTGATTCAATCGTTCCTGTTTATTGTATAATGTATTGATGATTGATGATCCTTGTGGATGGTGATTTATTATTGAGTGATGTGATAGGGTCACCGCCGATGAGCGAGTGATTAATGGGGTCGCCGCCGATGAGCGAGTGATTAATGGGGTCACCGCCGATGAGCGAGTGATGTGATAGGGTCACCGCCGATGAGCGAATATGTGACAGGGCCACCGCCGATGAGCGAGTGATGTGATTGGGTCGCCATTGACGAGTGTGCGATGTAATTGGGTCTCCATTGACGAGTGTACGATGTGATTGGGTCGCCATGGACGAGTGTGCGATGTGATTGGGTCGCCACCGACGAGTGCGCGATGTGATTGGGTCGCCGCTAGAGCCTGCGATGCGTTAATGTGATTTGTGGGTCGCCACTGGAGCGTGCGATGTGTTAATGTGATTTGTGGGTCACCGCTGCAGCGTGCGATGTGTTAATGTGAATTGTGGGTTGCCGTTGGAGCGTGTGATGTGTTAATGTGATTTGTGGGTCGCCGCTGAAGCGTGCGATGTGTTAATGTGAATTGTGATTTGGGGGTCGCTGCTGAAGTGTGCGATGTGTCAATGTGAATTGTGGGCCGCCGCTGGAGCGTGCGATGCGTTAATGTGATTTGTGGGTCGTCGCTGGAGCGTGCGATGTGTTAATGTGATTTGTGGGTCGCCACTGGAGCCTGCGATGTGTTAATATGATATGTGGGTCGTCGTTGGAGCGTGCGATGTGTTAATATGATATATGGGTCGCTGTCGAAGCGTGCGATGTGATAATGTGATATGTGGATCATATAACGATCTAATATTGTGATTATTATGTGATGGATAAGTGTAGATTTTGAGAACAAGAATGGTTTAGAGAGGGCATGCGACGTGTATATTGTCAGGGTAAGCTAGAGAGAGCATGCGACGTGTATAGTACTATTGGGTCGATGCTAGAGAGAGCATGCGACGTGTATATTGATATTGGGTCGATGCTAGAGAGATCATACGACGTGTATATTGTCAGGCTTGATGCTAGGGAGAGCATGTGACGAATTTACTGTCAGAATCGACGCTAATGGGAGCGTGCAAGGTATTATATGTGCCTCCACTATGGAGGGAGAGCGATGAATATATGATTTAAATTGTCATTTTTGATTAACATACTGTGAAATGGAATACTTGTCATTGTTACACGAAGCGAAGAGGTATTGTGACATAGAATATATGCCGTTGTATACTTAGCGATGATGTGATACCACTCTATAGGTAGCGATTAGACTGTTAATGCCGCCGGGTATATGTCTAGCGATGGTTCATTCTACTAGTCCTATGACAATGGTTCATGCCGCCGGATGTATATATATCGATGGTTCACTCCGCTAGTTCTATAACAATGGTTTATGTCGCTGATTATATAGCGATGGGTTATGACGCTATGTACGTAGTACGAGATTGTGCTGCCTTCGAGCAATGGGGGCTGATTGCCTACCGCTATTGGACGATGAATACAGGTATGCCGTTATCTTGTTAGGAATGAGTTATGGTATATTGCTATTTTGTTAGGGTATTGTGGATGTCGTGTATTGGCATGTCCCATCACGAGTTGACGATGATATAGTGAATGTCGTGTATTGACATGTACCGTCACGGGTTGACGATGATATTGTGGATATCATGTGTTGACATATACCATCACAGGATGACGATGACATAGTTGATGTTCTATGTAGACATGTGTCGTCGTTACGATGAATAATACATTTAGGTATATATATTTAGTCGTATGGTTTGAGTGCCGATGGTGGGCATAGGGTGGTGTCTGCGTCACCGGTTGACGAGACCAGTATGCCGAGCAGGTTGCTCGATGCATTAATGGATGTGTTGTACAGGTAAGTGTACCGCAACGCGTATTTGAGGTAAATATTTTACGAGTTCTGGTACCTTTGGGTATACTCGTTGGGATGGCTATGGCCAAGTGACTGGTGGTAGGAGTAGTTATTGAGGAAACTACGTGCATATATCAATGTGACGTATGGTGGACATGGTCACACCCACACATAAAGATGTGGAATAAATCCTAATGGATTAGGATTACATTGTGGTTGAGTAAGGACACCAGTATGTCCGTCGTGCATTTGTGTTAGAGAAATACTGGGTGATAACCCAATACTCTAATTGATTGTACGGTATGGTATACCGGAATGGAACGTATGATACGTCGATAGGTTTGGTGTAAATCTAAGGAGGCAGCGATTTGCTAGCCAGGTACTGTAGCAATGTTATAGTGAGCTTGATGTAACCATTATACTACTCGTTGGATCCGAGTTTAGTGAATCGTATGATGATACGATGAGGGTTTTTGGTGGACTCTTGTAGTCACTATGTGGCATGAGGATTGAGGCGCGGAATACCTCACGAGAACGTTAATACGTTAAATATTTTGAGGGACTTGTACTGGGACAACTAAATTTTGTTGGGAGTACCAACGTGAGTGTTAACGAGTCGTTGTTAGCTTTGGTTGAGAATTCTTGCATATGGAATGCAATGGGGGACACGATCGGAATTGTGGGATATAGTTAGTGGGATGACACTACTATATTGATTGTATCTCTTGGAGAGATTTGGAACTTACTGTCATGGAGACAGCGGATATTGGTCAAGGGTCGATTGTGAATCAGCCATGGTAAGCATCACTGGTGTTGGACTGGGTAATGGCTTTATATTCTCGGTGAGACGTACGAGGAGAAGTCTCTGGGGAGATGCTGGAGAACGTGGAGTACTATGGTATTAGTACAGAGCATCGTTAGATTGGTTATACGTTGTGTATACGGATTTTGATTTGGTATCGGTGGCAAGGATGCACTATTCTGAACCATATGTATATTTATTGGGTCCGGGATACATTTTGGTATAAATATATCCAGGTTTTCCGAACGGTGGTTTGAGGTTGGAGGACCATGGGTTCATTTTGGTATAAATATATCCAGGTTTTCCGAACGGTGGTTTGAGGTGCAGGTCCATGGGTTCATGACGCCTTCCTCACAAGGAAGGCGGTATTGATGCACCTACCTATTGGGAATCTTTGAAAGATTCGATGAGTCGGTTTGTGTGGTGTAGATGTTGGAACCACACCATTGGTCATTGGTTCGTCAAACTCCACTAGTTTAACTATATTTAGCCTACGAAAATTGGTTATGACTAATTAACTAAAGTAACTAATTAATTCAATAATAAATCCAAACAAACGATAGAGAATGAGAAAAAAATCAATAGAGACAATTATCAAGACTTTCGGTTCACCTATGTAATCCCCCACAATTCGGCTGTTAGTTAAGAATTAATTCAAACAATCTAAGGTGACGAGTTTTCCTAATTCACTTGCTATACCTTGGTCCGGCTATAACAAATCTAATATTAACGTAACAATAAGCCACTCTCATACCCTTATTGAACAATTAATATTGTAAATCGATCTATGAAAACTACTAGCCTTCGATTTTGGTAAATCTATTGCTATCACACGTGTGCTAGATTTTACTTGGTCCGTCTCAACCTAAAACCCACGACAAAGATCACTTTATCGAATCACAATATCCTATGGTCAATTCAATTGCAATTTAATATCATTTAAGGATGGCCAAATGTTAGGATCGAGGTAGTGTTTAGAAGGCGGGGTTGAATAAACACTAGATTCAATTTTGATTTTTCTCAGGTTAACTGCAAACTGTTAAGTACTACAGTAGCTTCTCAATATAAGGCAAGTCAGCAGACACTGATTATAGTGCAGAAGACGTCTGCTGGACTTGTGAGGACTAAAACTGAATAGTAAATAAGTAATAAGTAAAGAACACAAGTATTGTTTCTGGAAGTTCGAAGCACAACGCTTCTACGTCTCCCATTCTTCCTTTGCAGGAAGGATTCACTAGAAGACTTGGTTTACACTTTACAGTATACAACCTTCTTAGGCACTCACACAACTTGGCCTAAACTCCTAGCAATCACAACTTCTTAATTTGATTACAAAAGATTCTATGACACTCTTTACAAAATAAACTTTTAGCTTCGAGTGTTCTTGAGCAGCGGACTTCAGTTGGAAATAATCTGTCACAGATTCAGTTGCACTGCTTGTCTGCTCTTTTGCTGAACTTTTAGAATATCAGTAAGTTGATTTTCTGTTTACAATGAAGTGTTTCTCGTGATTGAATAAATCGCTCAGCTAACCTCTTCATTCTTTGCTTGGACGTATTTATAGAATCAGAGGTCCAAGGGTAGCTTTTCTGTATTAGGAAGAGATCAGCTTTCCAAATTCAGATTGTCTTCTTTCCTATTTTGTTAAGCAACGGCTCTTTTATTCTGACGGTAATGGTGGCGGAGATATAGCAGGGTGCGCCGCTCTGTTGTACCTTTGTCAGAGAATGTTGTACTTATTTTGTCTCGTTGCTTAGTGCTCTTACTGGATGGTTAGACTTCTGCTGGCCTTCTTTGTTCAACTGTGAGACTATACGGTTGATGCTTTGTCCAGTAGATTCCCATCCAGTTTATGTCTATCCGGTTGATGTCTGTCCAGTTGATGTCCATCCGGTTTATGTCTATCCGGTTGATGTCTGTCCAGTTGATGTCCATCCAGTTTATGTCTATCCGGTTGGTGTCTGTCCAGTTGATGTCCATCATCCGGTAGGTCTTTGTCACTCGGTAGGTCTTTGATACCGGTAGGTGTCTGTATCCAGTTGATGTCCATCCGGTAGGTCTTCAACACCCGGTAGGTGTACATACAGTTGGTGTTTGTCATCGGTAGTCTTCAACACCCGGTAGGTGTACATCCAGTTGGTGTTTGTCATCCCCAAAACTTAGAAATGTTTTCCTAACAATTTCCCCCTTTTTGGTGATGACAAAACTCAGTACTGGAGACTCTTGCTAGATCAAATATGAACATCAACTCCTGTTTGATACTTAGAGACAAAACAAATCTAGATTTTACAATTTGTTAGAATAAATAAGCAGATTACAAGACGTAATCAAACTGAGCAATATGAATGAATATCATTTTTATATAAAATGAATTCTTATTACATTTTACAAATTACATCAAGCATTACAAAGATTACACTGAACATCTTACAAGTCATTTAGCAGCCTAGTTTTACAATTTATCCAAATAGAGAAACATAGCCAGTATGGAATGATCCGAGCTGGCTAGTTCCAGGGTTATAGACAAAGGGAGGGGGAGAGAAAGTGCATACAGAAAATCTTAGAACAGAGAAAGACCTAGAAAGAGTCCATTGTCTTCAAGGTAGTCCTCTGTTCATTTGGCAAGATCTCTGTCTTTAATAATGAGAATACTCTATCTCTGTCTTCCCCCTTTTTGCCATCAGCACCCAGGCATCTGCTGTTCAAAAATTCCAGGCTGGTGGAGAGCACCAGAACTGGATCAAGAAGAAGGAGCTAGCAGGGATGGATTAGATAAGTAATCAACCCATGTAGGGTTGATTTAGATAAGTAATAAACCCATGAATTAGTAAACATAGTTGCAAGACAGGTAAGAGTGGTAGTGAACATAAGCATGATGGATGAGTTGAGTTAAAGAACTTAGCATGGTATTTATAGCTAAAAGTGAGCAAGTTGTAGTGTGAAGTGTCAGATCATGAAAAAAAATCAGATTAAGATAGAGATGAAATGACAATTCAGTGTATATATATATAAAAAAAACAGATAACGATAAATGCAAAAAGACAATAAAAGTTATTGTTTGCCTCCAAGCCAATGCGAGGAGTAGTCACGGGTGGAGGGAGGAGTGTCAGCCTGTGGTTGTCTGGAGCTGTGGGACCTTTGCTGAGATGGACGCCTTGATCTACTGGATGCTCCAGCTGTAGTAGATGAGCGATTTGCTGGACTTTGGTCTCGTTGGGACTGAGGAGCAGGTCTGCTGGACTCAGGCAGTCTTCTAATGATTTGAGGAGCAGCAGGCAGGCTGTTGCTCAAGTCTTGAATTTGAGAAGCAAAACATGCCTGCATGGTCGCCAGTTGATCTGAGATGACTTTCTTGGCGTCTTCTATCCAGTCTCCAAGAGCCAGGGAGGTGGCAGCCTGAAGTGATTCATTGTGTTGATTTATCTGAAGACGAGCCTGCCCTATTCGAGAGAATGTGTCCGCAAAGGCATCCGCAAAAAAAGTCTGAAGTCTGGTGACAGTAGACATTAGGCTGGTTAAGTCCCTATACACGTGCTGGAACTGAGTATCAGTGTGCTGCTGATGGCTTCCTAAAATAAGAGTCGCAGTGCGCTCTTCCTGTTTGAGCTTATTTACATCACTGGCTAGTGCAGAAATCGCGTTGGACAGAGTTACTAGCTGATCAGCAATGTTGGGTGGCCCTTCCAGAGGGATGGAAGTTTGGAAGTCAAAGAAATCCTCCGAAGGGTCTTGAGCCATCGATTGATCCACAGTATCTATTTGAGGTTCAGCAACAGTGGCGAGGACTCCGGGATGATCCGTAATAGCTACAGTGGTGAGTAAAGCAGCGGCTTCAACTAGTGGTGCAGCAGTTGAGTCTGTGGCAATAACAGCCATGCGATCAGTGGCTTGGTCCATCGCAGCTGCAAACGACTGGGTGTGATCATTTGAATGAGAGGACTCGCTGGGTTCATGATTACCAGAAGAGATGGTAACTTGATGCACCACAGTCTGAATCACTGTGTCCACATTCTCGTGATCAACAACCATTAGTTGGATCGGTTGATCATGTGTAGGACTGGGAGCAAAAGAGAAAGGTTGAGCAGTTGGAGAGGTAATCTCTATGGCAGGAGGAGTTACCTCCAAGGCAGTTGAAGCTATCTCCACATCAGTGGTAGCTATCTCCAAACCTGTAGTGGCTATCTGCAAATCAGTCGGATCGGGGCTTGCAACATTCACAGCTGTAGAGCATGAGTGAAGACCAGTTGATATGCGAAGATCATGAAGAGCTTGCTCGGCCATTTCCAGTTTTGGTCCAAGAGCATTCAGAACGGCTCTATCATGATTCGTTGTGCCTGAATCAATGTTGAATTGCTGAAGACGGGTTTCAACAAGGGCTTGAAGTTTGCCCACATAGTTCATTTGACGGAAAAGATCCCTCAGCTTCAGACTCTTCTCAGTGTCCGTGACTTGAAGATAAGCCAAAATTTGGTTCTCATCTTCCCGTGCTTGATCCAGGATTGGAGTGAAATCATTAAAGCGAATTTTTACCCGTGCCTTCACCCATCGATCAAACAGTTCTAGCTGTGGCTGCAACTTGGCTTCAACTGTATCCATGACCATCTGTATCTCATAGGCAACAGGTGTGGTCACTGGAGCCATAAGAGTCTTTTCTTTTCCAGCGGTGGTGGTCTTTGGATGACAGTAGGGACACAAGGACTTGGGCGTCCGTAAACTAATAGTGCCAGGTGCTTGCAGAGAGCTCACCAATGTGGAGCATTTGTCAGTTGGAGCCACTGATGTAGCAAGTACCATGGCTAATGAAGCAGGTGTTGCAGTTGGTTCCTCGGGGGGAGGATTTTTTGGACTGGGCTCTCTACCAGGGATGTCTGTCGTGGGACCTGCAGAGGAGATGGTATCGGAAGCAGCAATGACTGTCTGTCGGAGAGCAGGAGAAGCCCCTTTTTTGGTTCTGGGCTTCTTAGGAGGAGGAGGGGGAGGAGATGACTCAGCGGATTCAGATATGGTTTGTTCAGAATCACTTATAACTTGAGTCGATCGGCGCTTCGTCAAACCAACCACTCTGCCACTCTGTTGTCTGTGTATCTGAAGATACTTAGCAGTGATAAGTCTGCCTGGATGAAGGTCGGAGGAAGCTCTTGCCTGAATGTTTTTGCTTTCAAAGATGCTGCTGAGAGGTAGGGCAAAACCAGATTGACCCTTGCCTGAAGTGATGAGTCCAGTGAGGATCTGAAACAAAACTACGGACCAGTTGATTTCGAGTCCTTTGCAGATGGCGCTCATGACGTCAAACTTCTCAGGGGTGATGATGTCAAAAGATCCAGCTTTGCACAACAGCCCCTTTGAAATAACATCGGCCAGTTGCCGGAAATGACTTTTCATTAACACCTTCTTGAATGGAGGACGTCAGAGACGTTCATTTGAGTCGGAGAAGGTGATTCGCATTTCTTCCCTGACATCCACAGGAACTGTGGAGAAATCTGTAAGTCCAGTGGCAGGAAGACAAAGGTGCGTGCTGAATTCCTGTTGAGTGATTGCAATTGGTTGTCCAGAAACAGAGGCCACCACGGAATCATTTTCAACTTTAGCGGTGGCGAAAAATTCATGTAAAGCGGCTTTGTAGAAGGTCGAGCCTGGCTGAGAATCACTAAAAGTCCCGATGTATCCAATTTTTGAAAGACTTCCTTTGTTTCGTCATCAGAGGATGTGGAGATGGAATGGAAATCCACATGAACAGCAGTAGTGATGAAACTTGGCTGAGTATTCTTTGACATTTCTGATGAATATGAGGAAAAAAAGCAGCAACAATCCAAAAAAAAATTTCTGGGAGGGAAGTTAACGCAGTAAATATTTTTGGGAAAGATAAAGAGTAATAACCAAAGTAATGGCGGTTAAAGATAGAAGTATATGTAACGTCGTACCGTAGATGAGAGGACACATGGGTACGTATCATCTAACGTTTTAAAGATTTTAAAAAATAATTAAAATGAAAGGATTTGGGCGGGATTCAAATAATTTATTTTTATAACAAAAAAAATGAATTTGAATTCCGATGTTCCAGTAGGTTAATAGGTATCGAAGGTTATTTTAGTCAAAGCATACTTGGCAAAGTCTGCTGGTATGTAGGGTCCGACTGGTAAAAAACATCTACTGGTATGTATACACCTACTGCAGCAGACAATTGTATTACCAGCTGAGCTTATATAACCAAGATAAAATTTTAGCTAAAATTTCCCCTTAATTTATGCGAATAAACTAAGTAACTCCCCCTGAATACATTACCAAAAGATAATCAAGAATTTATTTCAATTAAACCAAGAATATTTCGAAAGTAGGAAAACTTAGCGTCCGGTAGGGGTTTTGTGAAAATGTCTGCTGCCTGTTGTTCGGTAGAAATATACTCCAGCCAAATTTCTTTCTTCATGACATGATCTCTGATAAAATGATGACGGATGTCAATGTGTTTAGTGCGAGTATGAAGAACTGGGTTGTATGTAATGGCTATTGCAGACGTGTTATCACAAAATATAGGTGCCTCCGTGGATTCAATTCCATAATCTCTCAGTTGTTGCTGAATCTAGAGCAGTTGAGCTCAGCAACTTTCAGCAGCAAGGTATTCTGCCTCTGCAGTAGAAGTTGATATGGATGTCTACTTCTTGCAACCCCATGATATCAATCGATCGCCAAGAAATTGACAATATCCACTGGTGCTTTTTCGGTCAATTTTGCATCCAGCGTAGTCAGTATCTGAATATCCAATAAGGTTAAAAGTTGAGTCTCTTGGATACCATAGACCGACATTCTCAGTGCCTTTCATATATTTGAGGATTCTTTTGACAGCAGGAAGTGCGACTGCTTGGGATTTGCTTGAAATCGGGCGCACATACAAACTGCTAACATTATACCTGGTCGGCTGGCCGTCAAATAAAGTAGAGATCCGATAATGCCTCGATACATAGTAACTTCAACTGGTATTCCTGAATTATCCAAGTCGAGTTTGGCAGATGAGCTCATTGGTGTAGCGGCAGCTGAGCTGGTACTCATTCCATATTTCTTCAGCAGTTCTTTAGTATATTTGGACTGATTTATCAGAATTCCTTCACTGGATTGCTTGACTTGCAATCCTAAGAAAAATGATAATTCTCCCATCATGCTCATCTCAAATTGATCCTGCATAATTTTAGAAAATCTTTCGCACAATTTTGAGTTAGTACTGCCGAAAATAATATCATCAACATAAATTTGAACTAGCAGAATATGATCTCCCTTTGTGAATTTGAAAAGGGTCTTGTCCACCGTGCCAATGGTAAAGTTGTGCTCAGTCAAATATTTTGATAGAGTTTCATACCATGCACGGGGAGCTTGCTTTAGACCATACAAAGCTTTATTGAGACGAAAAACATAAGAAGGCAGCTGATGGCTTTCAAATCCAGGAGGTTGTTCAACGTAAACTTCTTCCTGGAGTTTGCCGTTAAGAAACGCACTCTTAACATCCATCTGATAGACTTTAAAGTCTTTAAACGCAGCAAATGCAAGAAATATGCGAATTGCTTCTAGTCGAGCTACAGGGGCAAAGGTTTCATCAAAGTCAATGCCTTCTTCCTGTCTGTAGCCCATTGCGACTAATCTTGCTTTATTTCTGATTATTGTTCCATTTTCGTCTAATTTATTCCTAAATACCCATTTGGTGCCTATTATAGTGTGATGCAGTGGTCGTGGTACTAAATACCATACATTGTTTCGTTCAAACTGATTTAGTTCTTCTTGCATCGCGTCTACCCAGCTTGGGTCTAACATAGCATCATCAATCTTCTTAGGTTCTAACTGAGATATGAATGCAACATGAAGGAATTCATTAATCATTTGTCATCTGGTGCGTAGAGGAGCAACAGGGTTATCTATGACCTGCTCGGGAGGATGATCCTTCATCCACCGAAGCGGAGGTCCAAGAGGGTAGAGTTCTTCATTTGACTGATTATGAGTGGGCAATTCAGAAGTTCTGATTGTCGCATCTTTTTCATTTGCTTCCTCTACTGCAGCAGGAGTATGTGCAACAGTGTCATTGTCAGCTGGATGCGGTGCTTGTTGACCACCAGACTCCTCTGTTTGGGCTTCAGGAACTTCTGGTTCTAAGGAGCAGTCTGTCCTGCTTCTGTAATTTATCTCATCATCAACATTTTCATCAATGTAAGTGATTTCCATTCGATTGCTCAAGTTGTTGATTTGCAGATTAGATATCGTACAGTCAGTAGGTTCATCAAATTTTACATGCACTGATTCTTCTACAGTAAGAGTTCTATTATTAAATACTCTGAAGGCTTTACTAACTGTAGAATAACCAAGAAATATTCCAGCATCAGATTTGGCATCAAAAGCGGTGAGATGAGTCTTTCCATTGTTGTGAATAAAACATTTGCAAACCAAACACATGGAAATAAGAAATATTTGGCTTACTGCCATTCCAGATCTCATAAGGGGTTTTGTTTGCTCGCTTATTAATCATTGATCTGTTCTGCGTATAACAAGTTGTGTTGACAGCTTCTGCCCAAAATCTTTGCGATATTTCTGATTCCGCAAGCATAGTTCGCGCAGCTTCTTTCAAAGTGCGGTTCCTACGCTCAGCAACTCCGTTTTGTTGAGGAGTTCTAGCAGCAGAGTATTCGTGTTTAATACCAAGGTCATCTAGATATGATTCGAGTGACTGATTGGTAAACTCAGTACCTTTATCACTGCGAATTCTATCTATCCCACACGATTTCTCATTTTGGAGTCTTTTCAGTAGTTTGATCAGCTTTGGAGTAGCCTGATCTTTGCCACTTAGGAACAGGACCCACGTAAAACGAGTGTAATCGTCTATTAACACTAGGGTATACTTCATCCCCCCTAGACTTGTTACTGGTATAGGACCAAACAGATCCATATGCAGCAACTCTAGGCACCGAGAAGAAGATTTACTCCCTTTGTTCTTAAAGGAGGATCTGATTTGCTTATCAAGTTGGCATGCTGCACAGATCTTGTCTTTTGAGAACTCAATATGGGGCAGTCCAATGACTAGATCAAGTTTACGCAGACTGGCAATAGTTTTAAAATTTAAGTGACTCAATCGTTTGTGCCAAAGCCAATTTTTGGAAGAGTTCAGGGCAGCAAAGCAGGTAGAGGAGGTAGGTTGATTAAGATTCCAATCAATTTTATATGTGTTATCATGCCTTCTTCCTACAAGTAATATACTGCCATCAGTAGATTTGATTGTGCATGAGTGCTGGTTGAACTCTACAGAGTGACCATTGTCACAGAGTTGACTTATGCTAATCAAGTTATAACATAGATTTTCAACCAACAGAATATTTTTAATAATAATGTTACCGTAGATAATCTTATCCTTACCCACGGTTCTACCTTTTGCGTTGTCTCCAAAAGTTATTCTGGGTCCGGTGGAGTCCACCAGTTCAGACAATAAGCTCGCATTTCCTGTCATATGTCTAGAGCATCCGCTGTCAGAAACCACTCTGAGCTCCGAACTTGATGCATTCTAGTTTTCTGCAATTTAAAGCGATGATATGATTGGTACCCAATCCTATTTGGGTCCGGGCAAGAATAGTCCTTTCGGGACCCACACTTGTATAACCCTGACTTGTTTGGGTCTGTGTGTGTCCTGAAATGTGTGTGCATTAACTGAAGAAGTTATTCTTGGGTGATACATGTGATACTGAGTGTATGCGTGTTGTTTAGGTTTTTGGTTTCTGTTAGGAAGCATGTATCTCTTTTGGACAGGCATACAATTATGATACCAGTTAGGTTTTACCTCTCGAGTGGCCTGACTAGTGGGTTTATGTTTATTTCTAAACATTTGCCCCTGTCGAGCTTTCTCTTTTGGCTCCACATAACCAATACCTTTGTGTGATGCCCGTTCTTTGAAGAGTATTGGTTTAACAGATTCCTTAACCAACTCACTTGGTTCATATACTGTGCTTGATTTAACAAAATTCATTGTTTGAATCTTGCTTCTTTCTAGACACACTTGAGATTTGATGCCGGATGAATTACTATCATTGTTAGAGTAGCCTATACCGGTAAGATCACCAGCAAGTCTTATCGACTCAAGCATTTCATCCTTTTGGGCAGTAGATGCATTCCATGTGTGAACCAGCTTACTGAGTTTCTGGTGTGCACATGTTGCTTCATCCCTTTCTTTCTCGAGCTGACTTACTTTATCCCTCAAGCTTTTCAACTCAGTGGATTGTTCACAATCACATTCGTTGTTCTGCTGTTTTGTTGGGACTTGTTGTTCAGTCTTGTAGTTCTCAGGATTCGTACAACATCTGATACTCATTTATCATGTCCTGTAATGCATTTGTGAGCTCAATATGTGTAAATTCAGAAAGATTAGGATCATTTACCTCACAGTCGTCATTGGCCATTAGACAATGAACTTCTTCATCTTCACTGTCACTGGATGAGCTGGAAGAAGTTTCTGATTCTGAGTCAGCCCATTTGTTCTTGTTTTCTTCCGCCACCAGTACTTTTTGTTCTCTGTCTCTTCTGGATGATCTTCTATTCTCTTTAGACTTTCTATATTCTTTTGGTCCTTTCTTTTGATCATCCTTCTTCGGTTTAGGACAGTCAGCAATAAAATGTCCTGGTTTGAGACAGTTAAAGCATACACGTTCATCTTCATCTGATCTATTCTTGAAGCTTTGTCTTCTTGGGTAGGATTGATAAGTCTTTTGACTTTTCTTCATAAACTTTCCAAATTTCTTGACAAATAGCACCATTGCATCGTTGCATATTTTTTCAGGAATCATCTCTGTTGTGACAGGTGGAGCTTCAGATGCAGTAAGAGCTTTGGTTGGTTGACTGGTGCTGGGTTCATCTTCAATCCGAATACCTAGTTCGAACTCATAAGCTTTTAAGTCAGCAAATAAGTCGTGTAGGTCTATCTTGTTTAGATCTTTTGATTCTCTCATAGCAATCGTCTTTACATCCCATTCTCTTGGGAGACCTCTCATGACTTTTAGAGTGACTTCCCTGTTGGATAGATCTTTACCAAGGCTATTGAGTTCATTTATGATGCCAGTTACTCTCTCATCGTATTCGCTTAGAGTTTCTCCGGACATTATTTTGATGTTTTCAAACTTCTGTAAGGCAACAGTGAGCTTGTTTTCCTTGGTTTGATCATTTCCTTCGCACAGCTGAGCAATCTTTTCCCAGATGTCCTTTGCAGTGGGACACATCTTGATCTTGTTGAACATATTTTTGTCCAGAGTTTTGAACAGTATGTCTTTTGCCACGTTGTCCAGATTTGCCTTTTTCTTTTCTTCATTTGTCCAGAAGGATCTATCCTTTTCAACCATCTGAGGTTCACCACCAGAGATAGCAGTTGCGGTATTGACTTTCATGATCTTCATTGGTCCATCAGTGATGACGAACCACATATCATCATCTTGGGCACTTAGATGTGCTTGCATACGAATTCTCCAATCATCATATTCATCCTTTTTGAACATTGGAATCTTGCTGAATGAGGCCATCAGTTTTTGGTAATTTCTCAAGCTTGAGAAGACCTAAGCTCTGATACCACTTGTTAGGATTGAGGTAGTGTTTAGAAGGGGGGTTGAATAAACACTAGATTCAATTTTGATTTTTCTCGGGTTAACTGCAGACTGTTAAGTACTACAGTAGTTTCTCAATATAAGGCAAGTCAGCAGACACTGATTATAGTGCGGAAGACGTCTGCTGGACTTGTGAGGAGTAAAACTGAATAGTAAATAAGTAATAAGTAAAGAACACAAGTATTGTTTCTGGAAGTTCGAAGCACAACGCTTCTGCGTCTCCCCTTCTTCCTTTGCAGGAAGGATTCACTAGAAGACTTGGTTTACACTTTACAGTATACAACCTTCTTAGGCACTCACACAACTTGGCCTAAACTCCTAGCAATCACAACTTCTTAATTTGATTACAAAAGATTCTATGACACTTTTTACAAAATAAACTTTTAGCTTCGAGTGTTCTTGAGCAGCGGACTTCAGTTGGAAATAATCTGTCACAGATTCAGTTGCACTGCTTGTCTGCTCTTTTGCTGAACTTTTAGAATATCAGTAAGTTGATTTTCTGTTTACAATGAAGTGTTTCTCGTGATTCAATAAATCGCTCAGCTAACCTCTTCATTCTTTGCTTGGACGTATTTATAGAATCAGAGGTCCAACGGTAGCTTTTCTGTATTAGGAAGAGATCAGCTTTCCAAATTCAGATTGTCTTCTTTCCTATTTTGTTAAGCAACGGCTCTTTTATTCTGACGGTAATGGTGGCGGAGATATAGCAGGGTGCGCCGCTCTGTTGTACCTTTGTCAGAGAATATTGTACTTATTTTGTCTCGTTGCTTAGTGCTCTTACTGGATGGTTAGACTTCTGCTGGCCTTCTTTGTTCAACTGTGAGACTATCCGGTTGATGCTTTGTCCAGTAGATGTCCATCCAGTTTATGTCTATCCGGTTGATGTCTGTCCAGTTGATGTCCATCCGGTTTATGTCTATCCGGTTGGTGTCTGTCCAGTTGATGTCCATCATCCGGTAGGTCTTTGTCACTCGGTAGGTCTTTGATATCCGGTAGGTGTCTGATACCCGGTAGGTGTCTGCATCCAGTTGATGTCCATCCGGTAGGTCTTCAACACCCGGTAGGTGTACATCCAGTTGGTGTTTGTCATCCGGTAGGTCTTCAACACCCGGTAGGTGTACATCCAGTTGGTGTTTGTCATCCCCAAAACTTAGAAATGTTTTCCTACCACCAAACCCTTAAAAGCATGAAGAACAATGATCTAAACACTTAGATATATAAGAATCAATCAAAACATTCAAATTAAATCATGAGTTCATAACATGAGATCCCCTAAGTCTTGACAACAAACTTAGCCTAGCAACTTATTCAATATCGAATGCAAAATTATGTTTTTCAACATCAAAAGCATAAGAAAATTAAATATGAACAAACAAAGTTTAGAAATACGCATAAACTAGCGATGTTGAATCGCGTCGTTGACTCTGTATCCCCATCTCTTCCTTTGTGTTGCTGTACGTACTGTACGTGAACTTCTTCCTCAATTATTACGTGAATTTCTTCACTCCTTGCTGCCTCTTCTATCGTCTCCCGCTCTTCTTCGTACGTTTTCCTCTCTTCTCCTCTCCTCCTGCTGTTTTTGTCAATCAGCTCTTCTCCTCAACTCTAAACTCCCGTCTGTCTGTCTCCGTAACTCTCCTTGCCAATCAGAACTTCAGTCTCCTGCTACTGTCTCCTTTTCAGTCTCAGATAACTCCTCCACGTCCGTTTCTTCTGTTATCCTCTCGTCCCTTATCCTTCGTTTCTGTTCACGGCTCTTGCTTCACTTCTCACGTAACTCTCCTCTCTTCTCCCCTTTATCTGATATCTCTTCGTGCGTATATATCTATCTTTGCTGCTTCACGTATCTGTATCGCTCCCCCTTCTCTTCCTGTTCCCGTTCTTGTTAATCCCCTTTGCTCCACGTCTCATGTCTGTCCTCCCTCACTCTCAACTCCTCTTTTTTTTTTCCGTATATGTCTTGCTGTATTTTAGGTAACTCTATCTGTATCTTGTTTTTCTCGTTCACCCTCTCTTCCTCACGTCTCTTGCAGCTCTCGTTAATATCTTGGCACCTTGAAGTCCCCTAACTGCTGGAAACTCCCCTACTTAAATACACTGCTCCTTCAATGTCCTCTTATCTGTAATCTCCTCCTTCTTGTCACGCACGTTTCTTCCTTTTTAACTCTTCTGTACGTCCAGCCTGTCCTCAATCTCCTCACTCCGTTATCTCCTCAAATTCTGGTCTCACTCTTCTCTTCTTATCCGTGCTTAATATCATATATCTTATAATATAATATTTTATCATGTTTGATAATATCCGGTTGTGCTCGGTTTGGTCATTTTTCATCATTTTAAGTGTAATTCCTCCACTTTTAAGCAATTGGACCTGAATTCCTGAAATATACGAATATATACCAAAACGCGTAATATTTTCCAGGAATCACTACAAAAACGCCTCTAATCTTATATTAAATTAAGTGTAAAAATCACACTTATCAAACCACACCATTGGTCATTGGTTTGTCCATCATCATTCTCCACTGTGTGAGAATAATTGAGGATTGACAATTGTATTTGGGGCTTATGGGTATGATTGGAGATACCCGAGCCGAGTGCATTGAGTATACATGTGGTGTTGGTGCTTAGGCATGTATACCGGTGTGTGTATAAGGATGCCAGCATTTTGGTACTGGTTGAGCATTGGATTAGTATGATTGGATGAATGAATCTCTGGTGAGAGATTGTGGCACCTTGAGATGGTAATCTCGATGAGATGATTGATTCTGAGGAATGATAGTGAGGTCTGGCTGACTCCCTTGAGGAGGGACTGCCGTGTGTTGAGGCCAGAGTAGTTCATTACTGGGTAATTTGATAGCATCCCTGTGTTAGGATTGTTGAATCCTGGGGTAAACGAGGGATGGCCAGGATTGGATTTATTTGGTGTCGTTGTCGACACAGGTGGCGAGAATGCAATCGATTTTTTTCTTGCATGCCCTCTATGGAAACTTGAGGCATTGTTGTGGAGTCTCGTGTGTGTTTGGACCGAAATATGATTTCTTTGAACACTCAGATGTAGGCATCTTTGGAGATATTTTCGTGTTGATCGGTGGCCGTGAGTTGCCCGATCCGAGTGGCGAAGTGGTGCAGCTACTCATTTGATGGAGATGGATTTGGAGAGCGGAAAACGGATTTACTGTATGTATACTGTTGTATACTAGTGGTTTCCTCGTAACGACGTGTGTTTGACATTGTAGACTAAGTGGTGGAGATATCATGGAAGTGATATCTAATTGGAATCAAGGACGATTCGAGTAGCTAGCAGTTACGGTTGACTGACCTGCTTTTGGTTGGATAGCATCGAGGCATTCCGACGTCCTTTTGAGATTGTAATAGTTTGTTTACTCCATTCCATAGATTGGTGCTAGGTTGGTGTCCTCGCAGTTGGTGAGCCGTTCATGATTTATTCATGATTCGACGATGCGGATCCAGATTTGGATCATGTGGTCTTGGCTGTACCTGGGGTACACATGTGCAAATTTTGAGGATGAAATTTTATTAGTGGGGGATCATCGTAATGCTCGGGAAATAATGGTGTAAATCTCGGTGTGGTAATGATCCTTAATGGATTTTAATTGTGGTATGAATTAACTGCGGTGTTGGGACTCTCGAAGATTTTAAATTCGGTATTTGGGGTCGTTGAATCCAAGGGTTGAGATTGTATTCTCATCGTGGTGTTAAACCTTGGAATTGGGTTTTTGGTGGAATCTGGGGTCTGGGGTGCTTTGTGTTGGGGCTGGTAATGGAATTTGAGATTGTGAGGTAATTATTGAACACATATGATTTTTAATGAGTCATGATGTATTTGTGAAGAACTCGAGATTTTGGAGCCTTGGTACTATATATACCAAGTAGACTCGGTGTTCAGTCATTTTGTTCCTCCTCCTCTCTCTCTCTCCCCTCTCTCTCCTGCGCCTCTCCCCCCATTTCCCTTTCCCCTCTTTTTCCCCTTGGTGCTAAATCGCTAGCGGCTTGGCTTGGGAGCCGGATTTCTCGAAGATAATTAGGTATTATTCTTCTCCTCGCATTTATCTTCGATTTGATAGTAGTATTGTGCTCTTTGGTTAAGGTTTGGGATGAATATGAGTTTTTGGAATTTTATAGATTTTGGATTGTTGTGTTTTAGGAGTTTTTATGGTGTCTTTTGGTTGAGGATTAATGATATAATGGGTATTGCAGAGCTCGCCGAGCAATCGGTATATGGCTCGATCGATCGCACGTATTTTACAAAATTGGGAGACGGTGTACAGTGCTCTCGATCGATCGAGCAAACCCGCCGATCGATCGAGATGGTCGTTCGATCGATCGAGGTGGAAAATGTCTGGAGCTCTCGATCGATTGAGCGCTATTGGCCAATCGATCGAAAGGCCCTGTTTTGTGGTAAATATTGTTATGTTGTTATGGAATCGAAGCATGCTTCTCTCGGGTCTTTCAAAATGGTTAATCATCATGGATTGATGATATATTGGGGATTGTGAACGTGCTTGGGCACGTGTTTGCATGCTTGCAATTAATTGTGAGTTATATTATGTGTTAGCACATAATTCATCGGGTTGCGGAACTAAGACAATGTTTGATCCGGACTACGGAATTATAATGTACGTTTTGTACGAGCCTAACCTTATATCTTATCACAATTGTTGAATGCATGGTATATTGTAATTGCAATAAATGGATATGTATTGTGAACTAAAAGGTGCCGCTGTGAAGCGAGCAACGGTTGAGATGTTGTCGCTATGGAGCGAACATCGGTTATGAATGCCGCTGCTACTGAGCAAGCGATGAAATGGGATTGTGGAACTATTGTTAGACACGTGTGATATCTATAAACATTGTAAATGATTGGATTTTATTAATTACGGAAACTGGCAATTAGTGAACGGATTTAGTTAATCAAAGAAATGATTAACTGGCTTTTGAGAATTTGATGGTTTCAGTTATTTTGAGAACAAGAACATCACATGGGATCCCGTATGAGGACGACACTATTCAGGGAGTATCTTTTAAATTCACCGCTTTACATTCTGTAAATTTTGTAATGTGATATTATGATTGTTGGATTGGTAGTATTGGTATTGAGGTGAGATCGAGCTATGGATTTGAGGTGCTTCCAGGACCGAAGTACTAGTGTCGGTATTGAGTAGGGTATTTTATACACTAGATACACATACATTCATTCGATGCTCGCATGTGAGCACTACTATATGTGTATAGGGTTTGTATAAGGGGCATGTGCCTTTCTCTTTTCATTTATGGGTTGCATGCAATTAATTAATGAATTGCTAATTGAATTGAGAACATGTTAGTGTATTATAAGATGCATACTTAAGGGTTGAGTGGGATGGGGGATTTGAACATATATGGAATAATGTAAAGAATTTTATTGCTGGAATATTATGCTATGATAGCATGTGGTTTCCCCTTACATGATTGTATGCACTAAATGCATGGGTTAATACACTAATAGTGAGTTATGGGAGCGGGATCCTTACATCTTTGTAACGGTCGCAACAACTTTTGAGCATTGTTTTCTTCGATTTGAGAGCCATTTTCCTTATTCCTTACAGATTATTGAAATTCACAACCTAAAATGGATTTGGGAACACATTGTGAAAAATTTCTGGGAATGAAATGTTTGTTGAAATCGAAGCAGTAGAACCCTTCATAACCCATGTGGTTGTTCAAATGACATGGTTATTTTTTTAATTTCAACATAAAATGGACCTAAGCAATTTGTTGTTTTTTTGGGTGACTATTTCAAATTTTTGTTCACCGTCTGGTGCCGGGTTAGATTTTTCCCATTTTTCAAACATAAGGTATATTATGACAGAGATTTGTTTATTGGGTTTAAGATGGCAGAGGCTAGACCTGAGGTGAAGTCTGGTAGGTATCTGCCTCCGGCTCAATTTTAAGAATACCTCAAAATATAATAAAATAATACAACTATATGGATTAGTTTTATATATAATATTGGATAAAGATGATGCCAACGAGGAAATACAAAAAAATTGTAGTCCAAAGAGGTCAATAAGAATATTCTGATCAAAATAAGCTATTGAAGATACTCATGTATTCGACCTATTTTGATTCATTATATAGTTCATGTAGTCTACCACAATCCATGAGATTAAAGCCTTAATAGAAGTTGTTGTTGGTTAAACACGATATCAAATCGATATTAACATAGACCCAAATGAATGAAGTTTTCCAAGTTTAAATTAATATAGACTCATCTATGATCAATTATGTTATAAAAAAGATTATAAAGATTGGATGTGTATCAATTGAAGAAAAAAAATGAATTTGATTCAGACCCCCAAAATCTAAGTTAAAAGTGATCCATTGCGCTGGTCGCCTCGCCTGTTCTTGTAGATCGTCACTTCCGCCGCGCTCGTCGCATCCATCGCGCTTGTCGCCTTCTTTGTGCTTGTCGCCTTCTCTCATACTCTAGGGGTGGTTTTGCTGGATTTTCTGGCCATGGCTTTTTTCTCACTTAGTTCGGGTCTGTCTATGGTCTTGAGTCCTTGGCGGCTATGACTACTTTCTTTGGCTGTGGTGCTCGTCCTATTTCTTCTCCGAGATTTGGTGGGTTTGAGGAGAACTGTACGTAAGAAATCGCTAGCTGATTTCATGGTTTCTTCTTACTACTCGGTGTCTGCTCCCCTTTCTTATTCTCCGTCAGCGTGGGGACGTGGTTTTTCATTGGTGGCCCCTGGATCCCTTGGGCATTTTGTAATCCTTCTGGTACCCCTCCCTATTACACCCATTTTGGTATCTTGTGGTTTTGTTATGTTGTTTTTTTTGTTGGTTGGGAGGTTATCGACTCTAATATGCTCTTTTGCCGACTATTGCATCGTGGTGGATCCTAGGAGGATCCCTTGGTTACTGTCGTGTGGTATCGTTGCACATGGGGCTGTTATCCATCCAGGATAGTCGATTGCCATGGTTTCGTGTCTTTTTCTTCTGATGCATGGTAATTATCATAGTTGTGCTAAGTGTTGGTTTCCTTGGTGGTGGTGTCTTAGTTACGTGTAACTGTTGGAGCATTGCTTAATTCTCAGTTCGGTGCCTCTTTGTTTCGTGTGACATAGTTCTGTGGGCTGGCGTTATTTGATGGATTTGATAGCAGCCGCTTGTGCGTTTGTGGACCTCTATTCATTTCATTTAGCTAGCCTATCCTTTGTTGTTCCTTCCGCTATTGTTGAAGGCGTTCCCTTATTAGCCAGCCATCGCAGTTCCATGGTTTGAGGGAACCTAGTTGGTTAAGGAGTGGTTCTCGGCTTGTGCTGTAGCAGTGGCTTTTTTTTCTCTTCCACCAATTATGATGTTTTTGAATTTTGTGGCTTTATTGTTAACCAAGTTTGGAATTGGAGTTTATTTTTTGATGCTTTACTTGTCTTATTCTGTAGGGCAGTATGTGTGTTATGGTCGTTATTTCACCATCGAGTTGTAATTGTTGTTGTGGTTGCTTTCTATTAATATATTGTATGTTTTATGTTCAAAAAAAAAAAAATCTAAGTTCCATGCTGCATGACAGGGCATAATTTCACATCTCATGAGATTGTGGCTCCGAACCAATGAAAATATATGTCTCGTTTTTAACTATTGTCAATTTTTGAAACAAGACATTAAATCTATAGAAGTTGTTTTCTTAATATCACCTTTAACCATGGTGTTTTTGTGGGGTCCTCGTTACTTAATCCGTGATGTATCAGTTCATTATACATATGCGAGTAGGAATTAAGTAAAGCATACACTGATTAAGAGTTGAGTTATATAGGTTGATACAATCGTTACAAAATCCTGTCATAATATACATCATATGTACTGTAAAACAACCTAGACTCGTACGACTTCTATGCAGTGGTTCAACTCGCAGTGGAATAAGACTCACAATCCTGTCCTTCCACGTCTATGAGTCCCTACAGAAACAATCACACAACATGAGTATAGATAAATAACCAGCTCAGTGCTATATCAATAAGCAATATAAAACGATAAAGCACTATAAACAAAACTGTGATTGTTCTGTATCATGCATCATCAAATGCAAATATGTCATGACAAGTCTCATCCCTCATCATGTTATAACCAGACCAATATGATATGCCTATCTCATCTCAATATGTCAGTGGAACCTCCTCACATCATCATATTAGCATCACATATCATAGTACCGTCCTCACATATTATAACAGCCAGAGCATATACCCAACTGGCGTATACCTCTCATGCCAAAGCATATGTAGCATATCTATCGTGTCAACAATCTCAACCAAAGCATATGCCCCCACTGGCATATCTATCGTGGCAATGATCTCAGCCAAAGCATATGCGACATATCTATCGTGGCATCCATCTCAACAATATAAATATCATGAATGTACATGTATATGATACCACTAATCATATGATACCATGCTCACATCATCATCACAATGATATCATATACTCGTACGTTAGAACGAACCTGTTATGCGACACTAAAGATATATATTAGATGTCAATGTCTAACTGCCTCGTTGCCCCGTCTCCTGTGATAATGCTACAACAATATGAACAATATAACATGTTACAAGGCTTCAAAATTAAATTCTACAAAAATCTACCATTTTTCAACATTTTAACCCTGGCGATCGATCGCCATTTGTCCTGATCGATCGCCAACATGTTCTGTTTCATCGCGGTCGATCGCCACTATCTTGCGATCGATCGCCAAAGTGTTTTGTTTCCTCGCGATCGATCGCCTGATTTTCACCGATCGATTGCCATATGTTTTCATTGCCTTATTTTTGCTCTGTTCTCGGCGATCGATCGCCATAGGGCTCACGATCGATCGCCGATGTTCAGAAAATTCAGAACATGGCTAATTTGAACTTATCTCCATGGTGTATCTCCTACAACTCGAAAATTCACATTCAAACATGTTATTTGTATGATATTCCTTCAGTTAACATGTTTCCATATCATTACAACTCAATTCTTTGCATGATAACAAGTTTCAATTCAAGTCATATAAGAATAGTAATCACATGCTTCAAGTTTCCATCAACTAAGCGCATATACATCATATGCTATGAAATTTTTACCAAGAAAGTATAAAGTCACTTCACTCAACTTCCTAGATTTATTACCAAGTGAAATCCAAGCAAAAGATGCAAGAACAAGCAAGGTTTTGGAGAGGTGCTTGTGTAGAGAGTTTTAGGTGAGAAATGTGTTTGGAATCTGATTTAGCATGCTATTTATACTCTCCAACTTGAGCACAAATGCAAATACAATTCCTCTCAAATTCATGCCAAATATAAGTTCCAACCATGTAATACATTTCAAGTCTCTTTTCCACTTTAACACAACAATGTTTAATCCCTCACACATGTCTATGTTATAAACTCTCTCATATACATATCCATTGTATTAATTTCCAACTAGGTTTCATTCATACATGCATGGCCTTACTCCTGCTCGATTCACCCCAAACTCAAGTCCATATCATATCATCATTAGTCATAATGACTCATCGGTACGCCATAACCATATCATACATGTATACATCATTTTGAGGCATAACATTTCTCCCCAAATTATTGAATTTCGCCCTCGAAATTGCATATACATATAACCTGAACATATATTCAATCCTACAATCCTACTGCAATAAGGTAAAAAGCATAATCATATATGTTGTTGGGAAAACGATTTCTAAGTTTTGGTGATTACAAACACCTACTGGATATTAAAGATCAACCGGATGCTAAAGACCTACCGGATATTAAAGTCTCACCGGGTAAAGCCATCAACTGGATAAAGTCATCAACCGGATGAAGACATCAACTGGATAGATACCAACCGGACAAGCTATCAACTGATAAAGACACTAACCGGATGAAGTCATCAACTGGTATGAAGTCATCAACCGGATGAAGACATCAACTGGATAAAGTCATCAACCGGATGAAGACATCAACTGGATAGATACCAACCGGACAAGCTATCAACTGATAAAGACACTAACCGGATGAATTCATCAACTGGTATGAAGTCATCAACCGGATGAAGACATCAACTGGATAAAATCATCAACTGAATAAAGTTATCAACTGGTAAAGACATCAACCGGATGAAGACATCAACCGGGTGAAGATATAAACTGGATAACTATCAACTGCAAAGTCTCTCACTGAACAAGGACATCAACTGGTCTTAAGAGGATGAACGACCAGTTGAACAAAGAAACCAGCAGAAGTCTAAGCAACAAGACAAAGTAAGTACAACATTCTCTGACAAAGGTACAACAGAGCGGCGCACCCTGCTATATCTCCGCCACCATTACCGTCAGAGTGAAAAGAGCCGTTGTTTTCCAAAATAGGAAAGAAGACAACAGGTATTTGGAAAGCTAATCCATTCCATATACAAAAAGGCTACCGTTGGACAACAAAACCTATAAATACGTCCAAACAGAGAATGAAGAAGTGCTGAGCAACTTTCAAACTAAGAGAAATACTTCAAAGCAAGAAAGCTATACGACTGATATTTCAAACGTTCAGCAAAGAGCAGACAAACCGCAAAACTGAATCTGTGACAGATTATTTTCAATTGAAGTCTGCTGCTTAGAAACTCTCAAAGCTAGAAAGTTTTATTCTGTAGAGAGTGTTGTAAAATCACTTGTATCCTAAAGATAAGAAGAGTGTGATTGCTAGGAGTTTAGGCCAAGTGTGTTAGTGCCTAAGGAGGTTGTATACTGTAAAGTGTAAACCAAGTCTTCTAGTGAATCCTTCCTGCAAAGGAAGAAGGGGAGACGTAGAAGCGTTGTGCTTCGAACTTCCAGAAACAACTCTCGTGTTATTCGTTTATTGCTTTATTACTTCAGTTTTATTCCTCACAAGTTTTGTAGACGTCTTCCGCACTATAATAAGTGTCTACTGACTTGCCTGTTATTGAGAAGCAACTGTAACACTTAACAGTTTACAGTTAACCAGAAAAGAAATCTAAATTATATCTAGTGTTTATTCAACCCCCCCCTTCTAAACACTACCCCGATCCTAACAAGTGGTATCAGAGCTTTGGTCTTCTCAATCTTGAGAAATTACCATTCACCAAAACTGATGGCCTCATTCAGCAAAATTCCAATGTTCAAGAAAGACGAATATGATGACTGGAGGATCCGCATGCAAGCACATCTAAGTGCTCAAGATGATGATATGTGGTATGTGATCACCGAAGGACCGTTGAAAATCATGAAAGTCAATACAGCTGCTTCTATCACAAGTGGTGATCCACAAATGGTAGAAAAGGAAAGATCTCAATGGTCAAATGAAGACAAGAAAAAAGCAAATCTAGACAATGTTGCTAAAGATATTTTGTTCAAAACTTTGGACAAAAATATGTTTAACAAAATCAAAATGTGCCCAACAGCCAAAGAAATCTGGGAGAAGATTGCTCAACTCTGTGAAGGAAATGATCAAACCAAAGAGAACAAGCTTACTGTGGCTTTGCAGAAGTTTGAGCATATCAAAATGATAAATGGAGAAACTCTCAATGAGTACGATGAAAGAGTGACTGGAATAGTAAATGAACTAAGCAGTCTGGGTAAGGAGTTACCCAACAGAGAAGTCACTCTCAAAGTGATGAGAGGTCTACCAAGAGAATGGGATGTCAAGACCATTGCTATGAGAGAATCGAAGGATATCAACAAGATAGATCTACATGATTTGTTTGCTGATTTAAAAGCCTATGAATTCGAATTAGGCATTCGGGTTGAAGATGAACCAAGTTCAAGTCAACCAACAAAAGCTCTCACTGCATCTGAGTCTCTGCCTACTCCTACTGAAATGACTCTAGAGAAGATGTGTAACGATGCGATGGCAATGTTCGTAAAGAAATTTGGAAAATTCATGAAGAAGAACCAGAGACCTTATCAATCATATCCTCGAAGGCAAAGCTCCAAAGGAAATTCAGAAGAAGAAGAGCGAGTATGCTTCAACTGTCTCAAACCAGGGCACTTCATCGCAGACTGTCCTAAACCCAAAAAGGATGATCACAAAAGAGGATCCAAGGATTACAGAAAATCCAAGGAAACCAGAAGAACATCCAAACGGGACAGAGATCAAAAGGTTTTAGTGGCAGAAGATAGTAAGAGCAAATGGGTTGATTCTGAATCAGAATCAGAGGAGTCAAATAGCTCATCCAGCGAGAGTGAAGACGAAGAAGTCCACTGCTTAATGGCGAATGATGAAAATGAGGTACATGAAACCAACCTATCTGAATTTACACATCATGAACTCACCAATGCATTGCAGGACATGATAAATGAGTATCAGACGCTATACGAATCTTTTGAAAGCTATAAGACTGAGCACTCAATTCCAACTAAAATGCTTGAAAACAAACTTGATTGTGAACAATCAAGGGAGTTGAATTGCTTAAGGGAAGCAGCCAGTCGCCTAGTGAAAGAAAGAGATGAAGCCAAGTGTGCGTACCAGAAACTCAGCAAACTGGTTAGCACTTGGAATGCGTCGACTACCAGAAAGGATGAAATGCTTGAGTCTATAAGGCTTGCTGGTGATTTAACTGGCATAGGCTTTAATAGCAATGACAGCAGATCATCTGGTAATGAGCCTCAACTGTGTCTAACAAAAGGCAAGGTTCAATCAATGAACTTTGTAAGATCTAGCACAGTATATGACCCATATGAACTGGTCAAAGAACCTGTTAAAGCAACACTCATCAAAGAACAGGTACAGCACAGAGGTATCGGTTATGTAGAACCACTCAAAGAAGCTAAACCAAGGCAAAAGTTCAGAAATGAACTTAAAACCACTGGTCGAGCAGCTAGAGAGGTTAAACCCAACTGGTACTACAACTGTAAACCTGTTCAGAAGAGGTATATGCTAAATAACAGGAACTACAAACCAAAAGCGCATGCATACACATATTATCACACTCCAAAGCTAAAATCATCACCTACATGTATAAATGCACACACATTTCAGAACACACACCGACCTAAGTCATTCAGGGTCATACAAGTGTGGGTTCCGAAAGGACTAATCCTACCAGGACCCAAGTAGGATTGGGTACCAATCAGTCTATCGCGTTAATTGCAGGAAACTAGAATGCATCCAGTTCGGAGCTCAGAATGGTTCCTAGACAGCGGGTGCTCTAGACATATGACAGGGAATGCAAGCTTATTGTCTGAACTAGTGGACTCCACTGGACCCAGAATAACGTTTGGAGATAACGCGAAAGGTAGAACCGTAGGTAAGGGTAAGATTATCTACGGTAACCTCATCATTAAAGATATTCTCTTAGTTGAAAATCTATGCTATAATTTGATTAGCATAAGTCAATTATGTGACAATGGTCATTCCGTAGAATTCAATCAGCATTCATGCATAATTAAATCTACTGATGGCAATGTATTACTTATAGGAAGAAGGCATGATAACACATATAAAATTGATTGGAATCTTAATCAGCCTACTTCCTTTACTTGCTTAGCTGCCCAGAATTCTTCCAAAAATTGGCTTTGGCACAAACGGTTGAGTCACTTAAATTTTAAAACTATTGCTAGTCTGCGTAAACTTGATCTAGTTGTTGGACTGCCTCATATTGAGTTCTCAAAGGACAAGATCTGTGCAGCATGCCAACTCGGTAAGCAAATCAGATCCTCCTTTAAGAACAAAGGGAGTAAATCTTCTTCTCGGTGCCTAGAGTTGCTGCATATGGATCTGTTTGGTCCTATACCAGTAACAAGTCTAGGGGGAATGAAGTACACCCTAGTGTTAATAGACGATTACACTCGTTTCACGTGGGTCTTGTTCCTAAGTGGTAAAGATCAGGCTACTCCAAAGCTGATCAAATTACTGAAAAGACTCCAAAATGAGAAATCGTGTGGGATAGATAAAATTCGCAGTGATAAAGGTACTGAGTTCACCAATCAATCACTCGAATCATATCTAGATGACCTTGGCATTAAACACGAATACTCTGCAGCTAGAACTCCTCAACAAAATGGAGTTGCTGAGCGTAGGAACCGCACTTTGAAAGAAGCTGCGCGAACTATGCTCGCGGAATCAGAAATATCGCAGAAATTTTGGGCAGAAGCTGTCAACACAGCATGTTATACGCAGAACAGATCGATGATTAATAAGCGAGCAAATAAAACCCCTTATGAGATCTGGAATGGCAGTAAGCCAAATATTTCTTATTTCCATGTGTTTGGTTGCAAATGTTTTATTCACAACAATGGAAAGACTCATCTCACCGCCTTTGATGCCAAATCTGATGCTGGAATATTTCTTGGCTATTCTACAGTTAGTAAGGCATTCAGAGTATTTAATAATAGAACTCTTAATGTAGAAGAATCAGTGCATGTAAAATTTGATGAACCTACTGACTGTACACTATCCGATATACAAATAAACAACTTGAGTAATCGACTGGAAAGCACTTATATTGACAAAAATGTTGATGATGAGATTGATTACAGAAGCAGGGCTGACTGCTCCTTAGAACCAGAAATCCCTGAAGCTCAAGCAGAGGAGTCTGCTGGCCAACAAGCACTGCAGCCAGCCATCAATGAAACAGTGGCATCCACCTCTACTGCAGTTGAAGGAACCAATGAGAAAGATGGGTCAATCAGAATCTCTGATTTACCTACCCACATCCAGTCAACTGAAGAACTCAACCCACTAGGACCTTCGCTCCGGTGGAAGAAGGATCATCCACCCGAGCAGGTCATCGGTAACCCTCTTGCTCCTCTACGCACCAGAGGACAAATGATTAACGAATTTCTTCATGCTGCATTCATATCTCATATAGAACCTAAGAAGATTGATGAAGCTATATTAGACCCAAGTTGGGTAGAAGCAATGCAGGAAGAACTAAACCAGTTTGAGCGAAACAGAGTATGGTATCTAGTACCACGACCACAGCATCACACTGTAATTGGCACCAAATGGGTATTTAGAAATAAATTAGACGAAAATGGAACAGTAATTAGAAATAAAGCAAGATTAGTTGCACAGGGCTACAGACAGGAAGAAGGCATTGATTTCGATGAAACCTTTGCCCCTGTAGCACAATTAGAAGCAATTCGCATATTTCTTGCATTTGCTGCATTTAAAGACTTTAAAGTCTATCAGATGGATGTTAAGAGTGCATTTCTTAACGGCAAACTCCAGGAAGAAGTTTATGTTGAACAACCTCCTGGATTTGAAAACCATCAGCAGCCATCTCATGTTTTCCGACTGAATAAAGCTCTGTATGGTCTAAAGCAAGCTCCCCGTGCCTGGTATGAAACTTTATCAAAATATTTGACAGAGCACAACTTTGTTATTGGCACGGTGGACAAGACCCTTTTTAAATTTACAAAGGGAGATCATACGTTGCTAGTTCAAATATATGTTGATGATATTATCTTCGGGAGTACTAACCCAAAACTGTGCGAAAGATTTTCTAAAATCATGCAGGAACAATTCGAGATGAGCATGATGGGAGAGTTATCATTTTTCTTAGGATTGCAAGTCAAGCAATCTAGTGAAGGAATTCTGATAAATCAGTCCAAGTACACCAAAGAGCTACTGAAGAAATATGGAATGAGTACCAGCTCAGCTGCTGCTACACCAATGAGCTCATCCGCCAAACTCGACTTGGATAATTCAGGAATACCAGTCGAAGTTACAATGTATCGAGGCATGATCGGATCTTTACTATACTTGACAGCCAGCAGACCCGATATTATGTTTGCAGTATGTATGTGCGCCCGGTTTCAAGCAAATCCCAAGCAGTCGCACTTCACTGCTGTCAAGAGGATCCTAAAATACTTAAAAGGAACCGAGAATGTTGGTCTATGGTATCCAAGAGACTCAACTTTTAATCTCATTGGATACTCAGATGCTGACTATGCTGGATGTAAAATTGACAGGAAAAGCACCAGTGGATATTGTCAATTTCTTGGTGATCGGTTAATATCATGGGGATGCAAGAAACAGACATCCATCGCAACCTCCACTGCAGAGGCAGAGTACCTTGCTGCTGGAAGCTGCTGTGCCCAACTGCTCTGGATTCAGCAACAACTCAGAGACTATGGAATTGAGTCCACAGAGGCTCCTATTTTCTGTGACAATACGTCTGCCATTGCCATTACATACAATCCAGTTCTTCATACTCGTACTAAACATATTGACATTCGTCATCATTTCATCAGAGATCATGTTATGAAGAAGGAAATACGGCTGGAGTACATTTCCACAGAACAACAGGCAGCAGACATCTTCACAAAACCCCTACCGGACGCTAAGTTTTCTTACTTTCGAAATATTCTTGGTTTAATTGAAATTACTTCTTGATTATTTTGATTGGGTAATGGATTCAGGGGGAATTTTGTTAGTTTAGTTGCATTCATTTAGGGGGAATTTCTGTTTTAATTGTATCATGGTTATTTAAGCTAAGCTGGTAATACAAATGGTCAACTGCAGTGGGGGTATTCGTACCAGTAGGACTCTGCATCCAGTAGATGTTTTCCTACCAGTCGAACCCCACATACCAGTTGATGTTACCAAATATGCTTTGACAAAAATAACCCTCGATACTAATTAACCTAATGAACGTCGGAATTCAAAATTACTTTTGTGTAAAATAAATTATTTCACTCCCGCCTAAATCCTGTCCTTTTATTTTTGGTTAAAATCTTTCTAATCGTTAGATGATTGCCACGTATACATGTGTCCGCTCATCTACAGTACGACGTTACATATACTTCCTTTTTCACCGCCTTTAGTTTTTCTCTTCTCTTCATCTTCTCCAAACATCTTACTGCTACAATCGTTTCTTTCAGAAAATTTCCTTTAACAGATTGCTGCTGCTTCTTCACCTAAATCATTCAAAATGACGAAGACTGTTCAACCGAGTTTTATCACAAATGCTGTTCACGTCGACTTTAACTCCATATACACTTCATCTGATGAGGAAACAAAGGATTTAATTCAAAAGCTGGATTCCTCAGGGCTATTAGTGATCCTAAGCCAGGCTCCCTCATTTTACCAGGATGAACTACAAGAATTCTTTGTCACAGCAACTGTTGTGGATGACACCGTTGTGGCATCCATCTCTGGGCAGTCAGTCACCATCACTCAACCAGAGTTTGCCACTCATCTATGCCTACCCTCCACTGGACTCTCTGACTTTTCGACTATTCCGGCAGACCTGAGAGAAGAGATGCGGCTCACAGTGTCGGACTCTGACCATCGTATTCAACGACCTCCCTTCAGGAAGGTATTAATGAAGAGCCACTATCGACAACTGGCAGACATCATCTCAAAGGGGATCCTCTGTAAGGCAGGATCATTTGATATAATTACCCCTGAGAAGTTTGACGTCATGAGCGCCATATGCAAAGGGTTGGAGATCAACTGGTCAGCTGTACTATTTCAAATACTGACTAGTCTCGTCGTATCTGGCAAAGGTCAATCCGGTTTTGCTCTCCCTCTAAGCAGTCTATTTGAGAGCAAACACATCAAGACAGGAGCTCTCTCTCATCTTCATCCAGGGAGACTCATCACTCACAAGTACCTTCAGCTTCATCGCCAACGAAGTGGCAGAGAAGGTGGAGCCACAAAGCGCCGTTTGACTCAAGTCATTAGTGACTCGGAACAGACTGTCTCTGAATCCGCTGAGTCTCCTCCTCCTCCTCCTCCTCCTAAGAAGCCAAGGACCAGAAAAATTGCTCCTCTAGTTGCCCGTCAGAGAGACACTGCCACATCTGACACTATCTCCTCTGCCGGACCTACAGGTGTTATTTCTGACAGAGAACCCAGCCCTGTCATCCCTTCAACTGGGGAACCCACTGCTGTATTAGCCATGGTGTCTGCTCCATTAATAGACACCCCTTCAGCTCAGGTGAGCTCTCAGCAGGCCCCAGGCTCCATCAGCTTCAGGACACCCAAGTCTACGTGTCCTTACTGTCATCCCAAGGCCACTCCAGCTGACAAAGGAAAATCTCTTATTGCTCCAGTGTCCACTCCTGTTGCATTCGAGATTCAAATGGTCATGGATGCAGTTAACGCCCAACTGGAACCCCAACTGGAGATTTTTGATCGTTGGGTAAAGGCTCGAGTACAGGTTCGCTTTGATGATATCGACCCAATTCTGGCTCAGGCAAAGCAAGATGAAAACAAAATCCTGACCTATCTTCAAATCCCCGAACCTGAGAAAAGTTTGAAGCTGCGTGATGTCTTTAGGATTATGAACTATGTGGGCGGACTCCAAGCTCTTGTTACATCCCGCGTTCAAATGTTTGATGGCCATTCAAGAACAGCGAATCATGATTGAGCAGTTCTAAACGCTCTAGGCCTCAAGCTGGAAATGGCTGAGCTTGCTCTTCATGATCTTCGCATATCCACTGGGATTCATTCATGCTCCTCTTCTGAAATTATTGCAAGCCCTGATCAGCCAGATCTACAAATGGCTATTGCAAATTTAGAGGTTGTCCCTCCTACTGTGGAGCTTACTTCTACTGCTTTGGAGACCTCTCCTACTGGAGCAGACGCCACACCAACAACTTTGGAGGCAGCATCCTCTGCTCCCAGCTCTCCACATGATCAACAGCCCCACCAAATGATTGTTGATCACACCAATGTCGATTCAGTTATTCAGAATGTGGTTCAGCTGGTCACCATCTCCTCTGCAAATAATGAACCAAGTGAATCCTCTCATTCCAATGATCATACTCAAGCGTCTGCTGCTGGGATTGATCAAGACAATGCTGAACTGGATGCTCAGCATGTGGAAGAAACTGGAACTATGGATATAGCTATCTCCGCTTCAACTGCGGCCCCTCATATTGACGCTACTACTTTGCCATCCACTGCAGTCGTCATTGCTCCTCCCAATGCGTTTGCCCCTGCTGCTGATATCCCGATGCTTGCCGGCGATCCGTCCATGGATCAGGAACTATCCGAGGGTTTCTTTGTCTTCACAAACCCTCTGGACGAGCCACCAAACATCGCTGCCCAGCTAGCTCATCTCTCCACCGCTATTACAGCACTGACCCATTATGTTCATAAGCTTAAGCAGGAAGAGAGGGCTGCAACACTTGTTTTAGGAACTCTTCAGCAGCAAACGGACTCTAAATTTCAGCAAGTTTACGCTGACCTAAGTAGTTTAACTACTACTGTCACTAGACTTCAAACCTTTGCTGAGAATGCGGTTGCAGAAGCAGTTTCTCATATTGGCCAGGCGCGTCTTCAGATCAATCAGAACAATGAATCTCTTCATACTGCCACCTCAATGGCTCTTGGAGAAAAGATTGACGACGCCAAAAAGATTTTGACTGATCAATTGGCCACCATGCAAGCAGCGTTTGCATCTCAAATTCAAGATATCTGCAACAGTCTGCCTGCTGCTCCTAAAATTATCCGCAGGCTGCCTGAACCCAGTCGAACTGCTCCCTCTTCTCAGAGAGCGTCAAGTTCAGCTGCTCATTCATCCCCTGCAACTGGAGCACTCCCTCAGTCCAGACCCACTGCTCAACAAAGATCTCGAAGTCCGCGCCACCCGCCTACCGAAAAACGCGACTATACCAAACATTGGTTAGGGCGCAAATAGTATCACTTTCTGACTCACTCTTACTTACTCCTATTTACTTACTGTGTTAAATTGACTGTCTCTCTGTATTCACTATTTAACATAAATGCATTCACATTTATTGCTACCTTGTTTTTCCTATAAATAGAGGTTCTTGTTTGATCACATAACACACATTCACTCATCATGCTTACTTTTAAGTTATTTCTCATTCCCTGATTTTCTGTTAGATCCTTTCCTGCTTCATGGGTTTATTACTTATCTAAATCAACCCCTCATGGGTTGATTACTTATCTAACCCAGCTCTGATAAGCTTCAGCGCTTTGATCCTGTTCTGGTGCTCCTCATCAGTCGGGAACTACTAACAGCAGATGCCTGGGTGCTGATGACAAAAAGGGGGAAGATAGAGATAGAGTATTCTCAACAGAGATAGAATATTTTTATTAGGTGATTCCATAAAAACTAAAGGAGCTGCCTGATGAATATTCATATGACTCTTCCTCTTCCCGACATTCTCTCTGAAACAAGGTGGATCGAGCTCTTCCTCTCCGCAACTAAGTGAATCGAAGCCCTCCGGTCTACTTTGTTTAATTAAAGAGATATTTGTCATGTATCATCTATTTTATGTAAAACTAGACTTGTCTTAAACTCTATTCAAAGTGTAAGAATTCATCTTATATAAAGATGAATTTCTCTCAATTGTCCAGTTTGATTACAACTTGTAATCTGCTTATATTTAATGAAAATTTCTTTTTCATGATGTCTTCAAGCATTTTCAGGATTTTTATCTTATTTACTCTAGTAGGAAATCGATTACTGCTTAGTTTTGTCATCACCAAAAAGGGGGAAATTGTTGGGAAAACGATTTCTAAGTTTTGGTGATTACAAACACCTACAGGATATTAAAGATCAACCGGATGCTAAAGACCTACCGGATATTAAAGTCTCACCGGGTAAAGCCATCAACTGGATAAAGTCATCAACCGGATGAAGACATCAACTGGATAGATACCAACCGGACAAGCTATCAACTGATAAAGACACTAACCGGATGAAGTCATCAACTGGTATGAAGTCATCAACCGGATGAAGACATCAACTGGATAAAGTCATCAACCGGATGAAGACATCAACTGGATAGATACCAACCGGACAAGCTATCAACTGATAAAGACACTAACCGGATGAAGTCATCAACTGGTATGAAGTCATCAACCGGATGAAGACATCAACTGGATAAAATCATCAACTGAATAAAGTTATCAACTGGTAAAGACATCAACCGGATGAAGACATCAACCGGGTGAAGATATAAACTGGATAACTATCAACTGCAAAGTCTCTCACTGAACAAGGACATCAACTGGTCTTAAGAGGATGAACGACCAGTTGAACAAAGAAACCAGCAGAAGTCTAAGCAACAAGACAAAGTAAGTACAACATTCTCTGACAAAGGTACAACAGAGCGGCGCACCCTGCTATATCTCCGCCACCATTACCGTCAGAGTGAAAAGAGCCGTTGTTTTCCAAAATAGGAAAGAAGACAACAGGTATTTGGAAAGCTAATCCATTCCATATACAAAAAGGCTACCGTTGGACAACAAAACCTATAAATACGTCCAAACAGAGAATGAAGAAGTGCTGAGCAACTTTCAAACTAAGAGAAATACTTCAAAGCAAGAAAGCTATACGACTGATATTTCAAACGTTCAGCAAAGAGCAGACAAACCGCAAAACTGAATCTGTGACAGATTATTTTCAATTGAAGTCTGCTGCTTAGAAACTCTCAAAGCTAGAAAGTTTTATTCTGTAGAGAGTGTTGTAAAATCACTTGTATCCTAAAGATAAGAAGAGTGTGATTGCTAGGAGTTTAGGCCAAGTGTGTTAGTGCCTAAGGAGGTTGTATACTGTAAAGTGTAAACCAAGTCTTCTAGTGAATCCTTCCTGCAAAGGAAGAAGGGGAGACGTAGAAGCGTTGTGCTTCGAACTTCCAGAAACAACTCTCGTGTTATTCGTTTATTGCTTTATTACTTCAGTTTTATTCCTCACAAGTTTTGTAGACGTCTCTACTGACTTGCCTGTTATTGAGAAGCAACTGTAACACTTAACAGTTTACAGTTAACCAGAAAAGAAATCTAAATTATATCTAGTGTTTATTCAACCCCCCCCTTCTAAACACTACCCCGATCCTAACATATGTAACATTGCAGTAAATACTCACCAACAGTATCATAAGAATGTAAATTCATACCAGAAAATAACTCATGATACTGTTATATCATATGCTGCTCCGTCTCCCACGTTGCCTCCTCGACACCCCGTCGATCCCACTGTACCTTTACCATAGGTATCAATTTATTACGCAAGGTACGCTCAGCTCTATCCAGAATCTTCACAGGTCGTTCCAAATAAGACACGTTTGTATCCAACTGTACTTCAGATGGTTGCAATACATGACTCGTCTGGTTCATATTTCCTCAAAATCGAAACATGAAACACTTCATGGATACTACTCAATGCTGGCAGTAAGGCCAATCGATAAGCCAATGTACCAATACGTTGCAACACCTCATAAGGACCAACATATAGTGGAGACAACTTTCCACACTTACCAAATCGTACAACACCTTTAAAAGGTGAGATTTTCAAGAATACTCGATCACCAATTTGGAATTCAAGTGATCTACGTCGCTTATTGGCATAAGCAGTCTGTCTATCCTGAGGAGCTTGCAATTTCAATCTGATCAGTTTCACTTTCTCTTTCATCTCACGTATCAAATCCGGTCCATTAGTGAAGGCTGATCCACATCATCCCAATACAATGGCGATCTACATCGTCGCCCATACAGTGCTTCAAATGGTGCCATCTGCATACTAGTTTGATAACTATTATTATATGAAAATTCCACTAATGGCAACGATTCTTGCCAAGAGTTATCAAACTCCAATACACAGGCCCGCAACATATCCTCAAGCGTCTGTATCGTACGCTCTATCTGTCCATCTGTCTGAGGATGATAAGCTGTACTTAATCATACTTCTGTACCTAATGCCGACTGTAATCCTTCCCAAAAATGAGAAGCAAATCTCGGATCTCTGTCCGAGGGAATGTAAACTGGTATTCCATGTAGTCTCACTACATGTTGAATATATAGCCGAGCCATCTTCAAATAGGTGAATGTCATACTGTAGGGTATGAAGTGAGCTACTTTTGCCAGTCTGTCAACGACTACCCAAATCGCATCAAAGCCATAGGAAGTCCGTGGCAAATGGGTAACAAAATCCATTGTAATGTGTTCCCATTTTCATTGAGGAATCTCCAAACTCCTCAATTCACCTCATGGTCTTTGTCGTTCTGCTTTTAGTTGTTGACAAATCAAACAACGTTTCACAAAGCTCAGCACATCCTGTTTCATGTGTTTCCACCAAAATTGAGTACGCAAATCTTTATACATTTTCTTTCCTCCAAGATGTATACCATATCGACTACAATGAGCACGTTGTAGTATTTCTTGGCGTAGTCCTAATGCAGCAGGTACTACCCAACAATTTCTATATTTCAAAGTGTCATCACTGGCGATTACAAACTGAGATGTTTGTCCTTGACATAACATTTCTTTCCAGTGTTGTACCTCATCATCAGTAACTTGTGCCGTTCTGATTTCTCAAAGATATCGGGTTCAACCAACAATGTTGATACCCGTACTGGTACTGTTTCTACATCAAATTCATAACCTAAGGTACAACAAGAAGTCATCAAGGCTGATAATGCATTCATATCATCAGCAGTATTATGAACTTTTCGACATAAGTCATCTGCTGTGAGATTAGCCTTTCCTAGATGATATTCGATCTCACAATCATAATCCTTTAAGAGATCCATCCATCTCCTTTGCCTCATATTCAACTCTGCTTGAGTGAATAAAAATTTTAAACTTTTATGATCCGTATATATAGTAAACGACGTATCATATAAATAGTGTCGCCAAATCTTCAATGCAAAGACAATGGCTGCCAATTCCAGATCATGCACTGGATATGTCATTTCATGTGGCTTCAGTTGTCTTGATGCATAAGCCACCACATGTTTATCATGCATCAATACACTCCCTAACCCAAATAATGATGCATCAGTATAAAGAGCAAACATGTCATGCTCTGATGGAATAATCAACACTGAAGCAGTAGTTAACCGATGTTTCAATTCCTGAAAACTATGATTACATGCCTCTGACCATCTAAATGGTACTCCCTTCTGTGTCAGCTGTGTGAGTGGTTTGGCAATGGCTGAAAATCCTTCCACAAACCGTCTATAGTATCCAGCAAAACCCAAGAAACTACGAATCTCTGGCACAGAAGTAGGTGCTGACCTCTAAGGCCTCCTAATCCTTAAGTGTGCATTTGGACATAAGTGTATTCAAATTAACAAGAAGAAATGAGGATTCTATAACAAAACACCGGCATTAGATGGGTTTACAAAAATTCATATTCATAATGATTACATCTTCAATATAAGAACATGATAATCTGGTAGTTCATCCTACTAGTTTCAAAAGGTCTAGACAAACTATCAATGTTCTTCTATATTGACGTAGTCTTTACCCTCTATGCCCGTCAGACTCTATTCTTGCCTCAAGTCCTCCTTATCAACAGTTCCTACAGGAATAACCCACCATTCATGAGCAAATACATCGTTCATTAACCAAAACTCAAGAGTAATAATATAAAGAATTGCATAAGACATTTATCATGTATACTCCATGAAAATGATGCATCAACATATTCTCGTCGGTCATTCCTGTTCCATAACTCATGTACATAATCATCAGCTTAAAATCTAAGTATTCAACTTTACGTTCATATGTAGCGATACATATCTAATTCCATACATCTCACGCAACTATTCCGGTCTTGTTATAACAACGGTAATTTAGTACCACTCGCTTCGACATATAGCGGCATTAAATACAATACCCTTCGCTTCGACATGACAGCGGCATGATCATCGCTTCAACATGACAGCGGCAAGTATCATATTTCCATCGCTTCATATGACAGCGGCAAGTACCCTATTCCTCGCTCGAATATAACAACCACACGGAATACCCAAACATACTCAAACATGTATCAATGCACATTACATAACTACAATAGTACAATAGCACCACCCATTGCTTTTACGTCTTCTACGTACCTGTTTGTAGTTTTCACAAGATATGAGATAATTGAGATTATCCCCTTCGTTGTCCCTGTGCTTGGGAAGGCTCTACACACAACAGTAACATATTAGAATCCAAATAATAGTCCAATACCAAAAATCTTAACAATTTAACACACAATCCAACAATCCCACCATACAATGCCTCGCGATCGATCGACCCTAATGCTCGATCGATCGCGAGGTGATCAAACTAGGAACCAAAATGCTGCCCTTCTCGATCGATCGAGAAGTCTCCTCGGCCGATCGGGAGCTGCGCTCGATCGGTCGAGGAAGTGTTTTCCTCGCCTATATAATCTCTGCCGCTCGCGATCGATCGAGAAGTTTTGCTCGATTGATCGACGAGCTCTGTTCTTCCGAGAAATCTCCAATTTCCTGCACACCCTACCAAACCATGCTCATCTACATGTATAACTCAAATATTCCAACTACAAAGCACCAATAATCTCAACATCTATCTTCATTTTCTAAAAAGAACTTCCATCTAAGTTCAAATTAAAGTGGGGAGGGAAAGTGCTAAGCAAGAACACAACAACATTAAACACATGAACTCATACCTCTACACTTCTTCAAATCTAAATCCTTGGGGAAAAGGAGTTCAAAACCTCAGCTAGCAAGAAGGAGGAGGAAGATGAAGTGCAGAGATTTTTAGGTGAAAGTGGTGTAGTGTGTGTGAGAGTGCAGATTTGAGTCAATATAAAGGTGTTTCAAGTCACATCCAATTGCCATCAGCTTTAACACATTAATGCTAGTTATTTAGAATTTAAACTAAGTTCTTAGCAACATGTTTATATCAAGGATATGATTAGGCTTTAATTCATGTGATCATGTAGAATCGTTTCCAACCCTTTTCATTTCAACATACTTCAAAATCATTAAGATTTCATTCATCTATTTCTCAAGTTCTCATTTGATAAATATTAACCAATCCATACCCGGGTTTACCTCCAAATCGAGTGTACTTACAATACGTAATTATTCCATAATTACCACAATCAAGTCATAGTTCATTTAGTTATTTTCGAGTATCACATTTCTTCCCCACTAAAAAATTTCGTCCTCGAAATTATATAATTTACCGATACTTTCACAAAAACAAAAACAACACTAATACATACCAGAAAATAGTTGTGGATAGTGTTGCATCATGTGTCACTCTGTTTCCTACGTGGCCTCCTCGACACCCTTCTTGTTCCACTGTACTTTGACCATTGGTATCACTTTATTCCGAAGTCTTCGATCTGCCCGATCCAAAACTTTTACTGGCCATTCCACATACGATACATCTGAATCTAATTGGATTTCTGAAGGTTGTAATACATGAGATGGGTCCGGTTCACACTTTCTCAACATTGACACATGGAACACATCGTGAATGACAGATAAGGATGGTGGTAAAGCCACACGATAAGCCAAAGTGCCAATACGCTGTAAAATCTCATAAGGACCCACATATCTCGGTGACAACTTCCCTCGCATACCAAATCGTACTACACCCCTGAAAGGTGAGATCTTTAGAAACACTTGTCACCCAACCGAAACTCGAACGGTCGTCTTCGTTTATTAGCATAGGCTGCTTGCCTATCTTGAGCCGCTTTCATCCTCTGCCGAATTACTTTCACTTTTTCTTCCATCTCCCTGATCAATTCCGGTCCTCCAACTGATTTGCGATCCATATCATCCAATATAGTGGCTATCTACAACGTTGACCATATAAGGCTTCAAATGGAGCCATCTGTATGCTCGCTTGATAGCTATTGTTGTACGAGAATTCCACCAAAGCTAATGAGTCTTGCCACACTGTGTCAAACTCTAGTACACAAGCCCGTAACATATCTTCGAGTATTTGTATAGTACGATCAGTATGGCCATCAGTTTGGGGTGGTATGTCGTACTTAATCTGACTTCAGTTCCTAAAGCTGACTGAAGACCTTTCCAAATACGTAAAGGTCATGCTGTTTGGAATAAAATGAGCTACTTTGGTCAGCCTATCCACAATTACCCAAATGGCGTCAAGCCCCGAAGCAGTCCTCGGCAAGTGGGTCACAAAGTCCATGGATATATGTTCCCACTTCCATTTAGGTACTTCTAAACTTCTTAATTCACCGCCCGGCCTCTGCCTTTCGGCCTTCACCTGTTGACAGATCAGACACCACATCTTGTTTAATTCGTTTCCACCAAAACTGGTCACAGAGATCCTTATACATTTTCCTCCCTCCTGGGTGAATGCTAAATCTGCCACTATGGCTCGCTGTAAGATTTTTTGATGCAACTCTGGCGTATTCGGAACTACCCAACGATTACCATGCTTGAAGAACCGTCTTCAGCCACTCTAAACTTCGATGGCTGTCCAAGAAGTGCCAATGCTAGCCATCTCTGTATCTCATCATCTGCCTTCTGAGCTCTCCTGATATTCTCAAAAACATTCGGCTCTGCTAACAAAGTTGATACATGTACCGGTGATGCAGACACATCAAAGTCATAGCCCAGATGGCAATAGGAAGTCAACATAGCTGATAAGTGTATGACGTCCTCTGCGGTACATTTCACTTTCCGACTCAAGGCGTCCGCTGTTAAGTTCGCCTTTCTGGGATGGCACTCAATTTCACAATCATGTACTCAATTTCACAATCATAGTCCTTTAGCAAGTCCATCCATCTTCTCTGCCTCATATTCAACTCTGCTTGAGTAAATAAGAATCTTAGGCTCTTATGATCTGTATAGATGGTAAACGAAGTACCATATAAGTACTGCCGCCAAATCTTCAAGGCAAACATTATGGCTGCCAGTTCCAAATCATGAACTGGATATCTAGTCTCATTTGGCTTCAGCTGCCTCGAAGCATAAGCTACCACATGCTTATCTTGCATCAGCAGGCAACCCAAGCCCTGTAGTGATGCATCAGTATATAGCACAAACCTTTTGTTCTCCGTGGGAATCACCAACACGGGCGCTGATGTCAGCCGGTGTTTCAACTCTTGAAAGCTCTGTTCACAAGTCTCAAACCAATAAAATGGTACTCCTTTCTGAGTCAATTGTGTCAATGGCTTCGCAATTTTTGAGAATCCCTCGATAAAACGTCGATAATAACCGGCTAAACCAAGAAAGCTCCGTATCTCGGGCACGGAAGTAGGCGCAGACCACTCCATTACTGCATCTACTTTCCTGGTATCTACTGAATATCCCATCGCTAGAGATTACATGCCCCAGAAATACTATGTTGTTCAACCAAAATTCACATTTACTCAGCTTGGCAAACAATTGATTATCTCTAAGAATCTGAAGCATTATTCGCAAATGTTTCTCATGCTCCTCCTCACTCCGGGAATAAATAAGAATGTCGTCTATGAATACAATGACAAACTGATCAAGATACGGCTGGAATACCCGATTCATTAGACTCATGAAGACAGCTGGGGCATTCGTCACACCGAACGGCATGACCAAGAACTCATAATGTCCGTAACGAGTCCGAAACGCTGTCTTCTGAACGTCCCCTCCTCTAACCCGTATTTGATGATATCCGGATCTCAAATCAATTTTAGAATAAATCGTTGTGCCTTGTAAATGATCAAACATGTCATCAATTCGCGGAAGAGGGTACTTGTTCTTTATCGTTACTTTGTTCAACTGTCTGTAATCGATGCACAATCGCATCGAACCGTCCTTTTTCACAAATAAAACCGATGCACCCCGAGGTGACACGCTGGGACGTATGTATCCTCTATCAAGAAGCTCATGTAATTGAATCTTCAGTTCTCTCAATTCTGTCGGTGACATTCTATAAGGGGCACGGGAAATAGGAGTTGTACCTGGTATTAATTCAATCTTAAATTCGACTTCACGACCCGGAGGAAAGCCTGGAATTTCTTCCGGAAAGACATCCACAAATTCAACAACTACCTGTATCTCCTCAATCCTTATTTCCTTTCTCTTTTCAGCAGTATCAATCGCATAAATCAAATAGCCTGAATGTCGTTGTTCTAACAGTCGTGACATTCGGACGACAGATATTAACGGAATCCTTGGACGAGACCCCTGTCCATAAAATATCCATCGCTTTCCCTGCTTAGATTGAAAGCGAACTGTTCTTTGACAACAATCTACAACTGTCTGATAATGGCTCAGTACATCAATTCCCACAATACAATCAAAATATTTCATCTCTAAAACAATCAAATTTGTCTTCAAGCCATCACCCTCAAAATAAATGAGGCAATCGGATACTACCTGGTTAGTGATCGTGTTCTCTCCCGTGGGTGTCGAGACAAGGAGAGACGTGGGTAAAAGAGACGAGCATATTTGATACTTCTTAACAAATTCAACAGAAATAAAGGAATGGGAAGCACCCGTATCTATCAATATAAAGGCAGGTTAAGTAAATAAAGTACACCTACCCGCAATTACTGTTCCTGGAGTTGCCTCTGCCAGTTCTCTAGTCAATGCAAAAATTTGGCCCGGAGGCGACCCTAACATCTGACCTCCCAATGGTCTCGGCACATACTGTTGTCTCTGTTGTACTGCCCTGTCTGAGAATCTCCCTATAGTATCTTGCTGTCCTCCTCGGTTAGGACAATCCCGTGCAATGTGGCCCTTTTTGCCACATTCATAGCAAGAAGTGCACTCTCTTATCGGATGAGGTCCTCCACAATGATAGCATTTTATTCCTCCAAACCTACTTACTTGCGTCTGTCCCCTATTTGATTGAGTATTACTTCTGCGATCTCCCATACGATGAAAATCATGTCGTCGACCACTGAATCTAGAAGACGATGAGGTTCCTCTTGGCTTAAACTGGTCACCTCTTGGTTTCATACTATCAGGGGTTGACTTCTGTGGGGGCAATGGTGGTGGTATGGAGTCTGCATATGCACCCACTCCCAATTCTGCTAATTCTGCTCGTGTGAGAGCGTCGTCAAAGGAAGTATGGCCATTAGTGATCACCCTGTCATATAGTTCGGGCCTCAAACCTTTCAAGAAGTGCCTCATCTAGTGGCGATGTGAGGAACACACCTTAGTAGTGAAGAGTAGAGGAGAGCATAATCTGATACTGTCATGTTGCCCTGTTTCAAATTGGTAAATTCATCCTCTTTAATTTGTCGTGCAGCAGCTGAGAAGTATCGGGTTAGGAACCAAGTTCTAAATAATCCCCAACTCATTACATGTCCTTGAGACTTTTGTTCCATCACTGTTGTTTTCCACCACATTAACGCCTTCTTGGCAAGTTGGAACTCTGCTAATCTGATCCAAGCCGACTTTGCACAAGGAGCTGCTACAAAGATATGTTCTATTCTTTCTAACCATTCCTCAGCCTGATCCCCTGTCTCAGTCCCCTCAAACATCGGGGGTCGGAATCTGAGGAATTGAGTCAACCTCAATTCTCCTGGTAGTAATTGTTGATTAGTAGGTTCTTGACCCACAGCTGGTGGTGATAGAGGATTGGTATGCCCCACACTTGCATTAACACTTACTGCATCGCCTATTTCAATGTTTGCTGCCATGCTGTTTCACAATGGTTAACAATAGAAATCTACTATCAAGTTGCATAATCTAAACCATGTCAGTTAGCAAAACACCATTAATCAATCAGTCAATATCAAGCACATCAGAATAACATATTTATACTTGGCATAACACGCGTGAACATGCTCATAAGTGGACATTTAATCAGTCTATCCACTCACACTACCCATTTTCGGTCCTGGTTATCTAACCACTGCTCTGACACCACTAATGTAAGGCCTCCTAATCCTTAAGTGTACATTTGGACATAAGTGTATTCAAATTATCAAGAAGAAATGAGGATTCGATAACAAAACACCGGCATTAGATGGGTTTACAAAAAATCATATTCAAAATGATTACATCTTCAATATAAGAACATGATAATCTAGTAGTTCATCCTACTAGTTTCAAAAGGTCTAGTCAAACTATCAACGTTCTTCTATATTGACGTAGTCTTTACCCTCTATGCCTGTCAGACTCTATTCTTGCCTCAAGTCTTCCTTATCAACAGTTCCTACAGGAATAACCCACCATTCATGAGCAAATACATCGTTCATTAACCAAAACTCAAGAGCAATAATATAAAGAATTGCGTAAGACATTTATCATGTATACTCCATGAAAATGATGCATCAACATATTCTCGTCGGTCATTCCTGTTCCATAACTCATGTACATAATCATCAGCTTAAAATATAAGTATTCAACTTTATAATTCGTTCATATGTAGCGATACATATCTAATTCCATACATCTCACGCAACTATTCCGGTCTTGTTATAACAGCGGTAATTTAGTACCCCTCGCTTCGACATATAGCGACATTAAATACAATACCCTTCGGTTCGACATGACAGCGGCATGATCATCGCTTCGACATGACAGCGGCAAGTATCATATTTCCATCGCTTCATATGACAGCGCAAGTACCCTATTCCTTGCTCAAATATAACAACCACACGGAATACCCAAACATACTCAAACATGTATCAATGCACATTGCATAACTCCAATAGTACAATAGCACCACCCATTGCTCTACGTCTTCTACGTACCTGTTTGTAGTTTTCACAAGATATGAGATAATTGAGATTATCCCCTTCGTTGTCCCTGTGCTTGGGAAGGCTCTACACAATCCAACAATAACATATTAGAATCCAAATAATAGTCCAATACCAAAAATCTTAACAATTTAAACACAATCCAACAATCCCACCATACAATGCCTCGCGATCGATCAGCCCTAATGCTCGATCGAATCGATCAAAAAGACTCACCGATCGATCAAGAAGTCTCCTCGACCGATCGGGAGCTGAGCTCGATTGATCGAGGAACTATTTTCCTCGCCTATATAATCTCTGTCGCTCGCGATCGATCGAGAAGTTTTGCTCGATCGACCGGCGAGCTCTGGCCTTCCGAGAAATCTCCAATTTCCTGCACATCCTACCAAACCATGCTCATCTACATGTATAACTCAAATATTCCAACTACAAAGCACCAATACATCATATAATACTTCATTTCTCAACATCTATCTTCATTTTCTAACAAGAACTTCCATCTAAGTTCAAATTAAAAGTGGGGAGGGAAAGTGCTAAGCAAGAACACAACAACATTAAACACATGAATTCATACCTACACACTTCTTCAAATCTAAGTCCTTGGGGAAAAGGAGTTCAAAACCTCAGCTAGCAAGAAGGAGGAGGAAGATGAAGTGCATAGATTTTTAGGTGAAAGTGCAGATTTGAGTGGATATAAAGGTGTTTCAAGTCACATCCAATTGCCATCAGCTTTCACATTAATGCTAGTTATTTAGAATTTAAACTAAGTGCTTAGCAACATGTTTATATCAAGGATATGATTAGGCTTTAATTCATGTGATCATGTAGAATCCTTTCCAACCCTTTTCATTTCAACATACTTCAAAATCATTAAGATTTCATTAATCTATTTCTCAAGTTCTCATTTGATAAATATTAACCAATACATACCCGTTTTACCTCCAAATCGAGTGTACTTACATTACGTAATTATTCCATAATTACCACAATCAAGTCATAGTTCATCTAGTTATTTTCGAGTATCACATGACCAATTCAACACCGCTTCTATCTTTCTCGGATCAACTGATATACTATCTTTAGATATCACATGTCCCAAAAAGCCTACACTGGTCAACGATTCTTCATATGACCTAGGATTATTAGAAATCACCCTATCAAACAACTCAGGCCTCAAGCCCTTCACAAACTGTCTGATCTTTCACAGAGAAATAGTGATCAAGAAAACGAGTTCTGAAGACATCCCAATTCACAGTCTGTCCTTGAGCTCTTAGCTCAATCAATGTGGCTTTCCACCACATCATTGCTTTCTTCGCCAACTGGAACTCAGCCAAACGTAACCAGGCGGACTTGGCACATGGTGCTGACACAAAGATCTGTTCAACACGTTCCAACCATTCCTCTGCTTGTTCCCCTGATTCAGTACCCTCAAACCGAGGTGGCTGATAACTTAGAAATTGGGTCAATGTTAATTCTCCAGGTAACAGTACCTGTTCAACTGGCCCTTGCCCAAGTGGTGGTGGTGGTACAGGCGCCAATCCAACACTAGGGTTGCCACTCATGGCATCCCCAACATCATCATGAAGTACTCTGTCTGCCATTACTGCAAATACAGGGTTACCAACAACAAACAAATATATAAAGCATGTCATTATAATCATCATATCAATACTCTCAACATGCTTTCAAGTGATTAGGCAGCTCCTAATACACTTCATCTACCCTTATTCACCTCGTTCTCGAACCACTGCTCTGATACCACTAATGTGGGGTCCTCGTTACTTAATCCGTTATGTATCAGTTCATTATACATATGTGAGTAGGATTAAGTAAAGCATACACTGATTAAGAGTTGAGTTATATAGGTTGATACAATTGTTACAAAATCATGTCATAATATACATCATATGTATTGTAAAACAACCTAGACTCATACAACTCCTATGCAGTGGTTCAACTCGCAGCGGAATAAAACTCACAATCCCGTCCTCCCATGTCTATGAGTCCCTACAGAAACAATCACACAACATGAGTATAGATAAATAACCAGCTTAGTGCTATATCAATAAGCAATATAAAACGATAAAACACTATAAACATTAACTGTGATTGTTCTGTATCATGCATCATCAAATGCAAATATGTCATGACAAGTCTCATCCCTCATCCTGTTATAACCAGACCAATATGATATGCCTATCTCAGCTCAATATGTCAGTGGAACCTCCTCACATCGTCATATTAGCAGAACATATCATAGTACCGTCCTCACATATTATAACATCTAGAACATATACCCAACCGGTGTATACCTCTCATGACAAAGCATATGTAGCATATCTATCGTGGCAACAATCCTAGCCAAAGCATATGCCCCCACTGACATATCTATCGTGGCAATGATCTCAGCCAAAGCATATGCGACATATCTATCGTGGCATCCATCTCAACAATATAAATATCATGAATGTACATGCATATGATACCATTAATCATATGATACCATGCTCACATCATCATCGCAATAATATCATATACTCGTACGCCAGAACGTACCTGTTATGCGACACAAAAGATATAAATTAGACGTCAATGTCTAACTGCCTCGTTGCCCCGTCCCCTGTGATGATGCTACAACAATATGAACAATATAACATGTTACAATAGGCTTCAAAATTAAATTCTACAAAAATCTACCATTCCAACATTTTAACCCTGGCAATCGATCGTCATTTGTCCCGATCATTCGCCAACATGTTCTGTTTCATCACGATCGATCGCCAAAGTGTTCTATTTCCTCGTGATCGATCGCCTGATTTTCACCGATCGATCGCCATATGTTTTCACCGCCTTCTTTTTGCTCTGTTCTCGGCGATCGATCGCCATTGGGCTCGCGAGTCGCCGATGTTCAGAAAATTCAGAACATGGCGATTTTGAGCTTATCTCCATGGTGTATCTCCTACAACTCAAAAATTCACATTCAAACATGTTATTTATATGATATTCCTTCGGTTAAACATGTTTCCATATCATTACAACTCAATTCTTTGCATGATAACAAATCTCAATTCAAGTCATATAAGAATAGTAACCACATGCTTCAAGTTTCCATCAACTAAGCCCATATACATCATATGCTATGAAATTCTTACCAAGAAAGTATAAAGTCACTTCACTCAACTTCCTAGCTTGATTATCAAGTGAAATCCAAGCAAAAAGATGCAAGAACAAGCAAGGGTTTTGGAGAGGTGCTTGTGTAGAGAGTTTTAGGTGATAAATGGTGTTTTATGTGTTTGGAATCTGATTTGGCATGCTATTTATACTCTCCAACTTGCACACAAATGCAAATACAATTCCTCTCAAATTCATGACAAATATAAGTTCCAACTATGTAATACATTTCAAGTCTCTTTTCCACTTTAACACAACAATGTTAAATCTCTCACACATGTCTATGTTATAAACTCTCTCATATACATATCCATTGTATTAATTTCCAACTAGGTTTCATTCATACATGCATGGCCTTACTCCTGCTCGATTCACCCCGAACTCAAGTCCATATCATATCATCATTAGTCATAATGACTCATCAGTACGGCATAACCATAACATACATATATACGTCATTTCGAGGCATAACAGTTTTTGAGGGCATCTACAGTACATTTTGCACACATCAGGTGTGTAGTGTAGATGTCATCTAACACATAGTCTTTAATTTAACGACAACTTAATGATCATGTGGGTTGTTCCAAAATTTCTTAAGATGAAACTAAGACAAATATTTTGGTCGGATCTTGATACCAACATGCATTTTTTGGGTATCTAAACTAACCTTAATTTTTATCTCTAGTTGTTGGATGCAGATGATGGTTGGTTGATTAGTTGGTCCATAAGACTTTGTTATATTATGGTGTCCAAAAATTCAATGAAAATTTTGATAATCACATATAGCAAATGGAGGGACCGGCGGAACAAAATATTGTTGTCTTAAATTAAGGATCTACTGTCTAAAATTCAACAATTAAAACTAGGTGATCATTGCTTTTGTAGACTTTTGTTGGCTCTATGTAATTTGAATCGTATCTTTACTCTCTCCGTATCATTACTTTTGACTCCCGTTTAAGTCACGCTTAGATTAGATAGATGTACAGGGTTTAGTCCATATTTTGAAAGCTCATCTCTTCTTTGTGAGCAACTCAAGTTCAAGTACCACCAAGCGAGGAAAAAAAAAATTACCCCTCCCACTCAAGAGAAAAAGAAAAAAAAAAAGATTAGATAGATGTACAAGGCGAGTAGAAACTGAATCAAAGGTTTAGATTAGATTATCTAGATGATTTGGATTAGTTTTTAGGCAATCATGGTTTGGATAGGTTTTAAAATCAACCGAACCTAAAATATTTGGTTTGATTTAAAGTTTAGATAAAAAAGATCAAAACAAAATTTAATTCAAATAATTCAGTCAAACAAATAACTCTGCAACTAAATTCACTTTTGAGATAATTTTATTCATATAGATCCATTTTTTAAACATTTGTTTAGTTAAGCCTTTTTTGTTTACTAAAATACCATTGGTTTTATCTTCAACCTAATTAGGGTTTCAAACCCATGAAACATCATCTCACATCACTCTCTTTCTTCCCATCCACATTTACGATGCCACACACTGCCGCCGCTCCGAACAGCCGCCGCATCACCACCATCTACAATGGCGCATTATTTCAAAGTTATTCGGTTGTGAACTTAAAATCGACGTGGGGTAAGTTCTCAAGTTTCGTCGTAGGCTTGATTCGATTCATTTTAGATAGACCTGACCAAGGGTCATCATCGACCCTGAACCGGCCCGTGGTCGACGGGCCGGTTAACCAGGTCAACGGTTCGAAGGGTCGGACCCGTAATCGGCTCTTTTATAGAGGGCAGATTAATGATCATAATTCTGCTAACCCGTAAACCGTCGGTTAACAGGCGGCTCAAGGGTTTATTTTAATTTTTTTTATATATTTTTAAATTTAAAATATATGTTATGGTGTATATTTGAACTCATGGCCTCCAACTGGAATAATTAGCTTCAATCACTAAGCTATAATCGCCTTGTTGATATAAATATAGTGTTATAATTTATATATATTAACCAAACTAATATAGCTTACACATTTTAATTATCCGAGCTTGAATTTATTTCACGTTATTTTATATTTAATCCATGGATAAAAACGCATTCAAACACATTTTATACTTTATTTCAAATTTTAATAATATTTTAATTTTTTTTTAAAAATAAGGGTCAAACCGTAACCGTAACCGTGGTTAACCGTAACCGGAATTGGAACCGTAACTGGCAGTTCATGAACCGGAACCGGAACCTGAACTGTCAAAGAAGATTAAGGTTAAAGGTCGATGTTTTTTGAACAGTCGAACCGGGGGTTCTGAACCATCTAACAGGCTATTCTGAACCGTAGTTCGGTCTCATTTTAGCTGTCACCCTCACTCCACAAGCTTGAGTTCCTCCCTCTCGGCCACATCCAAATTCTTCAGAAAAACTACATAAGTTATTCACACGAATCTTCTCGAAGATCAATTCAAGAAAAAAACGGATCAGAATTTCTGATAGAAAGAGAGGAAAATGGTAGCATCAGCACATATCCTTTGTCAAGTTACACTTTCGGCACCAAAGGGCCGAAAATGGAGAAAGATACTTCCATCGCTGATCGTCTTGCTCATATGAAAGTCAGTTCGTATTTTGTCTGTTCTTTTTATGTTTTTTCCTTTTTTTTTTTGTTGAGGAAAATGCTTCCTTTTTATTTGCTTAAAGTTGTATGTTGTACTGTGTTTGTTGAACCCTAGATCAAATTTAGAGTATGGCTATAGATTGACTATTGGTGGTGATTCTGTCGACTTTTTGTTTGCTTTTTTGGGTTGCAGCTATGTGTTCATTCGGTTCGGTTTGAACCGAATCGAACCGAAATTTCGGTTTTGAAATTTCAAAACCGAAAACTGAACCGAAATAGTTCGGTTCGGTTTCGATTATAACCGAACTTTTTCGGTTCGGTTCGGTTTTAACTAGGGATGGCAATGGGACGGGTCCAAACCCGGACCCGCATTAACCCGCCCCGTCGGGGCGGGTCTGGACCCGCTTCAACCGGGTTTGGAATCGGGGCGGGGTGGGTCCTGGGATTGGCCGGACCCGCTATAGATTTTTAATTTTTTTTTAAAAAAAATATGATATTGATTATATAATTTAGAACAATAAAGTGTCATTATTTAATTTTATATCAAAATTCATGTGTTCATGTTAAAAAAGTTGGACATTTTGAAGGAAATAAGAGCAAATTAATAAATATTTAGTAGTTTAAAGATAGTTTTACAGTGTTTATTATAAATATTTACTAAAGAAAACATGAAATTTAATCACAAAACTCAACTTTTGTGTTTCAAAATTGATTTCTAGCTAAATTTTTTTTAAAAAAAATAAAAAAACAAAAAAAAAAAACTAGAACCGGGGCGGGGCGGGGCGGGTAAACCCGCCGGGTTCGCGGGTCTAAGCGGGGCGGGGCTGGTCCGGGTTTTATGTGTAGCGGGGCGGGTCGTGGGATTGGCCAAACCCGTCACATACCCGACCCGTTGCCATTCCTAGTTTTAACCATAGTTTTTTATTTTATTTTTTAATTTTTGAATTTTTTTTTTGAAATTGTATGATTAATTGATAAAAATCAACGTAAATACAAACATTAATACATCATTCATTGGATTCAAATGAATTCTAAACATTTGACCTTTTAATTTTGAACTTCTAATATTATTTTGAAGTTATTTAATTTACTAGTTCTTACTAATACAATCAGGAGCGAAACTATTAAAACTATTGAAATCATAAAAAAAATTCAAATTTTTTTTTTAAATTTCGATTTTCGGTTCGGTTAACCGGACCCTGTAACCAAAAACAAATTTGTTTTTAAAACCGAAAACCGAACCAAAAAAGTTACCGAACTTTTTCGGTTCGGCCCGGTTCGGTCGGTTAACCGAACCGGTGAACACCCCTACAACTACATGAAAGAAGGGTGTTGCTAAGGCTGCACCACCATCGGATTGGTGGTGAATTCGAGGTTTGGGTTCCGGGAAAAAATTTTGATTGGGCGAAAAAAAAAATTGGTGGAGAGTGGATAAGATGGGCTGCGTCTGAATCAACGAAGAAGATAAATGCGGGAGAGAATGTTATTTCTGTCATTTTCTTGAAAAATAGACCTAAGTGATTACATATGGTTTTGGTAGATTAGAATGAACAAACTTCTTACATAAAGTACATGCCCTGAATTTTTCCCTAAAAATTATACAATAGATTTTGTTACAAAAATCATATGAACTTAGTTTTTGTAAAGTATATTCTTTTGAGTATTTACATATATTTTTATACTAAATTTGTAATGTAATTGTAACATATTACATAGTTAATTACTTACATATAATGTTTAAAAAAAAAAGAAACTTAAATATCTGTATTCATATTATTATTTATTTGTCTATAATTGCTAGTTCAGAAAATTTGGAAAAAAATATATTTTAAAACCAATAATCAAAATCGAACCGAATCTAACCAAACCACAAATCTAGATTTGGTTTAGTGGGGCATTTTAATTATTAATGATTTTGTTCTATCTAGTAAAGCGATAAACTTGGTTTGACTGCATTTGATCACCCCTAATATAGGCTAATACCACATGAGAGATATCCTGGGAGGTTTCGTTGCCTTATATATACTAGTCTCATTCTGCACGTGTTGTGTGCATATACATTTTTTTTTGTAAATTGTTGTGATTTGTAACGTCGTTTTTTATTTTGGTTTTAGTTTTTTTTTAATTTAAATTATAAAATGATTATACAGTATTTTATATTTAATTTTTTTGGAATTTAATAAATTTTTTAGGATAATATGATAATTTATATGATAGGTATGATTGTAATTTGTATGATTGTGAATGTCATAATGTAAATTGATTGGTACTTAGATAGCAAGTGTGATGGTAATATTTTAAATTGGTAAGGGTATGAGTGTAATTAGATATTGGTAATTTTAAAAACAAAAGGAGGGTAATTTTGGAATGTAAAAATGGTCATACCAAGTTAGTTTTTATAAGGGGTTTAAACATTATAATATTGTATATATATAATATCGCTATTAAATAAAAAAATCTTACCATCCCTAAAATACAAAAATAAAAATAAAAAACACTGAAAAACACGAAGTTTATTAAAATAAGAAAAATAAAACACAAACACTCGTTGAATAAATTAAATAAAAACTAAAAACTATTTAGTTTTTTAAATTTTATATAAATATATATTTAAAGAGACATTTGGAGGTTTCACCAATATTTTCCCAAAAAACCACAAAATCTCAAGAATCTTAAAAAAACAACAAAAACAAAATTAAAAATACAAAACCAAAACAAAATAATTTTTTATTCAAAAAATAAAACACAAAGTATTCGAAACAAATTAAAAATCAAAAGTGATCTAAATATATATTTATTTTATATTAATATTAAACATTTAAAAATATTATAAATATGATTAGCACGATTTGGATAGAAAGATTCGATGAGTTGCGGCGACTTTCAAATTTATGGATTTGAAATACTTTTAGCTTCCAATTTTAGTTATTTTTTAATTTGAACTCATCAAAATTGATTTCAAATCATTAATCTACTGAGTCATTTATAAAACTCACTCCCACAAATTTCTTATACGAATCAAATCATTCAATCCAGACACAATCTTACGTGTTATTAGTGTATATAAAAGTTAAGATAATTAATAACTACAAGACGAGAAATATATTTTTTAGAATTAACAAATTGAGTGTGTTTTCACTAATGATTTGAAAAGGTAACCTAATATATATTCTTTTGGTGACCTATCCTAAATTTTAAAAAAATTGTCTCATCTGTAAATAATGCTTTGTAGCCTCACCCCACTAGCTCAACAGTGTGCGGCAATCCCTATAGCACGCAAACATTAACCAGTCTACAAAAAAAGGTGGGTTTAAGACCAATAATTTAACTCAAACTTTGATTAAAAGCACATAGGGTGGATAATCATCAATATGCGTGCCACTAATAATTATGGTGGATGAATTGAAAATGCACTCTTTTTGGAAAAATCTTCGAATCGAAAGAAAAATCACGGGACAGAGTTCATTATAAACATTCATTATAAATTACTGATTTACAAGACTTCGACACAAAATTAGAAATTTCAAAAAAACATAAGAGTGAAAGATCGAACAAACTAATATCACCTGCTCTCTTCAGAGTCTTTTCTTGCCTGAAAGGTTCATCCCCTTGTAATGCGACTATCTTTGCGTATTTACAGTGTTGATCCTTGTAGTTGGCGTGCGAGAAATACAGAACACGATCTCATCTGATCGTGGCGCTATTGGATCCAGACGTGTCCGAGAATCCGCGCTCCATCATTGCACGTTCGTTTGCGCCGGTTGATTTGTCAGTTATGTCCGGGTCTCCGCTACCCTTTGACCAGTATGCTGAGCAGGTATTGATGTTCTTTGGGCAATTTGTGTTCGTGTCTTTTTGTTCGGATATCTCTTACTCGGCACTCGCATGGGATTTTACCGACAAAACGGATTCATCATATGACATCACCTTACCCCCCTAAAGTAAAGAGAGACGAGAGTATTGAAGTCTCAGTTTATTGTCTTAGGGTAAAATCCGAGTTCTGACCTGTTCGAGGGCTTTTCCCTGCTCTTTTCTCCAGCCCAATTTTTTCAAAACGTCGCGTGACGTTTGGTTTCTCGAGGATCATCTGTGATCGTTTATTCGATTTATTTTGGATGGTGTTGATCAAATGACTATTCAACTGGCCCCCTTATAAATATGTGATCCCTTTCCTCATTCTTTTCTCACTTGCTTCTCTCTGCTTACGAGCTAACATCAGTCGACTGAGCACTCTTCTTTATTTCAGAATTTCCAGCACCCTATTAATCAGTATGTCTTCCTCGTCATACTCCTCCTCCTTGAGATCTGTCAATGAATATGGAACTTTTATGGGGGAAAGTCTTCCAACCTTCCTCCTCTACCTACCTCCTCGGATAGCGAGGAAGCGCTCAGTTCTTCCGATTCTTCGGCTATTCGACGGGAGAACGAACAAGATGGTATAGAACAGGCCTTGGTTGCTGCCAAGGTCCCTTGGTATGAAATCTTAGAGTCAGGTTCGTACCAGTCAACACCTCTCCCGCGTCCGAGACAAATGGGAGATTCCTTGAAGTACCTCTATCATTGTTCCCTCTTCGGCATCACACCTCCATTTACCCCCCGATGGTTATTTTCCTGTTTATTTAGACCAACTTCGAGGGGCTTGCATTTTCCTATTCATGCCTTCTTTCTTGTTGTTACAAACTATGTTACTGTTTTGCTCAGCCAACTGTTCCCCAACAGATATAGGCTGTTGGCTGGTTTTTTATTGTTCTTTCTTATTTGGATTTCACCCCACTCCTGAGTTATTTCACCGTTTCTTCCAATTAAATAAGAAAGAAGAGGGTCTTTTTTATTTCTCTTCCCGAACAAGGTTGGTTTCCTTAAGAACTACCACGCTTCAATAAAGGAGTGGAAGACATTTTACTTGTGTGCTCATACGTCCTCAGCCTTGGGACTGCCCCATGCTTTGGAGGGAAAGTCTCCAGAGGGCTAAATCCATCAAGGGTCTCCTCGAGAAAGACCGTATCTGTCCGTTCGTCAGAAACTCGACGACCAGTGTTACGACCTGGCAGAGCTTATTGACGACGGACTGGTGTACTTGTTCTTGTTGAGTCCGAAGGGTGCATCATTACGCATGCCCCTCGGTGAATGACTAGAGCACCTTATCCTTCTCGGAAATAGTGATTATTGCTCGCACTAAACTTGTTGCCCCTTTATGCAGAGGAGAAAATGAACAGATCAAGGATGTTGGCCAACTTGAAGGGTAAGTCCTCGAAGAGCCAATTCGGGGCAGGCATCAAGATCAAAGGACACATTTGGTTGTGGAGCCCCTGCTAGTGCACCCCCCCCCCCCCCCCCCAACTTCCCCGATCCTGGACATTACTGATCAACCCGAGGGTGAACCCTTGGTTACTCATCCTCGCAAGAGGGCAGCATCCGAAGGCCAATGTTCCTCATCCAGAACCCCTCCTGTCAAAAAAACCGTGCCTACAACTCCTCCTCCCAAACCCCGAAGCTTCATCCAACCAACCCCTTCTTCTGCGCCCAGTCGCCCTCCCCCCGAGAACATGTCCCTCACTGGGACTACACTCCTCACATTCCTTTCCTGAAAAAACTGACCCCCAGAACCTCTCAATCCATCATTCCTTCTCTCCCAACATTCAAGATAGAAAGCTTCTTGGGGAGTCAGCTTTCAGGAACTTGGTGAATGATTTATCCACTTCTTTGGTGAAGGTAAGTCAGATTCTTTTCCTAGAATTTTCTAAGTATTTTTGTTCCTGCTCCTTATTTTGCTGTATTTGTGCAGGCCCACATGATGGCGGGCGAACTCCTAAACCGATTTCCCTCCACCCTGGCGGAGAGCACTGTTCGGCACAATGAGCGGGATCAGTTTCAAAACATGTAAGAGGACTTGCAGAAGAACATGGCTCTTCTCCAGGAGCAGCACAAATCTGACAAAGTGGTCCAGAATGCTCTCGAGGAATAGCGAAGAAAGTCCGAGGAGCTGGAGAGAAAGGCGGATGATCTTGAAGAAATCAACAAGACTCTATCCGAGAATACGCTCAAGAAAAATCATCTTTCAAAGCTCGGTAGAGGAAATCTCGGCTGAAGAGGAAAGCAGACTTTCTGAGTCCGAAGAGTATGGCAACACAGTGTCTGACCGCACCTCCATATTTTTTTAGCATAGGTTTGAAGCTTGTGCTCGCCAATTTGAGGCGAATGGTTATCTACCTGAGGGCACCTCTTCGAACCTTTTGGACAAAGAAGCAGCCCTGACCAGTCTTCCTGAAGAGCTATTTAAATGATAGAGTATGGTTGTATATTCTGTTATTTCACTTGCACATGTAATCCTTTTCCTTAGTAAATGAAAGTACAGTTTTATCATTTCTTCATTTTCTGGATAAATTAAAAAATGACGAATAAGCTCGATCCTATCGAGCATAGACACTTAAATAAACTGATAAAATTTTGAACAGGATCGATCATCCCGAGCACAAACACTTGGGCAATTTTAAGTTTAAACATGGACTGAACATCACGATCCCAAGAATAAACTAATAAAATTCCGAACAAGCTTGATCATCCCGAGCACAAACATTTAAGTAATTTAGGTTTAAACATGGACCAAACATCCCGATCCCACGAATAAACTACTAAAATTCCAAACAACCTCGATCATCCCAAGCACAACCACTTAGGTAGTTTTAAATTTACACATAGACCGAACATCTCATTCCCATGAATAAACTAATAAAATTCGATAACAAGCTCGATCATCATGAGCATAAAACACTTAGGCAATTTTAGATTTAGACATGGACTGAACATCCCTATCCCATGATAAACTAATAAAATTCCGAACAAGCTAGATCATTCCGAGCACAAACTCTTAGGCAATTTTAGGTTTAAGCATGTACCGAACATCCCGATCTCATGAATAAACTAATAAAATTCCGAACAAGCTCGATCATCCTGAGCACAAACACTTAGGCAATTTTAGGCTTAAACATGGACCGAACATCCCGATCCCATGAATAAACTAAAAAAATTCCGAACAAACTCGATCATCCCCAGCATAATCACTTGGGCAATATTAGATTTAAACATGGGCCAAACATCCCGATCCCAAGAATAAAGTAATAAAATTTCGAACAAGCTCGATCATCCCGGGCACTAACACTTAGGCTATTTTAGGTTTAAACATGGACCAAAACATCCCGATCTCACGAATAAACTACTAAAATTTCGAACAAGCTCGATCATCCCGAGCACAAACACTTAGTAAATTTTAAGTTAAAACAGGGACCGAATGATCACTTTTATTTTAAACAATTATTTCTAGTGTACGATTTTATACCGCAAGTGCACGGTGTCAAGTTGTAGTGTAATCATATGAAAGTAGGGATGTCGTACCCATAGGGACTAGTAGCAATTACCAAAGTTAGTTAGCCTAGCTATATTTAGCCTACGAATATTGAGTGAAACTTAATGGTTGTAAACCCGGAAATTTAGCCAATCCAAAAAAGCAAGCGATAAAAAGCGACAAAAATCAAATGAGGCGAATATCAAGACTTCGGTTCACCCATGTAATCCACAATTCTCCTTTTAGTTGAGACTTCAAATTCTACGTTCTAAGGTGACGAGTTTTCCGATTTTATCCAATATACTATGATCAAGTTGTATTGAACCTAATATTAAAATGTAACTAGTCAATGGTCATGTACTCATTTAATATTCAATATTGCATATGCTCTATGAAAACTTCTAGGTTTCGATTTTGGTAAATCTATAGCTATCACACGTGTGATAGATTTTACGTGGTCAGTTTCAGTTTAAAACCCACGGTATGAATTATCTTGTCAAACTATAATATCGGATGGTCAAGTCAATTATAATTACTAAATCAATTCAAAGGTAGCTAATCCTTGAAAATCATTAAAGCATAATCATACTCAAAGAATTGTAGAAAAATCAATCAAAAACTCAAACTTGAATCATGGGTTCATACAAGGGCTCCCATATTATTGATAAATAAATTAGCCAACTACCATCATCAAATATGAATGTAAAAACATGTTTAACAACAAATCAATCATTCTAAATCCAAAAATAACAACACTAAGAGTTTAGAAATACTAAAGATGCGTCGACTCCTTGCTTCGTTGCGTAGTCCCGTCTCTTCGATTCCGGCTTGCTCTCCAATAGCTTTTGGTTGAATAGAAGTGGAGACTGTGTTTTAGGGTATAAAACTGAGCAAAAGTCTATTGCAATCATCCAAAGTCATCCTTATATTGTGGTGGACGAGTGTACCATAAATTGAACACAAAATACCCAACAAGGAAATAAAATCTTGATTTTTTGGGTTTGGCGATCGATCGTCGTAAGTTGCCGATCGATCGCCACAACATTCTGGACATAATAATCAAAATTTCATATCCGCGATCGATTGCGATGGATTACCGATCGATCGCCGAAATCTTCTGGAAGGTGGCGATCGATCGCGATGGATTAGCCGATCGATCGCCAGTTCGTGATTTTTGTTCCTCAAATAACAACTCTGCGTTCAATCGTGGTAATGATGCCGATCGATCGCGGAGCTCAAAATCTTCAATCTCAAGATTTCGGTCCTTCTTTCAACGTGTTCGCTCGGTTTGGTCCTTTTTCAACTTTTTTAGCTCGTTTCCTCCACTTTTATGCAATTGGACCTAAGATTCCTGATATCAATGAAAATATACCAGAAAGCGTAAAATCGTCCAGGAATCCATAAACACCTAAATTACACAGCAAAATAAGTGTAAAAATCACACTTATCACCGAACATCCTGATCCCATGAATAAACTAATTAATTCCGAACAAGCTCGATTATCCTGATCACAAACACTTAAGCAATTTTAGGTTTAAACATTGACCGAACATCCCGATCCCACAAATAAACTACTAAAATTCTGAACAAGCCGATCATCATGAGCTCAAATACTTAGGGAAATTTATGTTTTAACATGGACCGTCCCGAACCCACGAATAAACTACTAAAATTTCGAACAAGCTCGATCATCTCAAGTACAAACACTTTGGCAATTTTAGGTTTAAACATGGACCGAACATCCCGATCCCATGAATAAACTAATAAAATTCCGAACAAGCTCGATATCACGAGCACAAACACTTAGGCAATTTTAAGTTTAAACATGGACCGAGCATCCCGAACCCATGAATAAACTAATAAAATTCCGAACAAGCTTATACAAAAGTAAACTTACTTTATTAATATCCAAAGTATTCTAACAATCATAAAAACAACAATCAAATTACTAGAAGTACTTCTTAAGGTTATGAACATTCCACGGTCTTGTCAATTCTCGGCCCAGCTGATCTTTCAGTCTATATGACTATCTCCCGATCACTGCCTACACTTTAGAAGGGTCTTCAAATTTTTGCTATAATTTCTTTACATCCCCAGCCGTGTTAGTTCTCCACCATACCAGATCCCCGACATGAAAAGCCCATGGGTAAACCCTCCAATTATAAGCGTTAGTGATCCCTATTTTGTGCATCTCAGTGCGTATGATTGTCCTTTCTCCCAACAGGTCCACCTCATCCAGTTCTAACTTTCTCGCCTCCTCATTCCTTTTGGGATCATAATATTGTTCCCGAAGAGATTCTACATTGATTTCAGCAAAAAATAGGGCCTCAGAACCACACAACAAGCTATATGGAGTTTCTCATGTAGATATTCGTGGTGTAATTTGGTATGGCCATAGTAGACCCGATAATTCATCCTCTCGCCCCTTCCAACTTGGTTTTAATCATATGTAATAGGATTAGATCGTCACCTCAGCTTGTCCATTGGGTTGAGAATAAGCTATCGAGGTAAATACTTATGTAATTTTCATGTCCTTGCACCAATCCTGAAATCTCTTCACCTGAAATTGTCTTCCACTATTTGATACCAATTTCCTTGGTATTCCAAACCGACATATTATGTTCTTCTACAAGAACTTAATCACTCCGTCCTCGGTGATCTTGGCAAGGGGCTCGGCAACCCACTTGGTGAAGTATTCAACCGCGACTAAAAGAAACTTCATTTGTCCAGTTGCTGGGGGAAATGGTCCCACAATAACCATTCACATCGATCAAATAGACAAGAAGTGATGCTGCTACTAAGATCTTCCACTGGTACATGCGATAACTTGGCATGCTTCTGGCAATTATTGCATTTTATGACGATGTATTTGGCGTATGTCTTCATGGTATGCCAATAATATCCAGCTCGTTTGCTTTTTGGTATAACATGTTTACACCCAGGTCGTTCCCACAACAACCTTCATGAATTTATTTCAACAGGTATTCTCCTTCTTGGTTATAAGCACAATGTAAAAAAGGGTCCGAGAAGCCATTCTTGAACAGTTTTCCTTCTATCAACACGAACCGATTCCCCATTCTCTTCATCCGAGCTGCCTCTTTCAGATCAGAGGGGGTGTCATTACTCTTCAAAAACTTAATGATATGTTCTATCCAATCTCCCATGATACATGGCTCAAGACTAGTTATACTATTGACAGATATATGGAAGATTAAGAGCTCTTGTACCAGCAAGCTCCTGTTTTTCCGCTCATGAATTGAACTAGCTAGTTTAGCCAACTCATCGGCTCGGTTATTCTCCTTCAGGGGAACTTGTATCAATTTTACGTCTTGAAACTTACTCATCAGTGCCCGAGCAGTTTCAACGTATTTATTTAGCTTTTATTCCTTCACTTTATATGCACCATTCATTTGTTGTACCACAAGCATGGAGTCCATAAACAATGCTCCCTTCTGAACCCCTGTGTCAAGTGCTATTAAGAGCCCCGAAATGAGAGCCTCGAATTCAGCTTCATTGTTTATGAAAATCGAACTGGATGGCTACTTTATCTCTTCCCCTTCGGGACTAATAAGAACCACGTCTGCACCACTTCCGAGCTGAGTAGCAGATCCATCCACATAAAGCTTCCATTCTGTTTCCTCGGGCATATGGGCCATTTCCACCAGAAAATTTGATAAGGCTTGAGCTTTGATGGTAGTTCGTGGTTGGTATGTAAGATCGAACTCGCTGAGTTAAGGTAGCCCATTTCACCATTCTTCCCGAGATTTCTGCTTTATATAACAACTTTCCCAGTGGGGTACGATCAATACCACAATAGGATGGGATAAAAAGTATGGCCGAAGTCTCCTGGCTGTGGTTATAAGAGCTAACACCAACTTTTCAACATCGGAGTATCTGTGTTCGGCCCCTTGTAATGCTCGTCTTACATAATACATGGGTAGTTGTTTCCCCACTTTTTCTTTGACTAAGACTGAGCTAATGACCTCCTCGGCCACAGATAAATAGATGAGGAGAGTCTTGTAAGGACCTCCGTGCCCTTAACCCGTAATTAGTGTATTAATCCATGGTATTAGTGCATACAATCATACATGTAGGGGAAAAACCACTTGTTATCATAGCCAATCATGCGTAATATAAAATTTCTTTACATTATTCCATATAATGTCTAGTTTCCCCTAACCATGTCCACATACATATCATGCACCAATATAATACACTAACATGTTCTCAATTCATTTAGCAATTCAATAAATAATTGCATGCTACTCATAAATGAAGAGAGAAAGGCCCTTGCCTTTTTATACATGGCATATACACATAATAGTGCTCACATGCGAGCATCAAATAGGTATGCGTGCAGCAAATGTATAAAATACGGTTCTCAATACCGTCACTGGTACTTCGATCCCTGGAATCACCTCCATGCCATAGCTCGAGGTCATCTGCAAAGCCATCGATGTACATAATCACCTGCCCCAATAGAGACAGCCCCCACACCGGGTGAGCATACCAATATCCCAAATCCAATAATCACTAAAATACAATTCATAATTTACAAAAAATGTAAATGCTATGAAATATAAAGATGCACCCTGGATGGTATCATCCTCATCCGGGATCCCCTGCAGTGTCCCTGTTCTCAAAATCAATGGAACCATCAAATTCCCAAATGCCAGTTAATCATTACATTGATTAACGAATTCATTTCTCACATATCGATATCAAAATCAATAATCATATCATTAAACAATGATTACAGATATTCCATGTACTTCACTCATGATTCCATATTTCTATTTCATTGCTCGCTCTACAATAGCGGCATTTCATTCTCACGCATGCTCAACAGCAGTGGCGTCATAACCGTTGTTCGTTCAAAGGCGACAACATCCCATCATTGCTCGCTCAAAAGTGGCACCACGCGATTCTCAATGCATATATGTACATTTGTAGCTAATACCATAAACCATGCCTTTTCACATACATTCATCGTAATACAATGTACCAAGCATTCAACAATTGCAAATATAATAAGGGGCTATGCTCGTACGTCATACCTTATAATCTCGTAGTTTGAGTCCAACATTGCCTGAGTTCCACGTCCGATGAGTTATGTGCTAACACACAAATAACTCTCAATTAAACATAGGCATGCAATCACGTGCCCATGCACGTTCACAATTTCCAAACCTATCGTCTATCCATGACGATTACCAAAAGAAAGCCACCCCCCCCCCCCCCCCCCCCCGGCTAAGCATGCATAATACCAAAAATATACCATTTTACAAGTTTAAAAGATAGCCAAAAACTCAATCGAGAATCCCGTTTTATTAAACTTTGGCTCCAACCAATCCATTTTAAAAGTCTAGCATTCCAATGTAGACATTGCCCCGGAAACGGGCTACTCAAGCCCCACTTCCAAAATCCCGACATTTTTCCAAAATTTCCAAAAAAAACCATTTCCTACGGGAGGCGATCGATCGCCGCTTTTAGCGCGATCGATCGTCCCTGACCAGTGGGCAAAATCGCTTACACGCGATTGATCGCCAACATTCGCGATCGATCGCCTAGACCACGCGATCGATCGCCTGCACTGTTCATCGTCACCAATTTAACAGCTGCTCGTCGTGATCGATCGCCATCTGCGATTTTCCGAAAAATTCGAGCTTCCATGATGTTTTTCACACCCAAACTCAAAACCAACACCCCATACACCTTCAACACCTCAAATTCTCCCTTAAAACTCAATAAAAACTAAAACAACAAACTTTAAATTTTTACCCAAAATCCACAAACTCAAATCTAACATTAATACTCAACCAAAAACAACAATACTACTACCAAATCGAAGACAATGACGAGGGGAAGACTAATACCTGATTATCTTCGAGAAAACCGGCTTTCGAGCCAAGCTACCATCGATTTTCCCATCAAGGAAGAAGAGGGGAAATGGGGGGAGAAGGGTTAGGCGTAGAGAGAGAGGAGGGAGGGAAGGGTTCCGTGCCAAATGACTGAATACCGAGACCACTTGGTATATATAGTATCAAAACTCAAAAATACTAATCCTTCCACAAATACATCATGACTAATTAAAAATCATCTGTTTTCAAAAATCATCTCTCTAACCTCAATTCCCATTACCACCCCAGTACAAAGTACTCCGGACCCCAAATCCCACCAAAGACCAAATTCCAAGGTTATCACCATGATGAGAATACAATCTCATCCCTTGGATCCGACGACTCAAAAAACAGGATTTAAAATCCCTGGGAGTCCCAAAATCACAATTAATTCATAATTGCCACAATTAAAATCCTTGAAGGATTATTACCACACCGGGATTACCACCAATAATTCCCGGGTATCACAAGTCTAATTGTGCTCATGTTTGTTTATCAACAACATCACAACTAGATACTTCTACAAATCCTCAAAAGCCTTTTGGCATTGATCATTCCACTCGAATCGAGCTCCTTGCCTTAGCACTTAAGAATGGTAGGCTCCGATCAGCTGATCGTGATATGAACCTACTCAAAGCAGCTATTTGTTGCTAGTTTTTGTACTTCGTTTAGGGTCCGATGAGGATTCATCTCTTGAATCGCCCTTATCTTCTCGGGGTTGGCTTCAACACCACTTTCAATAACCATGTACCCTAGAAATTTTCCACGGTGTATTCCAAATGTGCATTTAGCGGGATTTAATTTCATGCCAAATCTCCGTAAGGTACTGAATACTTCCTCCATATCACATACCAAATCCAATGATCTCTTACTTTTAATGAGAACATCATCTACATACACTTCTACATTCTGCCCAATCTGGTATTTGAATATCTTATCCATCAATCTTTGATAAGTCTGTGTTCTTTAGTCAGAAAGGCATAACCACTTAACAAAAAGTTCCTCCCGTTGTGACGAAGCTAATTTAGATTTATCTTCTCAGGCCATTGGGATCTGATGATATCCCTCGTACGCATCCAACACGCATAGTAGTTCATGTCCGGTGGTGGAGTCTACCAGTCGATCAATCCTCGGTAGAGGATATCAATCTTTGGGACAGGCTTTGTTCACATCTCGGAAATCTACACACATTTGTCTCCTGATTTTGGCACAAGAACCACATTCGAGAGCCATGTTAGGAAACTGATTTCCCTAATATGACCAGCTTTCAGCAATTCACTCACCTGCTGAGCAATGATGATATCTTTCTCGGGTCCGAAATGTCTTCTCTTGTGCTTGATGGCCCGAGTATCAGGCTCCACATTGAGGTGATGCTCAACGACCTCCGGCGATACTTCAGTCAATTGGGAACCCATTTTTTCCATGCAAACACGTCCAGATTCATGTTCAAACATTCAATAACTATTTCCTTCAACCCTGGTTCCAATTGGGAACCCATTTTTGTTGTTTTAGTCTGGTGGCCCAGTTCAATAGTAAGAAACTCCTCAACTGGGACTATTCTCTACTCGGCCATTCATCTTCCTCTCTCCTTTTGCCACGTGCTCCTAGGTTCTTTTTCAACTTTCATGTTTCAGCTCCTGAACATAACTTTTCCTCGAGAAACTCTGATTTCCTCGAACTTGTCCGACCTCCTCACCCACAGGGAATTTCATTGTCAAATGATAGGTGGATGCCAATGCTTGAAATGCACTCAGGGCTGCTCGACCCAAATTTTGTTATATGAAGAAGGGGCGTCCACCACTAGAAAATTAATCATCTTTGTCTTCATCCTCGGTTCTTCTCCCATCGTGACAGGCGATGAAACTTGCCCCACTGGACTTACGACTTCTCCAGCAAATACATGCTAAGAAGTATTTACCCTTTGCATGGTCACGCTTCCCAACTCCATTTGGGCCAACGTGTTTAAGAAAATCACATCAGCCGAGCTTCCAGTGTCAATAAAAATTCTTTGTGTGATATCCCCGAAATAATTAATTGCATTTTGGACGTTAATTATGTTTATGCGATATTATGGTGATAATTAGATTATATGTTGGGACTAATTATCTTGGTACAATGCTTGTCACATGGTAGGAGTGACCCGGTAGAGCATTTCGGGATGCATGTTGTACATGTGAGAAATTTTGGGTGTTAAAATGGTTTGAATGATATGGATTGTGTTCATTTAGGTAAAACATGATTTTAATAGGGATTTTGATGCATTGTGGTAAAATGCTTTTAAAATATCATGTTGAGGTATTTTCTATATCATGCTTGGGTCTTGATACACATTTAAAAACCATATCATGGCATGAGCCACTTGCATACCCCCTTTACATCACATCACCCTCTCCTTATCAGCTTTTGCCCCAAAACCTCATCCATCCATCTTATCTCTTGCAAGAATACTTTCCATTTTCGTTTCTACATCTAAAGGAAAGGGGAAAACTTAGTGAAAGGGTTCATTTGGTGTTTTCTTGCTAGAAACTTGGAGCTCAAAGGAACCATCCCAGGTAGCCACACAACAAAGGAGATAAAGTTCCACAATATCTCCACTTTTGGAACCAAGGTACGTAGTGAGACGTACGAGCATCGGACGGTAAAACGTATTTATTACGCTTTGTATTGATTACGCACTATGGTTGTGCACATGGAATTGACTACACATTGTGGTTGCATATGGGGTAATGTTTATACATCATGGATTGTATACATGATTGGTCATGCATTTTGGTTGCATGTGTATATTGGGTGCATTGTTGCATGTGATTGTGAGTCAGGAATTATATTCCAATAATGAAGAACACTTACCGCTAGTGGCGTAGCGATGTGAATACTTGCCGCTGTCATACCGTAGCGATGAGAGAATATTTGCTGCTAATATGAAGCGAAGAACACGACCACTGTCATATTTATAGCGAGGGATATTAGTGCCGCTGGTATTGTCTTAAGCGAGGGGTATTTCCGCTGTCATGATAACGCGAGAGGTATTATGCCACTGATATGATAAGACTCGGGATTGAACACGGCATATATATGGGAATCGGTGCATGTCATGACATACATTGTTGATAATATAATCTACTGATTATGATTTGGTACAGGGATAACCCAAGGGAGCATTTTAAATGTGTTACATACAGGAAGTGAATCACATTTATAATTATGCATTTGAATTGCTGTCATATCGTTATGTATATGATTTTATACATGCTCATGGTTTTGGGGTTGTTCCTGTAGGTACTTTTGGGCGGAAGGGCTAAGGAGAGTTGGTGCAGTGAGCTAGTGCGGAGTGCTCTTGTAGCAGGCACATTCTTTTGTATAGTATCTACTCTAGGAGTAGTGTAAAACTATAGGATTAACATTCGTAGTTAAGAATGTAATTAATCCATTTTGGATCTTTATTTTGGCACTGTAATTTATTAGCTCAGAGCATCGACACAACCTTTATACTCTGTTTATGCAAGGAAAATTTTAATTACGCCTTTAGTCCGCACTTAAGGAACTAGGGTCCTTACACTTTGCACGTTATAGTTGGCTACTGTGCTGATATAACTATTGCATCATTATGGGAAAATTGCACCCCTTGTAGATCCTCGGATCCAAAGGCGATGGATGGCCCTGCTAAGACGTTCTCTGGTGTGATTGACATAACCTGTAATTTCCGAGCATAGCTATTTCTTGCTCGGTTAGAATCTCTTCCTGACACTCCCCCATAAATCATATGTATGGTCCCTCGGTTTGGAATGTTAACTGGGGAGAGTTCTCCTACTGCTTGGATGTCATTATCTTCTTGCCTCTCTCCTTTGATTGCCCACGGTACAGGCTTGGGTGCTCCCCTTCCAAGATTTGCATTATTCAAAGGGGGAGGATGATAAGTGTGCTTTTTACACTTATTTTGCTTTGAAATTATAGGCTTTTTGTATGGATTCCTGGAGCATTTTACGCTTTTTGGTATATTTTCATTGATTTCAAGAATCTAGGTCTAAATGAATAAAAGTGGAGGAATTGAGCTAATTAACGATAAAAGGACCAAACCGAGCGAACATGTCTAAGAAGGACAAGAATTTGAATTTTGCACCCCAAAAAAATTACTATTCACACAATCGATCGCCAGGATATGGAAATCGATCGGTGGGCAGAAAAAGTTGGTGCTCGATCGTCGGGACTATTGAGAAAGCCGATCCCGACTTCTCATAGACTGGATTGTCAGAATCTGCTTGCAAACAAACTTGATTCTTGCCCATGTACTCGTAAGGCGCGATCGATCTTCAGATGCTGAAATTTTGAGATTTTGTTTCCTATTTGAAAATTTTGTGTCCAAAAACATAAAAACTCTTCCCCCATTATTTAAAGGAGCAAGTTAGACAAAAGTTGGGGACTTTTGGCTCATAATTCACCATACAATATCAGCCTCCACCATACTCCATCACCTACCTTAATTCAAACCATCATACACCATTGGAGAGGAAGCGGGATCGGGAGAGACGGGACGGCGCAACAGCGCAAGTAGTCATCTTCTAGCGGTATTTTCGTATTTCTAAACTTTGTTCTTCGTTATTTTCAGATTCCTAAATTTAATTTGTTGCAAAAGATAATTTTACATTGTTATTTGAGAATGATTGTTGGTTAAGTTTTGTTGTCAAGACTAGGGGATCCCATGTTTGAACCCATAATTCAAATTGAGGTTTTTGATTGATTCTTATAATTCTATGTGCATAATTTATTGTTGTTCACGCTTTTAAGAGATTGATCACCCTTGAATGATTATTTATTGCGATTGACTTGACCATATGATATTGCAATACAATATAGTAAATTAAGCCATGGATTTTAGACTGAGATCGAGAGATAAAGTCAAATACACGTGTGATAGCATTATATTTACAAAAATTGAAGGATAGTAGTTTTCAATAATTGTTATACAATATTGAGTGTTAAATAAGTGCATGACCATTGCCTTGTTGCATCATGATATTGGATTTGTTATAGCTTGACAATATTATAACAAGTGCATTAAGAAAACTTGTCACCATAGAACGTTTGAATTTAAATTTTAACTAATATGCAAATTATGAGGGATTACGTTGGTGAACTGAAGTCTTGATAATTGTCTCTACTGATTTATATTCTCGTTATTACTTATTTGGGTTGGATATCGAGTCTTTAGTTAATTTAGTTTAATAATCACCATTAATCATCGTAAGTTAAATATAGTTAAACTACTTGAGTGTGGTACTTATTTCTAGTTCATGTGGGTTCGACAACCTTTTCTTAAGATCTACTATACTAAAACTTGACACCGAGCACTTGCGATATAATCGCTACACTGATAATTTACTGTTTAAATAAATAGTGATCAGAGGATTTGTCATGACCCGAAAATTTTACATGATCATGCATACGCATCATGGCATATATTTTGACATTTCATATGTGCATTGGAAAGCATAGAGATTATGAATAGAATAAAATTGAAAAAAAAAAGAAGAATATATATATTATTATTAAAAAAATAAAAAAATATATATATATAGTGAATAGATTTTAAGAAATAGTGAATAAATATATTGAATAAAAGTGAAAATAGTGATTAAATTTAAGAAATATATGGTGAAGGGTATTTTGGTAATTTTTGAAATTTGTAAAAAAAAAAATTTAATTAGGAACCGCCTCTCAAAAAGTGTGATAGACTCACATTCACACACTAATACTATGTGTAAAGGCCGTGAGGTTTGAAAGTGAGAAGAGGAAAAGAGAATTCGGGGTTTTGTTGATTTTCGGACTTCGAAACGTCGTCAAAACTGAAAATAAGTACATATCTGGAATTCATGCATCGCTACCTTCCTTTTGAGGTAGTTTTTCTTCACTTTTTCTTATGTTTATGTTATGGCTTAATTTGAAATAATGCCCAAAGAGTATGGAGTTAATATATCTGGTAGATTAAACAATGATAAACAATATGTAACAAGAAAATTGAGATTATGTTGTAGTTTTGAATTTATACAAATTTTATGGGTACAAAAATTCATGTCCATATAACAAAATTGAATTTGAGAAATAATGAATAGTAGAAAAAATAATATTGTACTTGATATGAACATTTCATGCATAACTGTAATTAATTCATATTAAACATATGATATTGAGTTTGGTTGTGCATTTGAAATGCACTGATAGGTTCTACTTTTGATACCGACACAGTACGTCAAATTAAGCGATTCCTACGAGATAGGAATATCAATTGTTAGTATATCCTTATAACTTAGCATTTAACTTTATATGAGTATGTGATTTGTGTTATATGAGTACCTTGAATTGGTGAATGGACTGAGATGAATGCAATATGACGTGCAAGAACTAAATTGAGTTCTTAAATGTACATGTTGGGACGTGATGTTATACGATCTATATGATGTTATCATTTGTTTTACCGATGTTATACATATGATATGACATGTGCATGCATAAGAGATTAAATAACTCTGTTATGGCAACTAATGACCTTGAACAATGTGTTATTGCATTCTGAGTACGGTCAGAATTACAGAATCAAAGAATACAGATCTAGAGTTCATTGAACTGATGGGGATTATACAGTACTGAGTGCCATGGCCATAATCGTGATCACGAATTGTTCTTGGTATTAGTTGATTCATAACAGAATAACAATACAGACATATATGTGCGTCATTTCGTTTTATACGAATCATGTGAATTGATGTAAAGATTATGATGAATCATGTGATTATATTCATGTGACATGTACTTATGTGGATATGACATATATGCTTATGTGATGTCAAATACTATGTTCTTTGAATATGCTTACTGAGAATGCAACTCACCAAATGCAAATGTTGTTTTTCAGTTGGTACTACATATTTTGGAAGTATGAATCCAAGGTCGGCTAGCTGACTATAGTCCTTCACCCTCAGCTCATCATTTGCATATACTGTATATGTTTTTGGTTGGGTTGTGAGGGGTACAATCTTGGTTATATTTGTGGCATACATATCTCTATGTGCCTTGTAAATTATATGATGATGTATAGGTTTTTGGTTGGATTGTGAGGGGTACAACTTTGGTTATATTTGTGGCATACATATCTCTATGTGCCTTGTAAATTATATGATGATAAATTGCATGATATGAAATTGCAAGTTCCGATGCCATTAAATATTATGATATATGCCTCCTGTGTATGTGTTATGTGTAAGGGTGTAACATGATTATTGAAAACTGGTTTATCATTGGGTTCTTGCCTTCCCCAAGATCTGTTTACTCATCTTCCTCGGAAAATATCCTCCTCGGAAAGGTCCTCCTCGGAAATGTCCTCCTTGACCTCTCTTCGGCCCTCTTTGATTCATGGCCGCCTCTCTAGGAGGTCTCATCGGAAGCTATTGCTCGAAACTCCTTTTCGGCTTACACCATGTGTTTATCTCTCCTGTTTGGCTCATTTCAAGTTTTCACATCTTTTTTTTGTTTCATCTTCTGGGCTTATTCCAAGTTGATATACTTAGAAGCCCTTCCCTGCAACTCGTCGTAGTGAGATGTCTGTTTTTGGCTAGAGATCTGAACAGATCTCCTTCTCGTAGCACTTGAGTAAAGGCGTTGATGAGTATCTCTGATGTGCGTGAGGAACGTCGATGCATGCTTGATTGAATCTTTACAGGAAGTCCAGAAGAGACTCTTTTTCCATCTGTTTAAGCCCGAACAGGCTGAGGGATGTTCTCTTGCAACTTCTGCTGGCCGTGAATTGATGTAGAACAACGAGCTGAACTTCGGGAATGTATCTATGATCCGTGGTGGCAATTTATTGAACCAAGATTGAGCTGCTCCTACTAGGTAGTCAAGAAACATTTTACTTTTCACCCCATCTGTAAGTTGGTGAAGGAGTGAAGCATTCTCAAATCGTGATAAATACTCCTCAGGATCTGCGCTGTCATTCATAATTTCCCACATTAAGGTTCGGAAATTAGATGGCAAGGGATCATCAATAACCTCATGAGCAAACAGTGTCTTCCTCCGTGATGAGTAGATGTGCCCCTCCATCTTGTTGCGCATCTGCTGCGACTCATCTTTTAGATTCTCCATCTGATGATGCAGATTTTGTTACTTTTCTCTTCTATTTGACTGAAAAGGTCATCAACCTTCTTACTCTCCTCTCCCTGTCCTTCTGAAGAAGCCATATCTTCTTCCTTCCTTATCCTTCCTTGCTTGGGCGGGTCATAAATTGCTTCATGACTTCCCCTACAGTTTTTGCAATTACCTCAGTAAATTGCTCCATTGGCATTCCCATATTGGGAAATGCTTGAGGATTGACTTGAGGAACGTTAGGGGCTGATTCCACATCAGCTTCCTCTTCTTCACGTAATGTGGACAAATATGAAGGGAATTTGGGATATACCCCCTTGAACTTTGTCCGCGACCCTGACTTCTTGCCATGTTTCTCCTTCCTTAATTTGTAAGAATTCTTCTTCTATAACGTCTTAGCTTGATTTTCCCACAGACGACGCCAATGATATGATCCGTTATTTTTCGTTTTTGGTAGAATTATGTGCTGCGGAAAATAAATGAAAGACACCACAATTTTTATGTGAAAAACCTCTGAATCGAAGGAAAAACCATGAGATCTAGTCCAGTATAAACCTTCACTATAAATTTGAATTGATTTACGGGACTTGGACATAAAATGAGAACTTTTTAAAAAGCATAAGACTGAAAGACCGAACAGACTAATATCACCCGCTCTCTTCGGAGTCTTTTATTGCCTGGAAAGTTCAACCCTTGCAATTAGACTATCGGTGCGCATTTATTGTGTTGATCCTGGTAGTTGACGTGCAAGAAATCCGAAACACGATCTCCTCTGATCGTGGTGCTATTGGATCAAGATGTGTCCAAGAAATCCACGCTCCATCATTGCACGTTCGTTTGCACCGATTGATTTATCAGTTATGTCCGGGTCTTCCGCTACCATTTGACCAGTATGCCAAACAGGTATTGATATTCTTCTAGCAACTTGTGTTCGGGGCTTTTTGTTAGGGATATCTCTTGCTCGGCGCTCGCATGAGATTTTACCGAAGAAATTGATTCATCATATGCCATCAGTATGTATATATCTGTAAATATGATGGTGTGTACGGCAGGACCCGACATACAAGAATTTTCTATCTTTGGGTGATGATCCTAATTTATGTGGATATGATGTATTTGATTCTGCTTTTAAATGTAATATATCAAATCATTGGATGAGAATATCCACATCAACTTATAAACAAATACATTGAGTATGCTTTTCTTGCTTTAATTTTAAAATTAAATTTTATTTGTCCAATTTGACGTGTTTTGTTTTTAATCAAAGAGGAGGGATTGCATTTTACAAGGTTCGAACATTTGATGTGTATTTCGACCCACAACTTTTTTTAACAAAAAAAATATTTTTTACTAAGTTTTGGGTAAATATTTTATATCTCCAAACACCAATTCACACATTTTTGGCATGCTATAAATTTAGATCATACCAATTTTATTTAAGACTTTAAGTTGTAATATTTGAATTTATGAAGGTTATTAAATAAATATATATATTTTTAATAATATAAAGAAGAAACGCAAAACCACTTACGTTTCAATATATTTGTCTAATCAGTCTAATTTTACTACATTTTGTAAATTTTTAAATTAATAATTAATTTAATTAGCCCCAAAAATAATTATTTCCATTATTTTAATCCTATCGTGTATATTTCTATAATTATAATTATAATAATATATTATAAAATAACTTATAAAATATAAAAGATAATAAACTATTTAAATAATTTCGTCAAACACCTTCCTTACTTACTAATTAACACACACATATATATATATACCAAAATATTCTTTAAAAAAAGGGTAGTGTTAATGCCAAAGCATGAAATGTTGCTTCGAAAGCAATTTTTTTAAAATTCCATGTATACTCCTAAAGCAAGATGCTAAGCTTGTTTACTTCAACACGATCCGTTTAAAATTGGTATCAGAGCAAGTTTATTCTGAAAATACTATAATGATATCTTGAATATTAATTTGTAACATATACGGAGGCGACGATTCAAGAAATATTATGAATCCGAACGAATGTTCGTGGTGCAAGTCATACAGGTGGTAATTCCAGAAATTGGAAGAACTAAATCAAAGATATCTGGCCGAAGCTAAACACTTCAACCAGCAATAGAATACTCTACTGAAAATTGGTGCTAGTCCGGCTAGCATATACCAGTATCAAGAACAAGAAAAGGTAGCAATGAACCTTTACAGGAGGAGCTCAAGCTACAATTCGAGATTACTGAGGCCCAGGAGAGAGATCATCCTGAGCACAACCCCATGATTTCAGATCCAAATAACCCAACATGATCCGGAACAGACGAATAGGATGGGTGAATCAACCTTTCGAGAAATCGAGCCGGATACTTCTAAGATATCGCAAGATCTTAGAGAGATCCAGAAGACAGTAGAGCGTTATGGATACCTTCAATACCATGTCCCTAGACATGTCCATCAGATTCAAAGTCAGATGTAGATTATGATTAAACATCAGGAGGAAATTCTTGAAAACCTTCGAGATGTTCAAACCCGAGTCAAGGAGCTGGAATTAAGACCAAGTTCTTTAGGAAGAAGGAACGGAGGATAGTAACCACCATCATACGGAACAGAACCCGTTTTACACCAAAAAAAGGAAAGCTAAGGATGTTCAAAGGCCCATGACGGAGACTGGAAAAATGATTGCAGTCCTACGAGGAGATCTAATATTTTCCACAAAGTAATGAAAAGAATTAACCTAGAAGATCTACGTGATCTTGCTGATTTTTTTGCGGGATTGAATCTCGTAGAATTCAAGACGGGGAATTTGTAACAAGCTCCACCACAAGAAAGTTTCGGGTGACATACTCCACCCGAAGGTAATCAAAGTATGCCGCATAGGTAAGATTTCACCTCAGCAACTTTAGATTCCTAAGTTGTTAAAAGGAACTATTCCCTAGGCCAGATTTACATCAAACGCCTTACGGGAATCTCAGTTAGATCCAATCCATCCACATGGACTTATTGCACTAGTATTATCTGAAATTTCAAAATTAGCAAATTGGATCAGAGAAGCTGTTCACGAGACATGGGCATAATCCACATTCGGCTAGAGGAGATATCTTAGAGTTGTATTTTTTCAGTGCTGCTCCAGAACCAGTAAAGAAGTGCTTCATTGAAGCTTTTCATTTTATCAAGCTCAGACGACCAGATGGGAACGCCTTAAAAAATATAAGAATGGCGCTACCAGACAGAATACCATCTTTGGCTGAAACTATCATAGAAGATGAAGTTACAACCAGACGTGCATGTGGTCTTTGGGTTTGTCTAACCGAGATGGACAAAGTCAAATACTCTTTTAAGTTTTTTTCAGAATTCAGCCAACGATACTTTCATGCTGAATTCCATGACAGGAACATCAACGAGATTTGTTGAATAACTCTTCAAAACAAAGACGAGAATTCTTTGGGAAAACAGATTCCAGCAGGAAAAGAAACTTACCGAAAATTATGCAACATGTCACACATTGGCCGATGGATAGATCATATTGCCAAGCATGCCCAGAGAAGAAAAAACCAGAATTCAGGAAAGGATTCCGATCCAAACCCGACAGATCAGAGGCAGGAAAAGACAAAAGGCCTGCTGACAAGAGAGCCCGTTTTCCTAAAGCTCGGGACCACAAAAACCAATAATGTAAAGATTCCCCAACAAAGGAAAAGACGTGGAGCATTAAAGAATAGTGCGATAACTGTTGAACTTACTCGGACAAAATAATGGAACACTCACAAGATAGGTTGGCACACTCAGACAAAGATGCCAGAGCACGTGAAAGTTAAGGCGCACTCACAAGCGCACTCAACAATTATCAAGATTTGGAATCCGAAGTTCAACTCCGAACTCATGCCTATAAAAAGGCACACATTCAAGAAGCTATGGACATCGAAATTCTTCATAGTTTTCTGAGAATAAAAAATATAGTCTCCAAGCTTTGTAATCTTTCAACTTTCTTAGCTTGTTAATAATTTCTTTCTTTCTTTCTTCTGTAATCGTTTATAATACTGTTTCAGTTAATGTGTTCTTGAGTCAAACCTCATCTATATGAGAGGCTAAAACAAGTTCATCTCCTCCCAAAAGGAGACGTTTTAATGTAATAGATATTATAAGTATTTACGAAATAAATATAAGGATGTTGCCAATCTATCTCCCAGATTTCTTTAAATCTTTCATATATCTGGTTTTACTTTACTACCTACATAGGAAACAAAACATGTTTATGATGGCTATTGCTGGAGGGCTCTCTAACAGAACCATCGGTTGCGAACGTGTGGTTGGTGGTGAGGAGACATCGTAAAACCTGATTGAGAACGACAGTAGTTTGGTCAAAATGGTATTAATCAGTTTGCTAAAATTTTAGCATGATGTGGCGATTCTTTATTTTCTTCGAATCATGAACTATGAGTCTATTGTAAAAGTATGCTCTTTGGTTCATCTCAAGATGACAGAAACTGGGGAATTTCATGTTCATAAAAATACTATTTTTTTAGAGTTGAAGAATGGAGGAGTATAATTGAAATTTTCCTAAGATTGCTTTGGCAAAAACAAATATTGCTTCGGCATAACATTAGTCTTTAAAAAATGCATCCACGAAGGACTATATTGCAAATATCAACAAGTAACGGAACTAATGCAATTTTAGATATTTATTTATCAGTTTTTAATGTGATGTCTTTAGATCAGTGAGCCAATCTTCCTCCCTGTTTCTGGTAACCCCACTCGGCTTCTTGTTCTCTGCATCAGCCCCCACCATTGTATTAAAGATTTCATGATAAATCCTTGTCTCCTCAGTTTCGACTCTACCCCATTTCTCTTCAAAATATTTGCATCCATCTCTTTCCTACGCCTCTGTTTCACTCTGTGTAGTTTGTGTTCTTTGAAACATTATATTTTTTCTTGATTTTAATTCAGGTTGGTGGGGCTGCTCAACATCTTTTGTCAGATTTCTCTCTGCTATGGCTGACAAAAGGGGCTAGAAGCTGAGAATAAAATCACTCCCCAATACAAAAAACGAATTATAGAGGATTAAATTAAATCGAATTCAGCGTCTCTTTATCTTTAGTTCTTTTCGTCCATCTTTCCTTTTTGATCTATTCGTTTGCTTTCTTGGTTGTGAAGTTCGATTGCTTTCAACATGAAGACGATTATGGCTAGAAACCCGCATGATTCCTTCTCATTTTCCAGGAGGTATTTTCACTGGAAGAAGAAAGTTGTTGAAGATGAAGGAGATGAAGACATGGTGGAAATCTTGAACTTAAACTCCTCTTCCAAATTCGAGGAGGAAGGAAAAGCTAAAACAGAGGAGATGAACTCTCAAATACGTTCGCTTTCTCTAGGCTCTGCAAAAGCCCCGAGGAAAAAACTCTCCGTTATGGCGGTTTCCAAGCTTCGCTCGGCTCTTGCTTTAGGGAAAACCCGAACCCATTTCACATCGGGCCTGGGGACGAAAGTTGTGGGTACCCTTTTCGGTAACAGGCGTGGACATGTTCACATCGCGTTTCAAGACAATTTCAAGCTGGGCCCGCCATTTCTGGTTGAATTAGCTACGCCAACGAGCATTCTTGTGAAAGAGATGGCTTCCGGGCTGGTAAGAATCGCTCTGGAGTGTGACAAAAAGGTTCAAAAAAAGGGCTTCAAACTTATCGAGGAGCCCATGTGGAGGACTTACTGCAATGGGAAGAAATGCGGGTATGCGATGAAGCGGGAATGCGGGCCTGAGGAGTGGAAGGTTTTGAATGCCATAGGCCAGATTTCAATGGGCGCAGGTGTGCTTCCCGGACCTGGAAATGGAGCGAAATCAGATGGTGAACTGATGTATATGAGAGCTAAGTTTGAAAGAGTTGTCGGATCTAAAGATTCTGAAGCTTTTTACATGATGAATCCAGATGGGAATGGAGGTCCAGAGCTCAGTATTTATTTGCTTAGAGTTTGAGATTTTGTTTAAAATTTGATCTTGAGCTGTGGGAAGTTTATTTTCATCTAGTTTAATCTTCATTTCGAGCTTAAATTTACTAGTTTTAATTAGTTTTTGTGAACAAAATGGGGGTTAGAATCGTTAGATTCTCCACGTAGTTTGTGTTATTGGACATTTAGAAATGGGAAATTCGTACTGGTTTACTGGGGATAGGGTGAAAAAAGGGTTGTAGTAAATGTGGTTTGGTGTGGTGGGTAGGTATATCTGTGTATAAGAACGGGTTTTCACTGTTAAATTTCCTTATCTATGTTAAACTTTTGAGGCAAATGCAGTAATTGTGGTTTGTCTGTTTTGGTTTAAATGGTTTTTCATTCCAAAGTTTCTAGCGGTGTGTTTATTTCTATTATATATTGATAAGTTATGATTAGTAGTGTGATTGATAGGATATAGAATAATGTTGGACAAATAGTAATATGTTTACTTTGAACGATTATGATTGAGACTGTAAATCTGATTAGATATTGAATTATTGTTTTTGGCCATGAATCCTTTTAATGATATTATGTTTTATTATTTTTAATTAAAATTCATTACTTTTAATATTATTTAGTAAAATTTATTATTTTTTGATTAAAATTCATTATTATCAATATTAAGAATAAAATGTTTTAATTTTTTCGTCAAATAATCACAAGAAAAGATCAGTTTTTCACCGTTTTTATGAGATTGTTAATCAACAGAATACTGTGTTTTTTTACCATAATTCGTTAATATTAATCTATTATAAGTAAATAAGTTGGTCATTCAGGATAACTAATTAATTTTGGGATTATTTATGCAAATAAACCCATGTTATATAATCTGTAGTCGGATAAAGATCACAAGATGATAGTCGATAATATCAGTTACATCACTATTTTTTATGGATAATTCTATCAAACATCATAAAGCTATCAGATATATATCCATCATGAATCTGAAACCCACAAAATATCTAACATGGGCACAAGATATTTTTTGAAGGATTCATGCATGTATCTCGATCCATTAGGATTAAAGTTTAGTTGTTATTATATCCATTTACAGAATTGGTCTTTGTTATCTCATGAGTAGTGTCCATATGGTAATCTATTCATTGGACGTGTATATCATCATTCATGGATGGGAATCCCATAGACTACTTTATGGAGTAACCAATAATAAACACCATTTACATATCATATTTAGGAAGGAAGGACCAAGTTAGATCATGTGTTTCATTCCCTTATTTTGATTAGGAATGGCAACGGGTCGGGGAGACGAGTTTGGCCAATCCCAGGACCCGCCCCGCTACACATAAAACCCGGACCCGCCCCGCAACGCTTAGACCCGCGAACCCGGCGGGTTTACCCGCCCAGCCCCGGTTCCAGTTTTTTTTATTATTATTTTAAAAAAAAAAATTAGCTAGAAATCAGTTTTGAAACACAAAAGTTGAGTTTTGTAATTAAATTTCATGTTTTCTCTAGTAAATATTTATAATAAGCATTGTAAAACTATCTTTAAACTACTAAATATTTATTAATTTGCTCTTATTTCCTTCAAAATGTCCAACTTCTTTAACATGAACACATGAATTTTGATATAAAATTAAATAATGACACTTTATTGTTCAATTAAAGAAGTAAAATGTAATCAATATCATATTTCTTTTTTAAAAAAATTAAAAATGTATTGCGGGGCGGGTTCGGCAATCCCAGGATCCGCCCCACCCCACTTCTAAACCCGGTTGAAGCGGGTTCAGACTCGCCCCGACGGGGCGGGTTCAATGCGGGTTCGGGTTTGGATCCGTCCCATTGCCATTCCTAATTTTGATTATTATAACACGGTGCACTAACTTTTACTGTTAGCCATTGGTCAGAACTCAGAAGTGACTCTTTTCTTGCAAGTTTTATAATTAAGGAAACCTTCCATAATTTTGTCATTCAAATTAAGAATATAAAAGGGATGAAGCAAAAGACAAAAAAAGTGTAATGATTGACAATTTTTGGCCGTGGCCTCAAGCAAATCATTGGTATAATGCACATGTGAAGGCCTAGCCAACCCAATGATGTTTCACATCCTTTCCTTTGGTGATGAGTTCGCATACTTTTCTTGAACTTGAAGTATGATTTTCGCTTTTCAGTATACATGTGGTCGGGAAAAAAATTCGTGTAATGTTAAATAATATGATCAATTTGTTTTTTTAGAGTAAATGTGATAATATTAGAAATCATTAGGGGTGTGCATCGGTTCGGTTAGCTGACCGAACCGGAAAATTTGCGGTTCAAACCGAACCGAACCAAAAAATTTGGGTTCGTTTTTCGGTTTTTTTAAAAAAAATAGTTCGATTTTCGGTTATAGGGTTCGGTTAACCAAACCGAACTTTTAAAAAAAATTACTTTTTTTTAAAAAAATTTTGAAAGAAATTATTTTTTTAAAAAAAAATTTAAATGATTTATAAATATTTTTTTATGGTTTCTTTCATGATCACATGAATAAAAACTAGTAATTTAACTATTGTTTTCAAGTATTATATAATTTATTTTGTTGTCTATTTTAAACTCAGCTTTTTAGTATAAATAACTTCAAAATAATATTAAAACTTTTGAATTAAAATGTTAAAATGTATGATGTATTAGTATTTATATTTATGTTGAATTTCCTTTCGATTAACCATCCAATTTCAAAATTCAAATTAAAAAAAAAAGTTCACATTTTTTTTCAAAAAAAAAAAAAAACTACGGTTTAATCGAACCCGAACCGAACCGAACCGAACCAAAAAATTTCGGTTATCAAAATTTCCGAAATTTCGGTAAACCGAACCGATGAACACTCCTAGAAATCATCATGAGTACATCCTTCAAAAAGGTAGAAAAGCATCCCCTCACAATCATGCTCCACATTTCTAGCAAGCTTATAAGCAATAACATTACCAAGCCTGGATAAATGCTTATTAGCAAAAGGCATAGAGCCCAGAATGAGAGAATTAATTTCTTGAAAAACAACACCAGCTGGATCCCGTGAGAATTCTTGACATCTGATACCGTTAACCACATTGATGGGCCTTCTACGTTTCCAAGCCACCACCCTACTATCCTCATCTCTCGTCACTATGCCTAGGCCAATATATGGAGATTGTATAGATATAACAGCATCGTAATTAATTTTTATAATACAATGAGGGGGGAGGGGGGGGGCTTGATCAATGAATTCTGTGTCGCTCTTCTGGTACCATCGGAAAATAGTGAATCCAATGTGGTATATTCCTCATTTGAATGAATCTTTGTATTTCGGTTGTTCCACATAGCCCAACAAATGCATAGAAACAATGCAAAAAATCCATCCCATCCATTCTTTATGAACGCTGATTATCCAATCTTCAACATCTGAAGCCTCTGACTGCTCGAACGGAAATTGAAGATTGGATAGTGCCCACCATTGACGAGCATAATGGCAATCACGAAGAATATTGTAGGCAATATTCCAGTGGAGAAGAACACAACAGCAATCCATGTCTCGGGATAATCCTCTTCTCGATAAGTTCGTACGAACTGGTATAGCATTCTTCAATGCACGTCAAGTAAAAAGTTTAACTTTGTTAGGAACCTTAGCCTTCCAAATAAAGTCCCAGTTTCGATTGGAAAAAGTGCTATTGCAACCAACCTGGTCCTCTGCCTACCTCCTTTTTATATCCATCGCAAGATGATATCCTGATTTGACGGAATAATTCCCATTCTTACCAAAATGCCAGATAAGAATATCTGGTTGATTTATTCAGATGGGTACTTTGAATACTTCCTCAACAGCCTCTTGCCTACGGGTGTAAACGAATCGAACATGTTCACGAATTTTTCGAGCTGACTCGATAAATATTTGATTCGAATTCGAAATTCTCGAATTCGAGCCGAACTCGAACATGTTTGAACTTTTTTCGAGCCGAACTCGAGCCCAAATTACTTTGTTCGATAGTTCACGAGCCGCTCGCGAACCTTAATATTTTATTAATATAATATAATTATATAATAAATAAATATATTTCGAACTTTTCGGTATTTATTTTCGAGCAATAATTCGAATAGCTCGCGAACATGTTCGAACATTTTTGAGCCGCACTCGAACTTTGATTCGAGCCGAACTCGAACCAAATTTTTGAAACTATTCGAACTTCGAATCGAACTCGAACTCGAATATAAATATTTCGAGCCGAATTTGAACATTAAAATTTTCTGCATATTCGGCTCGATTTGGTTCGTTTACACCCCTACTCTTGCCATAGAAGATTCGCCACAACACTAGTATTCCAAAGGAACGTTTGAGTGTCTATCAAATATTGTGATAATTTTCAATAATAATATTATATGAGTCATCTAATTGTATTGGTGTCCTAATCATGCCACAAGAATGATGGTGCAAACGCTTTATATTGTCTCTTGGGTAGGGTTCAACTTAGGACAATACCACTTCACATTGTTTTCCTAATGTCATCAAACTCATCCCATTTATTTAAAATAGTAATTAATTGTAGGTAAAAAGTAGGTGGTTTTTATAGATAAAAAATAGTTTATATGTATGTGATAAAATAATCAATAATCATTTAGATTGAGATAAGTGCGGGATAGGTAACTCAAAATTATGGTTCATCTCACATTCATCAAGTATATCAAATGGTGGCTAAAAGTTTTGCGTAGTGTTTACTCTTCAATGAAATATTCTCAAATGCTTGGAATTTATGACTTTGAGAATTATGAATTTTGAAGACTTTTGAATAAATGCTTTGAAACAGCAATTTTTTGGTTCAAGTTCTAGAGTTTGAGAGCAATTCTTATGTTCAATTTCTAGAGTTTGAGATCGACTCGAAATATTCGAACATGTTCGCTAATTATTCAAATTATAACTCGAGAATAGAGACTCAAAAGGCCAAAGTATGTTTATTTATACATAATTATATCATATTAATAAAATATTAAGCTCGCGAACTATCGAACAAAATATTATGTTTCGAGCGCTCAAAAAAAAGTTCGAAACGTGTTTTTGAGTTCATTTCAAATTTACTAATTTAGAATATAAATCAAATATTTTCGAGCAAGCTCGACTTGTTTCATTTACACACGTAGTGTGTACTCTAAATGCAATATTTTAAAATGCCTTTAAATTTATGATATTAAAAGTTTTGAGAATTATGAATTTGAAGACTTTCGAATAAATGCTTTGAAATAGTAGGTTATTTTTTTATGTCTTTAATGAGATATTATTTTGATTTCATTTACAACGGTAAAATCTTGAAGTTGGGCTCTTTCAAATTGATCTTGTGGTGACGGATATAGTAAATATATAGCATTATTTTACCCAAAGTGGTGAATTTTACTCCAATCTTCAGTTTTTCATTAAACTGCATCTTTTTCAGTTTTAATTTTGTAATTGGCTTCAACAGAGACTAGAGGTGTAAACGAATCGAATCGAGTCGATTATGAAGAAAATTTTAAGGCCCGAATTAAAGTTTGAGCTCGAGTTCAGCTCGAAAAGTTTGAAAATGCTCGCGAGTTATTCGAACTATAGTTCGAAATAAATACTCGAATGGCTCAAAAAATTTTATTTAATATAAAATTATATATATTAATAAAATATTAAAGCTCGTAAGCGGCTCGTGAACTATCGAACAAAATAATTTGGATTCGAGTTCAGCTCGAAAAAAGTTTGAACATGTTCGAGTTCGGTTCGAATTCGATAATTTCGTATGAATCAAATATTTTTTGAGTCGGCTCCGACTTGAAGTTTACACCATTAGAGAGAATATGATATGGAATCCAAATTATTAAAAGAATCAAATGCAGCTCAGGGGTGTTGGGGAAATACTTATTTGGGCCATACATACGGATTTTTTAACAATTTAACCCCATTTTTTTTATTATAGTTATAAAAAGAACCGGAATTTTTTTTATTTATAAAAGTAACCTAAGTCGCCATCTCATATGACGACAATAATAAAAATTTATTAATGTCGCCATCTCAGATGGCGACAACAATATCATAAATTTTATTTTAAGATGTCGCCATCTCAGATGGCGACATTAAAGAATTTTTTTTTTTTAAACTTATGTCGCCATGTCAAATGGCAACATCAATAAAAATTTTTTTATTGATGTCGCCATCTATGATGGTGAACAATAAGAACAAACCCTAGCCTTCATTTTACATCGGCCGCCGCTTCTTTCTTCTTCTCAAACATCCGCGCGATATACTCTCCAGATTCTCGAACATCCGCCGTGTAAAATTCAATTTCTTATCTAACTTATTTAAGGTATGTTTTTTATTTTTGTTATGCTTTGATTTTAGATAAATCATGATATTTTATTTAGAATCTTTTGTTTGATTTTTGTTATTGTTTAATTTTAGATTAAATATGATTTTGATATGTAAATTGGGAGTATATGTGTTGTGGATTAATATTTTGACGATATTGATGTTGAAATGTTGGTTCCGGTGGGCGGGGTGCAAAAATGAATCTGCCCGGCGGCGGCCTCGGTGGCCGCCCGGCGGCGGTGGCTTACGGCTAAGTGGGTTGGCGCTTGTTGACGGTCGTTGTGTGATGACCGTAAGTAGTCGGCGGATATTGTTTGTAATGTTGAGATTAATGTTTTTATTTTTTGTGTTATATTTCAGGATGGATCCAATGAGGCAACCAGGCTCGATCGACACACATCTTTTGTCATTGCAGTCTTCACATCGATCCGAGGATGTATGGGCAGGTGATATGGATAGCATACTGCGTGGGAGAAACCCACATAGTTATTTTTGGGATTTGTGTCCACTAGATACACGTGTTGTTAATTTGTTGCACGTGATAGGATTTTATGGTATATATAGGTGTGGTAAGATTGAGCTTGACATGCATCTGATCACGGCTTTAGTTGAGAGATGGCGCCGTGAAACACACACATTTCATCTCAGATCGGGAGAGGCATCTATCACACTGCAAGACATTGCAGTAATATGGTCATTGCCAGTAGATGGCATCATAGTGTCGGGGATTGATATTGATAGGACTCTACCCGATTGGCAAGAATATTGCCATACATATTTAGGTTTCTTACCAGACATCACAGACCTTAAGGGCGCACGTTTGAAATTAGTTGCTTTGCATAATCATTTGCAGCTCAATCCATTGGATGAAAATAGTACAGCAGATGATGTTGTTAAGTTTACACGGGCTTGTGCATTGTTGATGTTAGGGGGGATTATGTGCCCTGATACATCAGGTAATTTTGTTAGGTTACTGTATTTACAGAAGTTGGAGGATATCGGCTCTGCCCATACATATAGTTGGGGTAGTGCTGTGTTGGCGTACTTGTATCGTGAGTTGTGTACGTCATCAGAGAGAGGGAAAAAAGTGATAGGTGGTGCCTTGCAAATCGTACAGGTAAATATGTTTGTTTATTTTAAATAATTAAATATGTTTGTTTATTTTAAATAAATCTAACTTGTATTATTGATGTCATTACAATAAATGAGATTTGGGCATGGTCACGAATCCCAAGTTGGACTCCTCAATTGGGTGGTGAAAGATCTGATTATGGGCCACTAATGATCGTTCCATATAATGTGTTACCTGCTGCTCCATATGGTGCAAGGTAACACGAATATGTCTTGTTTTATAACTGTTTGTATGTGTTAATGCATCTAATCATTTATCTGAATATATACAGGTGGTCATGTCATTTAAAATTTACTAAAACTGAGAGTCATTCTATACGCATCATGAGGGACATTCTCGATGAGCAGCCAGTAACTCAAGTAAACATGCTGTTAAATTTGTTTATACAAACAACATTACTTTGATATTTTCTAAAGCAATGTTATTTTGTAGTTTAATTGGCAGCCTTACCCTGATGAGTATACTGAAGGAATTACGGAGTTAGGAACATATAAAGGCCCGTTGATTTTCTTCGATATCGTTGAGATGCAACGATCTGAGAGAATACTCCGACAATTTGGTATGCTACAAGACATACCAGAAGATCCACAATCGGGAGATGAGGCATTGCATCATATTGGTCGAAGGGGAAACGTCAACAAAGACTGGAGCGCTCGGCATCTCGCATACATACTTTGCTAGGAGAGGGCAAATGATCTACGTGTTGAGAGACCACGATTTACTGATGGTGGTTACTACGTTGTTGGCGGATACACCGAGTGGTATGAACAAGTCACACGTAGATACATTAGACGTGTCCAATATTTTGTACAGACGGGATATCAACATGGTGATGGCCCGGCATGGCAGCACGTGGTACGTGAATTACATTAAAATTTGTTTTTATAATTGTGATTAGATGTATATATTTTATATTCTATATTTGGACTTTGCAGATTGAGCAGATGGAGCAATTAACTACAAGCTATGACCGACATCTGGCTGATGACTTGCCTATGACGACAGAGTCGATGAGGCAACACAGAAGTATGTTCGAGAATGTGGTGCGAGTGGCTCGTGAACGACGAGATAGAAACTTCCTGGCATACAATGAAATCCAGTCTGTTGATACACATATGCCGGCAGATGTTGCAGGTCCATCTACATGGACAGAGTCGGATATGCAGATAGATATTGCAGGTCCATCTACGTGGACAGAGCCAGATATGTATACAGACTATTATATTCCTGTGCCTGCACCATCAGATGATATATCTCCCTTCACGCCATATCCCCACATGCCCACTGAAGCCCAGTCTAGCAGCGTGGATACAAATGTAAATATTGGGTTTGCAACATACGCTTCTATGACTTCACCTTTCGATGTCTCTCCGGTTCTATTCCCTCAATTGACTCCATTTCAGCAGCCTGCCAACACACCTGCGGCAAGGCAAAGAGGCGAGGAAGTCGTTGAGCCACGAAGAGTTAGAAGACAGACAAATCCTCTTCCTTGTGGTACTGGAGGAAAACTTGCTACTCGTCGTCGTCGTTGAAGTCATAATTATGTTGTAAATTGTTACCGATTCTTGTAGTTATAAAATTAAGTTTGAAAAAAATGTTTGTTTTGTGAGCATACAAATAAAAAATTTCGTAACGTACAATAATTTCAGAATAACGTAAAATTATTTACACAATAAACATACAATCAATTACACGCCAAAAAATTATTGATTTCTAGAACTTGAAGCCATTTGTCGTCTTGCTCGGGCTTATGGCCAATCCATCTCATTTTGGATACGTGTAGTGCGATCACGACCTACCCGTTTGGACGTGCGCACCGTGGAGTTGTGGAATAACTCGAAGCACGGGGTGTCCCAATACTGCTCTGCCCACAGTGGATTGAATTGCCATTGATATGTGTTCCAGTACTCAGACATATTATAATACTGGATGACTAATTTTTTCGCATTTAAACCATAATGTCGACACATTTGTATCGCATGTGAACATTGTGAGACCCCGATATCTCAATATACTAATAGGTGCGATTAAGAGAACTAAACATTCATATGAATAAATCAGAGTAAAGAGTCATGTTGATTTTCCTGAGCTTAAGGAATACAGTAGCAAAAGTTTCAAAAGGGATTCACAATATTCCTACAAAAGGTGCTACATTATAGTCTTATTCTACCACAAGTAGAAGCTATATAAAATTTTCTCAAATCTTGTAGCTAATCCCGTAACTCTCCTTATAGCTCAGCTTCTCAACCCCGACCCTGGTTCTCAACATCAAAAGCACCTACAAAGACAACCCCCAACACATGAGCATATCATAATTCATATTCAACATAATATGAAAATAAGGCGTAAATGCACAATCATAAAATACAAATCACTTCCTGTATTTCCATCTCATTTACAATGCCCACTGGTTGTCCCTGTACCATGATTCATAATATAACACATTATATGAATGTATGGTTTCACAAATGAATGTCATGACATTTCCTCTTTTTCTTGAGTCAGTCATCATCGGTTATTTTAATACTTCTCCGCTTTTATAATCTCAAAACAAGCGGTATCTCATCCTCGCTTCTTTATACTAGCGGTATCTCATCCTCGCTCAGTATAGTATATACCCGCCTCCATGTGCAAGCGAGCCTCCCCCCTCCCGCTCCACATTTTTAGCGGTAAAGCGTAAGCATTAACACCTTAACCGTGATCGCCCTGACTCGTGGAATACATCTCTTTATCCCACATCACAATATGCAACAACAATGCATAATATGCAACAACAATGCATAATAACATGTATCAACTCAATAATGCATCACATTGCATTCATCATGTGTCATGCAGACAAAACATAAATACATGTTACCGTTGGGATGCCCGTACGTCGCTTACGTACCTTTCCAAAAAGTAGTGTGTGGTGGGACTCTATCCCCTGCGTTGTGTAGCCGTCTGTGAAGGCTCTACACCAGTGTACAACGCAATATTAGATGCCAATATATGATCCAAAATCAAAAATCCAACAAAAAACAATATTTCAAGATTTTGCTTCTGGCGATCGATCGCTACCCCTTGGCGATCGATCGCCAAACTCCACTGTCCCATGGCGATCGATCGCGCCTTTCATGGCGATCGATCGCGTGGCTTTGATTTTGGCTACTGGACCTCGGCGATCGATCGCGCCCTTTGTGGCGATCGATCGCCACCTGGGCTGTGCGCGATAATTTCCCAGAATGTTCAACACCGATATTCACACCTTTCATTCTAACATGTAAGACATACAACATGCCAAGACCAACATGCTAGTATTTAAAACACATTACCCTGAGTGTATTTACATCGATATTGTACCCCAACCACAAACCCACATGCATTAAAATCACCCATGAACATCAGTACTCATTCAACATTTTCTGAAAACAGGGCATTGTCTTCCTGCCCAGATTTTTGAGTACACACTTTCAAGCAACGAAATCTACCACATAAGTCATGCAATTTGCTCGAATAAAAAATGTTAAGGGTTTCATCAAACTACCATGCATATTTTCACATCGAAGGTTCATTCAAAAACCCTTCTAACATGCATATTACCACCCCTTCAATATCACTCCCAGATCACATATTTCCAGAAAAACAGGGGAAAATATCTACCCAGATTTTCGAACACCATACTTTACATGCTTAAATCTACCACATAAAACATGTAATGTGCTCAAGGAAAAGTACTGAAAGCTTCATAAACACACCATAAATGAACATGAATCGAAGGTTTAACAAAACCTAACCTAACATGCCATTTTTCACACTAAATAAAGTATGAACTCAACAACAAAAACTTCCAACCCAGAAATGGTTCCTCACCCCTTTTGGCTCCGATTTTTGCAAGCTTTCCTAGCAAGAAAAATGGTGGATCTCCTCTTGTTTTCCCTTACCAGATGTTGGACGAAAAAGTTGGAGAGAATGGAGTGATTTCAGCTATGACAAGGTGGAGTGGGAGATGAGGAAAGAGGTATGGGCAAGCTGCAGCTGGCAGCAGGGTATGGGTCAAGGGGGGTGGTTTGTGGTGGGTTTATGTGATGTGTTATGTTTTGGTCCCGGTATTTCGCACGATGTATTAAAATATCCTCACATGATATTTTATAGTATTTTCTCATTAAAATACTTAAATTCCTATTTAAAATATACTTTACCAAAACGATTAACACACACCCCAAATTAAACATGCCACAATCCCCAAAAATCCCAACATGTAACACATGCACCCTCACATGCATCTCCCAACATTATTAATTCAACACAAGAATTAATACCATAAATTTCACAACAAAGATTAATGTTTAAATAACACATAATCATTTCGGGGATATCACAATACTCCCCTACTTATAGGATTTCGCCCTCGAAATCAGCATGCACTTACCCAAAATAAAATGAAACGTAAATCACATACCAGAAAACAGTTCTGGGTAGTGCTGCACCATGTGTCGCTCCGTCTCCCACGTGGCCTCCTCGACACCCCTACGATCCCACTGAACTTTGACCATAGGTATAACTTTGTTTCTCAGTCTGCGATCTGCCCTATCCAAAATCCTGATAGGCCGTTCCACATAGGAAACATCGGACTCAATCTGAACCTCAGAAGGCTGTAACACATGTGAAGGATCCGGCTCATACTTCCTCAGCATAGACACATGGAATACATCGTGTATACCCGACAGAGAAGGCGGTAAGGCCAAACGGTACGCCAGAGTACCCACACGCTGTAAGATCTCATACGGCCCCACGTATCTAGGAGACAACTTCCCCCGCATACCAAACCGTACCACACCCCTGAAGGGTGAGATCTTCAGAAAAACTCTGTCGCCCAACTGAAACTCCAACGGTCTCCGCTGCTGATTGGCATATGCTGCCTGTCTATCCTGAGCTGCCTTCATCTTTCGTCTGATAACCTTAACTTTCTCTTCCATTTCCTGAACCAACTCTGGTCCTCTAACCGACTTACGGTCCAAGTCATCCCAACACAAGGGTGACCTACAACGCCTACCATAGAGGGCCTCGAAAGGAGCCATCTGTATACTTGCCTGGTAGCTGTTGTTGTAAGAGAACTCTACCAAGGCTATCAAGTCCTGCCATGATATGTCGAACTCTAACACACAAGCTCTCAACATATCCTCGAGCGTCTGTATCGTACGCTCAGTCTGTCCGTCTGTCTGAGGGTGATAGGCTGTGCTCAGCCTCAACTCCGTACCTAGAGCTTTCTGCAGACCTTCCCAAAAGTGAGATGTGAACCGTGGATCTCGATCAGACACTATCGAAACAGGAATCCCGTGTAGTCTCACTATATCTCTGACATATAATTGTGCCATCCTCAAGTGCGTATATGTCATACAGTAAGGAATGAAATGAGCCACTTTAGTCAATCTGTCCACGACCACCCAGATGGCATCAAAACCCGAAACAGTCCTCGGTAAGTGGGTCACGAAGTCCATCGACACGTGCTGCCACTTCCACTCGGGTATCTCCAAACTCCTTAGTTCACCTCCAGGCCTCTGTCTCTCAGCCTTCACCTGTTGACAAATCAAACAGCGCTTGACAAATGAGGTGACATCTTGTTTCATACGCCTCCACCAGAACTGGTTGCGTAGATCCTTATACATCTTCTTCCCGCCTGGGTGAACACTCATCCTACTGCAATGAGCTCGCTGTAAGATACCCTGGCGCAACTCGGGTGTATCTGGAACCACCCATCTGTCGCCAAGTCGCAAAGAACCGTCCTCAGCCACTCTGAATCTCGATGGCTGATCTGAATGGACCACTGACATCCATCTCTGAATCTCTGCATCGGTCCCCTGAGCCTTCCTGATGTGATCATAAATAACCGGCTCAGCTAGCAAGGTCAAAACCTGTACTGGTGAAGTAGACACATCGTAATCGAATCCCAAATGGCAGTAGGAGCCCAACATAGCCGATAGGTACATGGCATCCTCTGCTGTGCTCCTCACCTTCCGACTCAAAGCGTCGGCTGTCAAATTCGCTTTCCCGGGATGGTATAGGATTTCACAATCATAATCCTTCAATAGATCCATCCATCTCCTCTGTCTCATGTTCAGCTCAGCCTGTGTAAACAAGAACTTCAGGCTCTTGTGATCAGTGAAGATGGTGAATGAGGTACCGTATAAGTAGTGTCGCCATATCTTCAAGGCGAAAACTATAGCTGCCAACTCCAAATCATGGACTGGATACCTCGTCTCATGTGGCTTCAACTGTCTCGAAGCATAAGCCACAACATGTCTGTCCTGCATCAGTACGCATCCTAAGCCCTGTAGCGATGCGTCGGTATAAAGAACAAATCCTTTGTTCTCCTTGGGAATCACAAGAACTGGTGCAGTAGTCAGTCTGTGTTTCAATTCCCGGAAACTCTGCTCACAAGCCTCTGACCAACAAAAAGAGACTCCCTTCTGAGTCAGCTGTGTAAGTGGTTTGGCGATCTTTGAAAAACCCTCGACGAAACGTCGATAATAGCCAGCCAACCCAAGAAAACTCCGAATCTCACTGACTGAAGTAGGGGTAGACCAATCCATAACTGCCTCTATCTTCCTCGGGTCTACTGATATCCCTTTTCGTGATATAATATGGCCCAAGAATGCAACACTGCTCAGCCAAAACTCACACTTGCTGAGTTTAGCGTACAACTGATGATCTCTGAGGATCTGGAGCACTATCCTCAGATGATTGGCATGATCCTCCTCACTCCTTGAATAGACGAGGATGTCATCAATGAATACGATCACAAACTGATCGAGGTACTCCTGAAATACTCTGTTCATCAGGCTCATAAAAACTGCAGGTGCATTTGTTACACCGAAAGGCATTACCAAGAACTCATAGTGTCCGTATCGAGTTCTAAAAGCCGTCTTTTGAACATCACCAGCTCTAACCCGCACCTGATGATAGCCTGACCTCAAGTCTATCTTAGAGTACACCTCTGTACCCTGAAGCTGGTCGAACAGATCATCAATCCTCGGAAGTGGATATCTGTTCTTCACTGTAGCCTTGTTCAATTGCCTATAGTCAATGCACAGACGCATTGATCCATCCTTCTTTTTCACGAACAAGACTGGTGCACCCCAAGGCGATACACTAGGACGAATGTATCCCTTGTCAAGGAGCTCCTGTAACTGTACCTTTAGTTCCCTCAGCTCTGCCGGTGCCATCCTGTATGGGGCACGAGAAATGGCTGATGTCCCCGGTAACAGCTCAATAGCAAACTCAACATCCCTGACAGGCGGAAATCCCGGAATCTCATCTGGGAACACATCAATGAACTCCGCCACAACTGGAATGTCCTCGGCTCTCACTTCTTTTTCCTCAGATACATCCACCGCATAAATGATGTAACCGGTGTGGCCGCGCTCCAATAACCGCGACATCTTAACCGCTGAGATCACTGGAATCCTTGGACGAGAGCCGTCCCCATAAAAAGTCCACTGGAACCCCTGATCAGATAGAAAACGAACAGTCCTCTGCCGACAGTCTACCACAGCTCGGTATCTGCTCAACACATCAATGCCGATAATACAGTCAAAGTCTGCCATCTCTAACTGAATCAGTTCAGCCCTCAGATCATTGCCCTCAAAATAAATGAGGCAATCAGACAACAGCCGATCCGCAATCACATGCTTCCCCGTGGGTGTCGAGACCATGAGAGGCGTGGGTAACAGAGACGAGCACAAGTGGTGTCTCTCCACAAAGGCAACAGATACAAAAGAATGGGAAGCACCTGTATCTACCAAAATAAATGCAGGGTACGTAAATAAATGACACGTACCAGCAATGACCTCCTCTGGGGCTGCCTCAGCTTGCTCCCTAGTCAGTGCGTACACCTGACCCTGCGGTGGTCCTGCCGCCTGACCTCCTTGCGGTCGAGGCGCAAACTGCTGTCTCGGTGGTGCCCTCCCAGCATCAAATCTTGGCCTATTCGGCCCTGAGTCTGTCTGACTTGCCCGATTGGGACAGTTCCTAGCTAAGTGGCCCACCTTGCCACAAACATAACAGCCTCGGCAGTCACGTGACAAGTGAAATCCTCCACAGCGGTCACACCTGTCCCCTCCTGCCTTACTCCCCTGTGTAGGTCCTCGATTGCTCTGTTTCTGACTCTGAGATTTCTTCCCGCTAAATCTGGAAGATGATGAGGCTCCACGAGTCTTGAACTGATCTCCTCGTGGTTTCAAACTATCAGCAACAGGCCTCTGTGATGGTACTGGAGGGGGTACAACATCCTTGTATGCTCCCACTGCAATTTCCGCTAACTCTGCCCGTGTCAGGGCGTCATCAAAAGAGCTAGGGTTGTTGGAGATAACCCGGTCAAATAGTTCTGGCCTGAGTCCTTTCATGAAATGCCTCATCTTTGCATGGCTGCTCACAGCAATATGGGGGACATACCTCAACAGTGAGGAATACTGCAAGGCAAAGTCTGAAACTGACATGTTTCCCTGCTTCAAGTTAGTGAATTCGTCCTCTTTGACTTGTCTAGCAGCGGCAGAAAAATACCGGTTAAGAAACCGGGTCCTGAATACAGTCCAGTCTACTACCATGCCCTGAGCTCTCAGCTCCACCACAGTGGTCTTCCACCACATAGAAGGCTTCTTCGCCATCTGAAACTCGGCTAACCTCAGCCATGCGGTACGTGCACAGGGCGCAGTCACAAGTATCTGCTCTATCCGTTCTAGCCATTCTTCGGCCCCTTCTCCAGATTCGGTCCCCTCAAACATGGGTGGACGGAAATTCAGAAACTGTGTCAAACTGAGCTCCCCGGGTAATAACATCTGTGCACTGGGCTCTACTCCCACAGCAGGTGGCGGTAAAGGATTCACATGAGCAACACTAGCATTCATACTGCCCATATCCCCTACCTCTTCATTGAGGTTCTCCGGGTTAATAGCCGCCATGCTGCAACACAAGAGTTAACAACAATACCAAAAGCAGTTCATAGTATAAGCCGTTAGATAACAAGAGTATCATATCCAAAAGCATGTTAGTATAATACTTATACAACAATATGCATCACATGCATAACATGCCCAACAATGAATACCTAGCCAACTTGTCTCTAAAGGCTACCCTTCACTCTTCCCTGGTTATCTAACCACTGCTCTGATACCACTAAATGTGAGACCCCGATATCTCAATATACTAATAGGTGCGATTAAGAGAACTAAACATTCATATGAATAAATCAGAGTAAAGAGTCATGTTGATTTTCCTGAGCTTAAGGAATACAGTAGCAAAAGTTTCAAAAGGGATTCACAATATTCCTACAAAAGGTGCTACATTATAGTCTTATTCTACCACAAGTAGAAGCTATATAAAATTTTCTCAAATCTTGTAGCTAATCCCGTAACTCTCCTTATAGCTCAGCTTCTCAACCCCGACCCTGGTTCTCAACATCAAAAGCACCTACAAAGACAACCCCCAACACATGAGCATATCATAATTCATATTCAACATAATATGAAAATAAGGCGTAAATGCACAATCATAAAATACAAATCACTTCCTGTATTTCCATCTCATTTACAATGCCCACTGGTTGTCCCTGTACCATGATTCATAATATAACACATTATATGAATGTATGGTTTCACAAATGAATGTCATGACATTTCCTCTTTTTCTTGAGTCAGTCATCATCGGTTATTTTAATACTTCTCCGCTTTTATAATCTCAAAACAAGCGGTATCTCATCCTCGCTTCTTTATACTAGCGGTATCTCATCCTCGCTCAGTATAGTATATACCCGCCTCCATGTGCAAGCGAGCCTCCCCCCTCCCGCTCCACATTTTTAGCGGTAAAGCGTAAGCATTAACACCTTAACCGTGATCGCCCTGACTCGTGGAATACATCTCTTTATCCCACATCACAATATGCAACAACAATGCATAATATGCAACAACAATGCATAATAACATGTATCAACTCAATAATGCATCACATTGCATTCATCATGTGTCATGCAGACAAAACATAAATACATGTTACCGTTGGGATGCCCGTACGTCGCTTACGTACCTTTCCAAAAAGTAGTGTGTGGTGGGACTCTATCCCCTGCGTTGTGTAGCCGTCTGTGAAGGCTCTACACCAGTGTACAACGCAATATTAGATGCCAATATATGATCCAAAATCAAAAATCCAACAAAAAACAATATTTCAAGATTTTGCTTCTGGCGATCGATCGCTACCCCTTGGCGATCGATCGCCAAACTCCACTGTCCCATGGCGATCGATCGCGCCTTTCATGGCGATCGATCGCGTGGCTTTGATTTTGGCTACTGGACCTCGGCGATCGATCGCGCCCTTTGTGGCGATCGATCGCCACCTGGGCTGTGCGCGATAATTTCCCAGAATGTTCAACACCGATATTCACACCTTTCATTCTAACATGTAAGACATACAACATGCCAAGACCAACATGCTAGTATTTAAAACACATTACCCTGAGTGTATTTACATCGATATTGTACCCCAACCACAAACCCACATGCATTAAAATCACCCATGAACATCAGTACTCATTCAACATTTTCTGAAAACAGGGCATTGTCTTCCTGCCCAGATTTTTGAGTACACACTTTCAAGCAACGAAATCTACCACATAAGTCATGCAATTTGCTCGAATAAAAAATGTTAAGGGTTTCATCAAACTACCATGCATATTTTCACATCGAAGGTTCATTCAAAAAACCCTTCTAACATGCATATTACCACCCCCTTCAATATCACTCCCAGATCACATATTTCCAGAAAAACAGGGGAAAATATCTACCCAGATTTTCGAACACCATACTTTACATGCTTAAATCTACCACATAAAACATGTAATGTGCTCAAGGAAAAGTACTGAAAGCTTCATAAACACACCATAAATGAACATGAATCGAAGGTTTAACAAAACCTAACCTAACATGCCATTTTTCACACTAAATAAAGTATGAACTCAACAACAAAAACTTCCAACCCAGAAATGGTTCCTCACCCCTTTTGGCTCCGATTTTTGCAAGCTTTCCGAGCAAGAAAAATGGTGGATCTCCTCTTGTTTTCCCTTACCAGATGTTGGACGAAAAAGTTGGAGAGAATGGAGTGATTTCAGCTATGACAAGGTGGAGTGGGAGATGAGGAAAGAGGTATGGGCAAGCTGCAGCTGGCAGCAGGGTATGGGTCAAGGGGGGTGGTTTGTGGTGGGTTTATGTGATGTGTTATGTTTTGGTCCCGGTATTTCGCACGATGTATTAAAATATCCTCACATGATATTTTATAGTATTTTCTCATTAAAATACTTAAATTCCTATTTAAAATATACTTTACCAAAACGATTAACACACACCCCAAATTAAACATGCCACAATCCCCAAAAATCCCAACATGTAACACATGCACCCTCACATGCATCTCCCAACATTATTAATTCAACACAAGAATTAATACCATAAATTTCACAACAAAGATTAATGTTTAAATAACACATAATCATTTCGGGGATATCACAATACTCCCCTACTTATAGGATTTCGCCCTCGAAATCAGCATGCACTTACCCAAAATAAAATGAAACGTAAATCACATACCAGAAAACAGTTCTGGGTAGTGCTGCACCATGTGTCGCTCCGTCTCCCACGTGGCCTCCTCGACACCCCTACGATCCCACTGAACTTTGACCATAGGTATAACTTTGTTTCTCAGTCTGCGATCTGCCCTATCCAAAATCCTGATAGGCCGTTCCACATAGGAAACATCGGACTCAATCTGAACCTCAGAAGGCTGTAACACATGTGAAGGATCCGGCTCATACTTCCTCAGCATAGACACATGGAATACATCGTGTATACCCGACAGAGAAGGCGGTAAGGCCAAACGGTACGCCAGAGTACCCACACGCTGTAAGATCTCATACGGCCCACGTATCTAGGAGACAACTTCCCCCGCATACCAAACCGTACCACACCCCCTGAAGGGTTGAGATCTTCAGAAAAACTCTGTCGCCCAACTGAAACTCCAACGGTCTCCGCTGCTGATTGGCATATGCTGCCTGTCTATCCTGAGCTTGCCTTCATCTTTCGTCTGATAACCTTAACTTTCTCTTCCATTTCCTGAACCAACTCTGGTCCTCTAACCGACTTACGGTCCAAGTCATCCCAACACAAGGGTGACCTACAACGCCTACCATAGAGGGCCTCGAAAGGAGCCATCTGTATACTTGCCTGGTAGCTGTTGTTGTAAGAGAACTCTACCAAGGCTATCAAGTCCTGCCATGATATGTCGAACTCTAACACACAAGCTCTCAACATATCCTCGAGCGTCTGTATCGTACGCTCAGTCTGTCCGTCTGTCTGAGGGTGATAGGCTGTGCTCAGCCTCAACTCCGTACCTAGAGCTTTCTGCAGACCTTCCCAAAAGTGAGATGTGAACCGTGGATCTCGATCAGACACTATCGAAACAGGAATCCCGTGTAGTCTCACTATATCTCTGACATATAATTGTGCCATCCTCAAGTGCGTATATGTCATACAGTAAGGAATGAAATGAGCCACTTTAGTCAATCTGTCCACGACCACCCAGATGGCATCAAAACCCGAAACAGTCCTCGGTAAGTGGGTCACGAAGTCCATCGACACGTGCTGCCACTTCCACTCGGGTATCTCCAAACTCCTTAGTTCACCTCCAGGCCTCTGTCTCTCAGCCTTCACCTGTTGACAAATCAAACAGCGCTTGACAAATGAGGTGACATCTTGTTTCATACGCCTCCACCAGAACTGGTTGCGTAGATCCTTATACATCTTCTTCCCGCCTGGGTGAACACTCATCCTACTGCAATGAGCTCGCTGTAAGATACCCTGGCGCAACTCGGGTGTATCTGGAACCACCCATCTGTCGCCAAGTCGCAAAGAACCGTCCTCAGCCACTCTGAATCTCGATGGCTGATCTGAATGGACCACTGACATCCATCTCTGAATCTCTGCATCGGTCCCCTGAGCCTTCCTGATGTGATCATAAATAACCGGCTCAGCTAGCAAGGTCAAAACCTGTACTGGTGAAGTAGACACATCGTAATCGAATCCCAAATGGCAGTAGGAGCCCAACATAGCCGATAGGTACATGGCATCCTCTGCTGTGCTCCTCACCTTCCGACTCAAAGCGTCGGCTGTCAAATTCGCTTTCCCGGGATGGTATAGGATTTCACAATCATAATCCTTCAATAGATCCATCCATCTCCTCTGTCTCATGTTCAGCTCAGCCTGTGTAAACAAGAACTTCAGGCTCTTGTGATCAGTGAAGATGGTGAATGAGGTACCGTATAAGTAGTGTCGCCATATCTTCAAGGCGAAAACTATAGCTGCCAACTCCAAATCATGGACTGGATACCTCGTCTCATGTGGCTTCAACTGTCTCGAAGCATAAGCCACAACATGTCTGTCCTGCATCAGTACGCATCCTAAGCCCTGTAGCGATGCGTCGGTATAAAGAACAAATCCTTTGTTCTCCTTGGGAATCACAAGAACTGGTGCAGTAGTCAGTCTGTGTTTCAATTCCCGGAAACTCTGCTCACAAGCCTCTGACCAACAAAAAGAGACTCCCTTCTGAGTCAGCTGTGTAAGTGGTTTGGCGATCTTTGAAAAACCCTCGACGAAACGTCGATAATAGCCAGCCAACCCAAGAAAACTCCGAATCTCACTGACTGAAGTAGGGGTAGACCAATCCATAACTGCCTCTATCTTCCTCGGGTCTACTGATATCCCTTTTCGTGATATAATATGGCCCAAGAATGCAACACTGCTCAGCCAAAACTCACACTTGCTGAGTTTAGCGTACAACTGATGATCTCTGAGGATCTGGAGCACTATCCTCAGATGATTGGCATGATCCTCCTCACTCCTTGAATAGACGAGGATGTCATCAATGAATACGATCACAAACTGATCGAGGGTACTCCTGAAATACTCTGTTCATCAGGCTCATAAAAACTGCAGGTGCATTTGTTACACCGAAAGGCATTAACCAAGAACTCATAGTGTCCGTATCGAGTTCTAAAAGCCGTCTTTTGAACATCACCAGCTCTAACCCCGCACCTGATGATAGCCTGACCTCAAGTCTATCTTAGAGTACACCTCTGTACCCTGAAGCTGGTCGAACAGATCATCAATCCTCGGAAGTGGATATCTGTTCTTCACTGTAGCCTTGTTCAATTGCCTATAGTCAATGCACAGACGCATTGATCCATCCTTCTTTTTCACGAACAAGACTGGTGCACCCCAAGGCGATACACTAGGACGAATGTATCCCTTGTCAAGGAGCTCCTGTAACTGTACCTTTAGTTCCCTCAGCTCTGCCGGTGCCATCCTGTATGGGGCACGAGAAATGGCTGATGTCCCCGGTAACAGCTCAATAGCAAAACTCAACATCCCTGACAGGCGGAAATCCCGGAATCTCATCTGGGAACACATCAATGAACTCCGCCACAACTGGAATGTCCTCGGCTCTCACTTCTTTTTCCTCAGATACATCCACCGCATAAATGATGTAACCGGTGTGGCCGCGCTCCAATAACCGCGACATCTTAACCGCTGAGATCACTGGAATCCTTGGACGAGAGCCGTCCCCATAAAAAGTCCACTGGAACCCCCTGATCAGATAGAAAACGAACAGTCCTCTGCCGACAGTCTACCACAGCTCGGTATCTGCTCAACACATCAATGCCGATAATACAGTCAAAGTCTGCCATCTCTAACTGAATCAGTTCAGCCCTCAGATCATTGCCCTCAAAATAAATGAGGCAATCAGACAACAGCCGATCCGCAATCACATGCTTCCCCGTGGGTGTCGAGACCATGAGAGGCGTGGGTAACAGAGGACGAGCACAAGTGGTGTCTCTCCACAAAGGCAACAGATACAAAAGAATGGGAAGCACCTGTATCTACCAAAATAAATGCAGGGTACGTAAATAAATGACACGTACCAGCAATGACCTCCTCTGGGGCTGCCTCAGCTTGCTCCCTAGTCAGTGCGTACACCTGACCCTGCGGTGGTCCTGCCGCCTGACCCTCCTTGCGGTCGAGGCGCAAACTGCTGTCTCGGTGGTGCCCTCCCAGCATCAAATCTTGGCCTATTCGGCCTGAGTCTGTCTGACTTGCCCGATTGGGACAGTTCCTAGCTAAGTGGCCCCACCTTGCCACAAACATAACAGCCTCGGCAGTCACGTGACAAGTGAAATCCTCCACAGCGGTCACACCTGTCCCCTCCTGCCTTACCTCCCCTGTGTAGGTCCTCGATTGCTCTGTTTCTGACTCTGAGATTTCTTCCCGCTAAATCGGAAGATGATGAGGCTCCACGAGTCTTGAACTGATCTCCTCGTGGTTTCAAACTATCAGCAACAGGCCTCTGTGATGGTACTGGAGGGGGTACAACATCCTTGTATGCTCCCACTGCAATTTCCGCTAACTCTGCCCGTGTCAGGGCGTCATCAAAAGAGCTAGGGTGTTGGAGATAACCCGGTCAAAATAGTTCTGGCCTGAGTCCTTTCATGAAATGCCTCATCTTTGCATGGCTGCTCACAGCAATATGGGGGACATACCTCAACAGTGAGGAATACTGCAAGGCAAAGTCTGAAACTGACATGTTTCCCTGCTTCAAGTTAGTGAATTCGTCCTCTTTTGACTTGTCTAGCAGCGGCAGAAAAATACCGGTTAAGAAACCGGGTCCTGAATACAGTCCAGTCTACTACCATGCCCTGAGCTCTCAGCTCCACCACAGTGGTCTTCCACCACATAGAAGGCTTCTTCGCCATCTGAAACTCGGCTAACCTCAGCCATGCGGTACGTGCACAGGGCGCAGTCACAAGTATCTGCTCTATCCGTTCTAGCCATTCTTCGGCCCCTTCTCCAGATTCGGTCCCCTCAAACATGGGTGGACGGAAATTCAGAAACTGTGTCAAACTGAGCTCCCCGGGTAATAACATCTGTGCACTGGGCTCTACTTCCCACAGCAGGTGGCGGTAAAGGATTCACATGAGCAACACTAGCATTCATACTGCCCATATCCCCTACCTCTTCATTGAGGTTCTCCGGGTTAATAGCCGCCATGCTGCAACACAAGAGTTAACAACAATACCAAAAGCAGTTCATAGTATAAGCCGTTAGATAACAAGAGTATCATATCCAAAGCATGTTAGTATAATACTTATACAACAATATGCATCACATGCATAACATGCCCAACAATGAATACCTAGCCAACTTGTCTCTAAAGGCTACCCTTCACTCTTCCTGGTTATCTAACCACTGCTCTGATACCACTAATGTGAGACCCCGATATCTCAATATACTAATAGGTGCGATTAAGAGAACTAAACATTCATATGAATAATCAGAGTAAAGAGTCATGTTGATTTTCCTGAGCTTAAGGAATACAGTAGCAAAAGTTTCAAAAGGGATTCACAATATTCCTACAAAAGGTGCTACATTATAGTCTTATTCTACCACAAGTAGAAGCTATATAAAATTTTCTCAAATCTTGTAGCTAATCCCGTAACTCTCCTTATAGCTCAGCTTCTCAACCCCGACCCTGGTTCTCAACATCAAAAGCACCTACAAAGACAACCCCCAACACATGAGCATATCATAATTCATATTCAACATAATATGAAAATAAGGCGTAAATGCACAATCATAAAATACAAATCACTTCCTGTATTTCCATCTCATTTACAATGCCCACTGGTTGTCCCTGTACCATGATTCATAATATAACACATTATATGAATGTATGGTTTCACAAATGAATGTCATGACATTTCCTCTTTTCTTGAGTCAGTCATCATCGGTTATTTTAATACTTCTCCGCTTTTATAATCTCAAAACAAGCGGTATCTCATCCTCGCTTCTTTTATACTAGCGGTATCTCATCCTCGCTCAGTATAGTATATACCCGCCTCCATGTGCAAGCGAGCCTCCCCCCTCCCGCTCCACATTTTTAGCGGTAAAGGTAAGCATTAACACCTTAACCGTGATCGCCCTGACTCGTGGAATACATCTCTTTATCCCACATCACAATATGCAACAACAATGCATAATATGCAACAACAATGCATAATAACATGTATCAACTCAATAATGCATCACATTGCATTCATCATGTGTCATGCAGACAAAACATAAATACATGTTACCGTTGGGATGCCCGTACGTCGCTTACGTACCTTTCCAAAAAGTAGTGTGTGGTGGGACTCTATCCCCTGCGTTGTGTAGCCGTCTGTGAAGGCTCTACACCAGTGTACAACGCAATATTAGATGCCAATATATGATCCAAAATCAAAAAATCCAACAAAAAACAATATTTCAAGATTTTGCTTCTGGCGATCGATCGCTACCCATTGGCGATCGATCGCCAACTCCACTGTCCCATGGCGATCGATCGCGCCTTTCATGGCGATCGATCGCGTGGCTTTGATTTTGGCTACTGGACCTCGGCGATCGATCGCGCCCTTTGTGGCGATCGATCGCCACCTGGGCTGTGCGCGATAATTTCCCAGAATGTTCAACACCGATATTCACCACCTTTCATTCTAACATGTAAGACATACAACATGCCAAGACCAACATGCTAGTATTTAAAACACATTACCCTGAGTGTATTTACATCGATATTGTACCCCCAACCACAAACCCACATGCATTAAAATCACCCATGAACATCAGTACTCATTCAACATTTTCTGAAAACAGGGCATTGTCTTCCTGCCCAGATTTTTGAGTACACAACTTTCAAGCAACGAAATCTACCACATAAGTCATGCAATTTGCTCGAATAAAAATGTTAAGGGTTTCATCAAACTACCATGCATATTTTCACATCGAAGGTTCATTCAAAAACCCTTCTAACATGCATATTACCACCCCTTCAATATCACTCCCAGATCACATATTTCCAGAAAAACAGGGGAAAATATCTACCCAGATTTTCGACACCATACTTTACATGCTTAAATCTACCACATAAAACATGTAATGTGCTCAAGGAAAAGTACTGAAAGCTTCATAAACACACCATAAATGAACATGAATCGAAGGTTTAACAAACCTAACCTAACATGCCATTTTTCACACTAAATAAAGTATGAACCTCACAACAAAAACTTCCAACCCAGAAATGGTTCCTCACACCCCTTTGGCTCCGATTTTTGCAAGCTTTCCCTAGCAAGAAAATGGTGGATCTCCTCTTGTTTTCCCTTACCAGATGTTGGACGAAAAAGTTGGAGAGAATGGGAGTGATTTCAGCTATGACAAGGTGGAGTGGGGATGAGGAAGAGGTATGGGCAAGCTGCAGCTGGCAGCAGGGTATGGGGTCAAGGGGGGTGGTTTGTGGTGGGTTTATGTGATGTGTTATGTTTGGTCCCGGTATTTCGCACGATGTATTAAAATATCCTCACATGATATTTATAGTATTTTCTCATTAAAATACTTCAATTCCTATTTAAAATTACTTTACCAAAACGATTAAACACAACACCCCAAATAAACATGCCACAATCCCCAAAAATCCCAACATGTAACACATGCACCCTCACACATGCATCTCCCAACATTATTAATTCAACACAAGAATTAATACCATAAATTTCACAACAAAGATTAATGTTTAAATAACACATAATCATTTCGGGGATATCACAAACATGGTATGCCAAACTGTTTCCATTTTCCGCAAGAGCATTCCCTTGCTTTGAGGTTGACCACGTGTGTATTGCCGCCACATCCTGCTTGCTCTCTAGTGATTATAGAAGCGGTTAATTGTCTTCGATCGAACATCCGAACATCATGGTGAATGGAATTATGATCAGCACGAGCATATTTTCAAATACATAATCCGCCCAATCTTGAATTATTCTAGATCATTCGTTCCGCTTTCTTAAGTTGTTCAAGAAAATAAAGCACACAGCGATCAAAAGTTACTTGCACAAGTGTCGGTGATTGGAAGGCGACGAGCACCCTTCATAACTCCGTTAATGCACTCGGACATATTTGTCGTAAGAATACCACACCGCCATCCACCATCATGTGCAAGAGTCCATTTTGACTTGTCAATCCGATTCAAATATCAAATGCTCTTGGTTCAATACTTTTTATTTCTTTCATTGTAGAATCGAACTTTCTGAGCTAATTGTCTGAACCAGCTTTCCAGCATAAGTCTTTCAAATGAACATTTTTGAACCGACTATTAAAGTTCGAGCACACATGTCTCAAACAAATCGATGCACTCCATGCGAGGAATTGAAGTCGGCAACACATTCAGCGGCTGCAATAAGGCCCGGATGCCTATCAGATATCAAGCACACACCATCAGATCCTTTAACAATGTGCTTGCTAATCAACTCCAAAAAACCATTTCCACGACAAAAACTTTCCTCGTCAACGATTACAAAGGCCAAAGGTAAGACTTGATTGTTAGCATCCATGGCCACGGCAATCAACATCTTATGTTGATATTTTGTATACAGATGTGTTCCATCTACACTTATAACTTTTCGACAGTGTCGGAATCCATCTGCACATGGTTGGAAGGCCCAAAACACGTAATTCAAAGTCATCTCTGTTGGTCTAGCATTCGGTAGGTGGTCCCATTCGACGACTGTGCCTGAGTTCCATTTTGCAAAGCTCCCATGTAATAAGGCATTTTTCTTACAGAGCTCTCCCATGTTCCATACACATTTTCAACAGCACGTCTCAAACTATAACCAGCCTTTTGCATATGAGATCTCAAAACCATACTTATCTTTAACAGTTTGAATAACATACTTTACCTCATAGGATGGATCACGTCGAACGATTCCCACTAGCAAACTAACAATCATATTTTTGTCCAGATTTGCATGATCGATCGATAAATCACTCAAAAGACAAGTGTGGGAACCCCCATATTTTGTTATTTTGAACATTCCATTTTTTTCCCCAATGAGGCGCGTAGAAACCATCTGCAAGCATATCTGGTGTACTATGTTGCACACAACTTTCCATAAAGTTTTTGTACTTTTGATAACAAGATACTCACGTTTTACAATCTGTACGGAGTAATCCTCACAAGCTTCCTGAAGATGACCTTTATCTTTAAATACCATATTCAGACAGATATCTCCTTTCGAATAATCGTAATAACTCCCCCACTTACCAGTTGGAAGGTCGATCGAATCACCAAATACGTCTGCATGTGTCGTGGAGAAAAATGAAATTGTTTGATAAAGCTCAGGTTCATTTGGTTGTGGTTGTGTCTGCTAGCTAACAGTAACTGGCACTTCTACAATATCAACCTCATCGTCAGCAGACTCATCCTCAGATGGAATCCCCTCCGGTTCAGACTGAATATCATCTCCAAAATCCACAAAACTGTCTGCTAGTGGCTCGGGAACAATATTGTCAGCAACTATCGGAGCATCGTCTTGAATCATAGAGGTAGTTGATCTTTCTGTAACTACTACAGATGGACCACTACCAGTTGTTGTCATTTCTGTAATAAAATCATAAGCACAGGGTTCTGTTTGTATATACATCTCCAAAAAAGTATGATTTTGTTCAATATCCAATAGCCATGCTAGATTATATCGCTGTCAACGGGAAAAATTGTTTGTTTTCATCCCCGAAAAATCACTGAATATATATTTACAATATATTTTCAGAATGAACTGGTGACGATCGATGCCAGTAATATCATATACATCGCTCAATAACTGTAAATAATTAATATTGCGAGATATTGTCATGCCTTTTGACGGACCACGATCATATCTAACAGATTCTGAATCTTGTAATATTTGGCCTCCCCAACACAACAAAACTTTAATTGACATACCTTAAAAATAAAGATAAAATTCATAAATTAATACATGATATATAATGCTGTTAATATGATTATTTATATAACAACGTACCTACAATATGCTGATCGGAGCAAATAACTGGAGGATATGAAATGAGTTATATGAAATGAGCTGAAGATATGAAATGAGTTATATGAAATGAGCTGATTTTGTTCGAATAAATAGGGGAAAAAATTGATTAATGTCGCCATCTCAAATGGCGACATAAAATAAAAATGAATTTTTTTTTATTGCGCCATCTCAAATGGCGACAAAGTTATAAATTTTTATATTCTTACGTCGTTTTCTTCCGACAATACGGAAAAAATATTTTATAATGTTATTGATGTCGCCATCTAAGATGATTGCTATTCATCGATTGGCCCCAAAATTATTAAAAAAACCCCATACATACACCAACTTTTAAATAACAATATATTAATTATTTTACAATAAGTTGATCTATAAAAGACTGAATATAAATATTTCAGGTGTTGAGTACAGCTATGACAAATATGTCATGCTGTGCTAGTCAAGTCTAATTTTATCTGGTATATAAAACCAAGACAAACTTCATTTTCTAACGTTTGTATTCTTTTTATGCAAAACAAAGTCCAATTCTTGCTTCACACATCGATCATTTCATCGCTTTTACATGGGACCAACTTGCTCCAATTAAATTTTTTTTATATTAAATAATCTTTTTCTTATTATATTCTTAAAAAAAATCAAAATTTATATCATCATAATATCATTTTTTATTTAACAAAATATACTCAAAACCCACCAGATTTGGATATATTTTAATTTCATGGGGTAAAATTTATATGTTAATCCAACTACAATAAAACAGCTATAAATTATAAAATTGAGATCCTGAAATTTTATTAATCTAAATTGATATTACTTAATTGATAAATAATAATTTATCGATGTATACAATGTTTTTTCGATCCAATGTTTTTTCGATCCAGCGAATATAAATAATAAAAATTATTTTATGTATGTCATGTATCATATTTCGTGAATAAATTTAAAAAGAAATACAGTTTACATATGTAGAATTTGAGAATTTGATTAATGATCTTGGTTACTGCAGGAAAATGGATGTTAATAACATATTGGATTACCCGGGTGAAATGATGAATTCTTATCGGTCCAAAGTCTAGAAGAATTTTGGTTAGTTTCATTAAAAATCATGTTGAAGATGAATCTGAATATGATTTAGTACATTTAGAACCAGTCCATGAAATGAAACACTCATAGTGATAATAACTCTTCACATTTTTTTTGTTGCATTTCGAGAACACGACACCAGAGTTTTTGAATGCGATGAAAAAATGAAGAGATGATCCTCCTAGATTTAAATTTTGTAAAAACAAACGACAATAGATTCATATTTACTAAATTGTCCTAGTTATGTTTGTAATTTTAAGAGAACTATTAATTTATGATATTTACGGGATTACATATTTATATAATTGTCATCCTAAAAATTATTTTCTTTTTTAATTTATTTAAATTAATACTTTTATAACTTGCTCAATGTTATTTCTTCATATTTTGTATAATGTTTATATAATTGTTGTATAATGTTAATTCTTCATATTTTGTGAGATTTTTTCCAAGTATAATGAAGATTCAAAGCTGGATTTGTCAAAGCCAGTGTAGTATGGATAAAATCATTTCAAGGTTTAGTATTTAAAAGTTTATATAAAATACTTTTAATAATATTTTTAATTGGTTAAAGTTTTAAACCTTATTTAAATGGCATGTAATAATATTTTATTTATAAATATCAGCGTAAGTCAAGCTTGCAAGCTAAGAGATTTGCCTACGACCTTGGGATTCTAATGTTTCGCATGAAACGAAAGATTCTCCAATTTCAAGATTATTTTTAGATTTGAATTCTTCATTTATTTACCACAATTTAGACTCATTTATAAATTTCTTTTCACGGTGGTCTTTTAAATTTTAAATATGTATGTATCACTAATTACTCTACATTCTTAAAGACTAATAAATATTTAGTGACACAAAAACTTATCTTGTTAGACATTCTTATATAACGGAGAAAAGAGTCAATATCAATTTATCCCCGTATAGTATTGCTAATAGATATTTTTACCAACATTGTTTGTAAATATACAGTTTACACCACTTTGATTTGGAAATAGTCAGTTTACTCCTTAGTTTTCAAACTAGGTATTTTACACATCAGTGTTTGCTAAACTTAGCACATTGTCCTTTTACATGTAAGAGATGTTTTGCACATGTTCACAAATCACATGGGGTAATCTACCTATTTTGAAAACTAAATATGGCAAACTACCTGATACTGCAAAAAAATCACCCAGATCTTCTTTTCCAAATCGATAGCTATGATGTCTGAATAATGAACAAATGGGTTAGGGGATGCTGGGATTTCTCCCGACGTGACCCCTCCGCTGCCTAAGTTAGCCATATGTAGAAGGAGAAAATGAGAGAATGGAGGAGAGGATGATCCAAACCCTATATATATATCTATATATATATATATATATATATATATATATATATAAGATGACGCGGCAAAAAATGTTGATGTGTCCCCATGATGTATCAAACGATTATTTTGGGGGTATCACTAGTCTCCCTCCCAAGTCGAATCGACGAGATAATCGAGAAGATTCGAATAAAGCAAGGAAATATAAAATAATCGTATATATTCTTCAAATATTGAAAGCGTAAAGTAATGGGTAAAATACTCACCCTAGTCAATAACAACAGGTGATGGTAGCAGCCCTTCGAGTAACTATGACAGCTTTGGGATATTAAGTTCCAACATAGTGACGAAGAGATCCAACAATGATTATAATGTCAGGGGTCGAGCCAAAACAACAGCTGATGAAGAGCTATAATGATACCCGAAGGTGGGCTTAGTAGTTTGCGGAGTCGAGCCACAATGACAAAGAAGTCAGATGTATATATGAAGACTGAATAACACCCATATCCAAGAAGTATATAAAAAATATCACGAGCCATAGATATGAAATCCGAGACAATATCACTGAATCATAATAAGTCAGAGCTTGGTATGATAGAGTTTATAAGTGATCATGTTAAGTGTAGCCGCAACAAGTCTGCTTAAGGTTCTTAACAAAGCGTGCGATCGATATGGTATAACCATGGCGATGTGAGCTTGGCGTAACCATAACAATGAAAGCTCAAGACAATCGTAACAGATCGGACTGTGAGGCGATCATGAATCTCAAATTGACATAGGTTATTGGGGATCCCGAGCTGACAGAGGTGATCAGGTATCTCGAGCTGACAAAGGTGATCAGGAATCCCGAGCTAATAAAATATATTGGCTCCCAATATGATATATATTCTGAGCTAAAGTGCATCCAAACTACGGAGTAGTATATCCCGAGCTAATAAGAACTGTAGCAGATAAAGCTCGGCTGAAACTCTAGAGTCAACAAATATCCTGACTCTCCCGAGATAAGGAGCAAATATGATACATCTGACCTCTAGAGATAATATATTGAGAAAATAAAACTCGCATGATATGAACTTCAGAGATAATATATATGAGCAAATAAAGCTGATCTGAACAGATAAATATCATGAGCTGATGAGCAAATAAAATACAGATGTAACCAATATATGGAGCAAATAAAACTTATCTGACATCCAAAATTGGAGCAAATAAAACTCATCTGATCATCTGCTGGGCGTACCCTCAGCAATTTGGGTGAAAACCCCTTACTGGAATATGCCTGGCAAAAACCAAGTCAAATTGGGTAAACACCTGTGAAGGCACTTGGCGTAACCAAGGAAAGTTCGGTAAACGCCCGTGAAGGAACTTGGCTTCACCAAGGCAAGTTGGCAAAACACCTTAAGGCACTTGGCGTAACCAAGGCAAGTTGGGTAAACACCCCTGAAGGCACTTGGCGTAACCAAGGCAAGTAGGCTCAGCGAAACCATAGTTCATCTGAATATCGAATAGGGCCTTATGGTAGATTGCATGCCTGAAATTGCCAACTACGTCCTTACTACGATATGGCATGCCCAAGCTGATGAACATGACCTTACTTACTCCGAAATTACCTGCCTGATTGTCCAATAGAGCCTTACTGCTAGATTGCATGCTCAAAATTGTTGAATAGAGCCTTACTGCGAGATGGCAGTGAGCCATGCCAATGATGAATATGGCCTTACTGCAGATTGCCTGCCTGAGCTGTCCCATATGCCTTACAGGTAGATTGCATGCTCGAGCTGTCGGATAGAGCTTTACTGCGAGATTGAATACCGATACTATCGAATAGGGGCTTACTGCTAGATTGCATGCCTGAGCTGTCAGATTGGATCATAATTCTAGAGTGCATGCCTGATATTACAGAATATGCCCTTACTGCTAGATTGCATGCCCGAGCTGTTATAAGGGCCTTACTGCTAGATTGCATGCTCGATATTGCCCAACAGGGCCTTACTGCTGTTTGCATGCCCAAGATGTCAGATAGAGCAATACTGCTAGATTGCATGCCCATGGACTGATCTTTGAGCTTGGTTTGATATCCCATTGTAATGTCGAATTGAAGTTAAGGGTTACTTCGAAAGTGCCACACTGAAGATGAAGTCGGCTTCAAGTACAGCAAAGGTAGCTCACTCCAAGCCTGTGCTTTTAGACTGCCAAAAAATACCCGGGCCAAGAAAAATGAGGAAAAGATGAGCTGAAAGAACAATATTAATAGTTTGCATGCATGTTGTAGTATATTAAACAAATCAAGCAATGATAAAAATCTCAAGAACATGAAGCATCCAATGATGTGTGAAATATAGCAAGTAAAATATCACATCCAAAAAAAAATCGAAATAGACAATGTTGGGATCGAGTAAGATGTGGGATAGGGTAGTGAGGGGGGATTGAATCAAAAGATTCATTCGATTTTATTCGATTGTTTGTTGCTGTAGACTATTAAGTACTGCAGTAGCTTCTCAATATATTGCAAGTCAGCAGACACTAATTATAGTGCGGAAGACGTCTGCTGGACTTATGAGTAGTAAAAACTGAATGGTAAATTCCAAGCACAACGCTTCTACGTCTCCCCTTCTTCCTTTGCAGGAAGGTTACACACTAGAAGACTTTGGTTTACACTTTACAGTATACAACCTACTTAGGCACTCACACAGCTTGGCCTAAACTCCTAGCAATCACAAATCCTAATTTGTTTACAATGAATTCTATGACACTCACAAAAAGATATAAATGTTTAGCTTAGAGTGTTCTTTGACCAGCAGACTCAGTTGTAGTTAATCTTTCAAGATTACAGTAGTAGTTCTTTTCTGCTCTTGCTGAACCTTCAGAGAATATCAATGAGATGGTTTGCTTTGACGTTGATGTTTTTCTTTTATTTGATCAGATGGTTCAGCTAACCTCTTCATTCTTCACTTGGACGTATTTATAGACTCAGTGGTCTAACGACAACTTTTCTGTATTAGGAAGAGATCAACTTTCTGTCTTTATTCCAAATTCTGATGTCTTCTTTCCTATTTTGTTGAGCAACGGCTCTTTTATTCCGACGCTAATGGTGACAGAGATATAGCAGGCGCGACGCTCTATTGTACCTTTGTCAGAATATGTTGTACTTGTTTTGTCTTGTTGGTTTGTGCTCTTACTGGATAGTTAGATGTCTGCTGGCTTTCTTCTTTCAAATGATCGTTCATTCTTCTGTACTCAGTATATGTCTTTGTTCAGTAGATGACTATCCGGTAGATGTCTGTCCAGTAGATGTCCAATCGGTAGATGTTTGTCCAGTAGATGTCCATCCGTAGATGTCTATCCAGTAGATGTCCATCCGGTAGTGGTATCCAGTAGATGTCTATCCGGTAGATGTCTATCCGGTAGATGTCTTGTAATCACACCAAAACTTAGAAATATTTTCCCACAATTTCCCCCTTTTTGGTGATGACAAAACTTAGTACTGGAGACTCTTGCTAGATTATATTGAACATCAACTTCTGTTAAGACTTAAAAACACAACAACGTAGACTTGCATTTGTTAGATAGATAAGCAGATTAGAAGTAGTAATCAAACTGAGTATATGAAAGAATGTCATTTTTATATAAAATGAATTCTGATTATATAGTGCATCTTACAAATCCTTCAGCAAAAAGTACATCTTACAAATCTTTCAGCAAACCTATTTCTACAATCTATCCAAATGGAGAAACATAGCCAGTATGGAATGCCAGCTAGTTTCAGGATTGTTGACAAAGGGAGGGGGAGAGAAAGTGCATACAGAGAGGCTTAGAACAAAAGAAAACCTAGAAAAACCAACTTTATCTTCAAAGTAGTCATCTGTTCATTTATCAAGGTCTCTGTCCTTAATGAAAATTCTCTGTCTTCCCCATTTTGTCATCAACACCCAAGCATCTGCTGTTCAAATTCCAGGCTGGCGGAGAACACCATGACTGGTCCAGGAAGCTAGAGCTAGCAGACGTGGGTTTAGATAAGTAATCAACACATGGAGGGTTGATTTAGATAAGTAATGAACCCATGATTATGTGTTGCAGAAAAAGTTGCAAGACTAGTAAGAATCTCAGTTAAGCGTAGCATGATTGATGAGTTGAGGTAGAGAACTAGCACGTTATTTATAGTGAAAAACTAGCAAGTTGCAGTATGAATGCCATATCATGCGTAAAGGAGTGCAGATAAAATAGATAAGAATTGACAGAATCATGAATATTGATGATAAACCAATAATAGTTTAAAAAAAAATAAAGACAAAAAATTTACTGTTTTCACCCTAGCAATGTTGGAGTAGTCACGGGTGGAAGGGGGAGTGTCAGCATGAGGTTGTCGGGGACTGTGGGACCGTTGCTCGGGGGGGTCTTGACCGACTGGATGCTCCAGCTGCAGCAGATGATCGTTGAGCTGGATTCGGTTCTCGTTAGAGAGCAGGTCTGCTGGATTCCGGTAGGCGTCTAGTAGTTTGAGGAGCAGCTGGTAGACTGTTGCTCAAATCTTGGATCTGTGAAGCAAAGGCTGCCTGCATATTAGCCAATTGATCGGATAGTGCTTTCTCTTGCGTCTCCTCAATTTTATCTTCAAGTGCCAGTGAGGTGGCAGTATGAGAGATTCATTCTGCTGGTAATCTGAAGACGAGCCTGCCCTATCCGAGAGAAGGAAATAGCAAAAGCATCCACAATAAAGGTTTGGAGCCTGGTTACTGTAGTCGTCAGATTACTGAGATCTCGATTAGACTTGCTGAAATTGGGAGTCAGTATGCTGCTGGTGGCTCCCAAGGATAAGACCAGCAGTGCGTTCTTCCTGCTTTAGCTTATTGACATCACTGGCCAGTTCAGAGATAACGTGGACAGATGCCCCAGTTGATCAGCAATACTGGGTGGTCCTTCAAGAGGAATGTGAGTTGAAAATTGAAGAAGTCCTCAGGAGGATCATGTGCCAAGGATTGATCCAGGGCATCCGTTTGAGTCTCGGCATTTGTGGTGATAATGCCGGGAGGACCCTCAATATCAGCAGTGGTCAAAATAGCAGTGGCTTCAGTGGGTGGTTCAGTAGGTGTGACTGGTCAATGGCATCCATGCAGTAGCAGCATGTTCCAGCTCAGCTGCAGAGGACTGAGTGTGATCAACAGAGTGTGATGAGGACTCGTTAGGTTCATCATTACCCGAGGAGATGTAATTGCGTAAAATCCCTTATACCGCAAGCCGCACGGTAGTCAAGTTTTAGTATAGAAAGATGTCGA